>CM035159.1:124268802-124459922 GCA_020205615.1 Panax quinquefolius | reverse complement strand
GATTTTCATCAAATTATCAATGGTCATGACTATACCGAATCACCTGGTCATAATCATACCAAAAACTATCCATCATCGCATTACAAAAGCCATCGAGGACTTTTATCACATCATTTATAACAAGTCATGATTATACCGAATGATCCTCGGGTCATAATCATACTCTATGTTCATCTATGCACGTAAGCCAAAGATAACTTAATATATCGTGAGGATGATGACAATGACATAATAATTCAATAAAACAAGTTCAAGAATTATTTTATCCGAGGAATTAATAACGCCCAAATTGTCAACAAGATCTTTGTTTTGTAGAGTAAAATTCAAGAATGATCGGGAAGAATATTTCCATGAAAAGATATTGGATGAAACGCAAATATCAAAGATATTCTACTAATTTCATGGAGTATAGAAGTCAAAGTTTTAACAATTTGGGTATAATAAAGAATGGAATAACAAAAGAAATCACCGTACGCATGCGGTATTGCAGATAGGCAAGCGGAGTTATTCAATGAGAATAATAATAACGGAACCGGTGTCGGGGTGAAATTCACTGCAAGCAGGATGATCCAACAGAATAATAAATCTTGAATAATAAACAATGGAACCGAGGTAAGGTGTAAAACACCTGAGGACAGGATATTCCAACGAGAATAATAAATGCGGAATAATAAACAATGGAACCGAGTTAGATGTAAAAACACACGACAGGATATTCCAATGAATAATAAAGAATGGAATAATGAGAAGAAGATTACCAAGTATAGGGGATAAGCGTATCTGAGTTATTCCAACAGAATAAATAAGAATGGAATAACATAAGGATTTCACCAAGTATAGGGTATCCGCATATACGAGGTTATGTATAGGGTATACCACTTTTACGAGTTATTCAACGAGAATAATAATGAATGGAATAATGAAGTTCTCTTCATGAATAAGAAGAAGAATAACACCCTTACAGTACAACAAATAATACCCCCACTACTAGTAAAAGACTTTGGATATCAAAGTAGTGAAGTACCGAATACTCTTCTTCTTTCTCTATAGATTTTCTCTCTATAAACCTTCTCTATAATTTCTCTCTCAGAGTTTCAGGTGAATTAAGTAAAGAAAATAATGAAGGAATGAGCTTTATTTATAGGAAAATAGAATGCAGTAGTAATTAATCCATGAGCGGTCCAGATTGATTTACTTTAATCCAAGCGATCCATATTTAAAGCAAAATCTTTTAAATAAAATATCATATATTCTATTTATATAAAAACATTTTTACTATGCAAACACTATGCAACACTATCGCAAAACACTATGCAACACTATGCATAATAAAATATAATATATTCTATTTATAGAATAACTTTAATAAAGTATTACATTTTTATATAAAAGATGTTTTACATTTTATTACGTTAATAATACGAATAAAACAAAAGCGTCATTATCATTATAATAATTCATATTATTAATCGATGATAATGGAATCAAACCGGTGACTTCTCACATAAGCATCGATAATCAATACTGGTGTGCTTCTTACGCTGACCACACGTATTCATCGTACTTTTACTACTGAGAAAGTAGTTCAACAAAGATCAACGGTAAAACTTTCGCCAGTTATTTCAATAAAATATTTTTTGTCGTTTTCTCAATCCAAACAATAATTACATTATGAGGTCCACCAATGATTGAGTAGTTATACGAATATTCCTCGCTAAACCAAATATTCCCCACCAATCGAATATAATATAACCACTTGCATACTTTGCAAAATTTATAAATACTACCCACAACTATAATATTATCTCAAATTCACACCATAATATTAAAAATTATTTCGACAAAATTTAAATCTTTATTGATAAAATCACGGGGTCTCACAATCTCCCTCCTTATGGAATTTTGCCCTCGAAATTAGAATGCGTACGACGGTATGATAAGAGATGAGGATACCTTGAATACCTTTATCGTTGAAAACATTAAATTCATCTTTGCAATCCTACCAAAGATATTCATTAACAATTCATCTTTGCTTCTACAGCCAAAGATATTTATTAACAATTCATCTTTGCACTACAAAGCTAAAGATATACAAGCGTAAAACCAATAATCTTTGAGACAGCGACTTAATAGTATCACGACCACGAATTATCCATGCCTTCTTCGCCAAAGATATTCGTGTTTTCAATTACTGATCGCCATGATTATACCGAATAATCCGTGGTCATAATCATACCAAGTCTATCAATGCACTACTACTAAAGATGACTTTTACCACATCCATGAATTAATATTTCATTCTTTGAGACTCGACAATAATTAATCCATATCATCGATTCATCCTCGCACTATGGGCCGAGGATATTCATTAAGTATCACGACCACGAATTATCCATGCACTACGATCAAAGATAATCGTTTATTCATTAGTATCACGACCACAAATTATCCATGCACTACTACCAAAGATAATCGTGTATTCATTAGTATCACGACCACAAATTATCCATGCACTACTACCAAAGATAATCGTGTATTCATTAGTATCACGACCACGAATTATCCATGCACTACTGCCAAAGATAATCGTGTATTCATTAAGTATCACGACCACAAATTATCCATGCACTACGTGCAAAGATAATCGTGTATTCATTAGTATCACGACCACAAATTATCCATGCACTACGTGCAAAGATAATTGTGTTTTCAATTACTGATCGTGATTATTAGAACAATCCTCAGTCATAATCATACCAAGTCCATCTATCTTGCGTGAGCCACAAAATGACTTTCAACATAATATAAGCATGAGGATCATGTCAATGATATAAAGAATCAATCAAATGAGATAAAGGATAAATATTAAACATTTATAATATAATTTATCCGAGATTCAAGAATATCCCCATGTTATCAATCACTTAATAATCTTATAATCTAATATCATTAACATTATAACAATATTTTAATCACTTCTTAAATTTATAAACAATTTATTTCAATTGTTTACGCTTTTTACCATATAATGCATTTAATCATTCAAAATGCCATACTCATAAGATATCATCACCAATTATCAAATCCTCATCAAAAAATATGTATATACTACTATATAGGATTCTCTAGCCATAAAATCCTATTTTCAACTTTATTACTTCACATAACATATTTAACTCATATGTTCATAACTAAACTATTTTCATGAAAAATACCAAATCAGTCCCAAAAATATTTCTTTTCTGGGATTTAGCATAATATAGTCCCATAATGAAAATATATTTTCTCGAAATTTTAAAATTTATTTACTATTTTCAAAAATCAATTTCTAATTAATTCCTTAAGAAATTTGCTACCTCAAGTTTAACTCCAGAAATTCCCAAATCTTGGCAGGAACTTACACATGTTAATGTGAGCCTCCGATTTAAATTTCATGGTCACCTGAGTTGTAGAACTCCGATTATAACATTTTCAAATCGAGAAAATCCTAAATATTGAAATGGTCATAACTTGCTCATTTTAAGCGGAATGAGCTCATTTTTGGACACGATGTTCTTTATACCATATACTTTTATGTCCCAAAAGGCCTGAATTTTTTCTCACTAATTAAGTGGCCGAAACAGCCCTTACAAAAACGTGGCAGCAACTTTTGGACATTTTAAAGTTTTGACTCCTTTGCTAAAATCAGTCCCACGAAAATCTACAACACCTTTTTCAGGGATTCCACTTGGATTAGTTAGGTAACTCATAGATCTAACTCTAGGACTTGACCACACTCAAAAATTCAAAATATAATAGGAGATATGGTCAATTGAATTTCGATATTACGTTTATCACCAAAATCTTGTTTTTAACTCCTTGTGATTTTAAGAAACTTTCATGTTTTCACATACTAACCAACATAACTCATCATAACACTTACTAATACCACGTATACCTATGATTTTCATTAGTCCAATGCTTTTATTATGACTTTCATCATAAACCACGTAAATCTATTCATTTTAGTTGAAGAAATATTTGAGGGTTTAAGAAATGGGTTTTATCTTTGGGGTCAATACAAAATTCGATTTCACGCTCTAAGTAGGCTAAGAAGTCTTCAAGAATACGCCAGGAAATTTATTAATAATTGAAATATCATTCAAAACTGTGACTCTCATCCAAGACTTGGATAGTACGTCACATTGATATCAACTGTGACTTCTATCCCTTAACCCAGATAGCACCTCACAATGATACCTATAAACTTGCCATCTTCATTCACGATGTCGCCTATAGAAAGTCTAGCTTCGTTGCATTCCACACAAGGAAGTCAACAACGAAAGGTTCGGGGCTCTTTACTTATGGCTTGATATAACAGTGATTAACTTTAGGGTTTGGTTACTTTGAATTCGTATAACAGGTTGGTTAGGAATATAAAAGCTAACAACCTTACGAACAGAATAATGAGTAGTTAATCAATCGTTTTCAAAAATTACCTCAAAGGCAAGTATTTTCAAAGAGATAATATCGACAGTAGCGTGAAAGTGTTTATTTGAATCAAACAAGATTTAAAAAAAGCGATGGAGGTAACGAAGGCTCCTACTAACGAGGTTTCAACCAACAAGTCAAAGTCTAACTTCTCGAGTCAAATTTAAGCGTTGAACGCAAAGCAAGTGAGATAAAAGAATGGGTAGAACCGATATCTAATAAGGTATAAACTTCGCAAGAATTTATAATTAACTAACCCGTGCTAACCGTTCGAGTCACTTGCTTTTAAGAAGTCATGAAAACGCTCTTCATGAAACCACAGACTTTGTTTTGTCAGTATCCGCCTTTGGTGCCACCGTCCCAAATTGGACTTGACTTTGGTACATGACAAAATCGAGCTAAATGACCTTCTCTTCTTGAAATTTCCACTTCTATTATCTTGGCCATGATTACCACCAAAGTGGTTACCATTCTTGGCATGATAATTTCTCCCACGATGGTCATCATTGTTAGATGGTAATTCTGCACGGGGTATGATTATTATCGTGTTGTTGGTCGTTACCTTTTGGTTGAAGTGACTCATTATCGCGCCCAATAACCGAGCCCTATTCACAACATCTAAATACAAACCTTTGTCACAAAACAAGGGTTAATTAACATATCACATTTTATCCCTATACTCGTGAGACCAATTAAATACCAAATAAACTTAGGTAGGTCATACTAATGAAAAGAATTCCCGTCTCTCCCTCCTAGTTCTTATCTCACATTTGACTGTGGATCATATCCTAAGCTCGATACCAGTTGTGATGCCCCAAAATTAGGTATACGTCACCCATCTTGGGGTCGCCACTTACATGGTACATAAATTTAAATACAACTTACTAATATAAGCGTCGTGTACAATACGACATAAAGCGTGAGTTTGAATACAAATATTGTCTATTAGATATTATACAAACTCAAAAGGAGTCCTCATTACAAATATTATCACACTATTTCACGAGAATAGTGAGGACTACTAATGCTATCCTCTGGACCATTACTCCGTTCCCCGAGGCTGCGTCGCCTATGTTCTCATTTCACGAAGAGAACGGTGAAAGAAAGAAAAGGTGAGCTCAACTAGCCCAAGAAGAAATATTATGACTAAGATAATGCAGAATAAATTATCATTAGCCTTCAATGATGTTAAACCGATAAAATACAATAGACAACGGTTTAAGCTGCAATGAATATCAATCCATTAAAAAAGTCAAGTAGAAAATAAAGTCTACTATCTTTTAGGTTTTAAAAGGTTTTCATAAATTTTTATCATTTAGACCCGGTTTAATGAATAAACCACAATATCTAATCATCCCGTACCTACGATCAAGGATTTTCATCAAATTATCAATGGTCATGACTATACCGAATCACCCACGGTCATAATCATACCAAAACTATACATCATTGCATTACAGTGCCATCGAGGACTTTTATCACATCATTTATAACAAGCCATGATTATCTTAGAATGATCCACGATCATAATCATACTAAGTTCATCTATGCACGTAAGCCAAAGATAACTTAATATATCATGAGGATGATGACAATGACATAATAATTCAATAAAACAAGTTCAAGAATTATTTTATCCGAGAATTAATAACGCCCAAATTGTCAACAAGATCTTTGTTTTGTAGAGTAAAATTCAAGAATGATCGGAAGAATATTTCCATGAAAAGATCTTTGGATGAAACGCAAATATCAAGGATATTCTACTAATTTCATGGAGTATAGAAGTCAAAGTTTTAACCTATTTGGGTATAATAAAGAATGGAATAACAAAAGAAATCACCACGCATGCGGTAGACGCACAGATGCGAGTTATTCCAACAGAATAATAATAACGGAACCGAAGTCGGTGAAATTCACAATCAAGCGAGGATGATCCAACGTAATAATAAATCTTTGAATAATAAACAATGGAACCAGTCGGTGTAAAACACAAAGACAGGATATTCCAAATGAATAATAAATGAATAATAAACAATGGGAACCGGGTTGGTGTAAAACACATGAGCCGTGATATTCCAACGTAATAATAAAGAATGGAATAATGAAGAAGATTACCAAGTATAGGGGATTCAGCGTATCACAAAGTTATTCCAACAGAATAAATAAGAATGGAATAACATAAGGATTTCACCAAGTATAGGGTATCTGCGTATATACGAGGTTATGTATAGGGTATACCACTTTTCTGAGTTATTCCAATGAGAATAATAATGAATGGAATAATGAAGTTCTCTTCATGAATAAGAAAGAATAACACCCTTACGAGGTACAACAAATAATACCCCTACAGTAAAAAAGACTTTGGATATCAAAGTAGTGAAGTACCGAATACTCTTCTTCTTTCTCTCTATAGATTTTTCTCTATAGCTTCTCTCTATAATTTTCTCTCAAGAGTTTCAATTGAATTCGTAAAAGAAAATAATGAAGGAATGAGCTTTATTTATAGGAAAATAGAATGCATAGTAATTAATCCATGAGCGGTCAGATTGATTTACTTTAATCAAACTATTCCATATTTAAAGCAAAATCTTTTAAATAAAATATCATATATTCTATTTATATAAAAACATTTTACTATGCAAACACTACGCAAACACTATGCAAAAAAAACACTATGCAACACTATGCATAATAAAATATAATATATTCTATTTATAGAATAACTTTAATAAAGTATACATTTTATATAAAAGATGTTTACATTTTATTACGTTAATAATACTGAATAAAACAAAAGCGTCATTATCGCTATAATAATTCATATTATTAATCGTGATAATGGAATCAAACCGGTGACTTCTCACATAAGCATCAATAATCAATACAGGTGTCTTTACTATGCAACCACACGACATCGTACTTTTACTCTGAAAGTAGTTCAACAAGATCAACCAGTAAAACTTCCGCCGTTATTTCAATAAAATATTTTTGTCGTTTTCTCAATCCGGCAATAATTACATTGTGGGGTCCACCAATGATTGAGTAGTTGTGCACGAATATTCCCGCTAAACCGAATATTCCCCACCAATCGAATATAATATAACCACTTGCATACTTTGCAAAATTTATAAATACTACCCACAACTATAATATTATCTCAAATTCACACCATAACATAAAAAAATTATTTCGACAAAATTTAAATCTTTATTGATAAAATCTGGGGTCTCACAACAACGATCCAAGGTATGTTATAATTGTGGAAAGGAATGAAATATCGCTCGAGATTGTACTATAGCGAAACCAAGTTCAGCAGGGATGGTGACTCCAAGGGCTGTCCCGGATAAGTCAAAATCAGCGGTTCCTGGAAGAGCGTTTGTCGTGACTGGCTAAAACGTAAGGAACCCAAACGAGGTGATCACGGGTAAGCTAATCTTGAACTCTTGTTAAGTTTATACCTTATTAGATACCGGCTCTACCCATTCTTTTATCTCTCCTGCTTGTGCTCAACGTTTAAACTTGACTCCGGAGAAATTGGACCTTGACTTATCTTTTGAAACTCCATTGGGTGAAACCTTCGTTACATCTACAGTTTATAAATCTTGCATGATCCAAGTTGGCACTATCACATTGCCTGTTGATCTTATCTCTTTAAAGATACTTGCTTTTGATGTGATTTTAGGAATTGATTGGTTAACACTCATCATGCCAAAATTGATTATTTTCGTAAGGTTGTTAGTTTTTATATTCCTAACCAACCTATTATGCGAATTCAAGCAACTAAACCACTAAAATCAGTCACTGTCCTATCAAGCCACAAAGCTATTCATTTATTGAAAGACGAATGTCAAGCTTTATTAGCCCATGTTATGGATTTGAATAAAGACAAGTCAGATTTGGATAATATTTCTATTGTTAGAGAATTTCCTGTTGTATTTTCTGAAGAACTTCCCGGTCTACCCCCAGAACGTGATGTTGAATTCTTTATTGACCTTGAACCAGGATAAAACCCATTTCTAAAACCCATATCGAATGGCTCTATTGAACTCGGGGAGTTAAAAGTCCAACTACTGAAATTATTAGACATCCGGTTTCATTCGGCCCTAAGACATCTCCTCGGGGTGCTCTGTTTTATTCGTAAAGAAGAAAGAGCGGGAGTATGCGACTTTATATTGACTACTGAGAATTAAACCATGTCACCATCAAGAATAGGTATCCATTACCTCGCATTGATGACATGTTTGACGATTCTAAAGGAACACAATTCTTTCCAAAGATCGACCTTCGTTCGGATACCATCATTTGAAGATTAAACTCGAGGATATTCCAAAGGCGCCTTCGTAAACTCGATGCGGGCATTATGAATTCTTAGTCATGTCTTTTGGATTGACTAATGCTCGCCGCTTTCATGGATATGATGAACCATGTATTCAAGGAATATTTGGATCGGTTCGTTGTTGTCTTTATTGATGACATCCTCATCTATTCCAAAAGCCGTGAAGATCATGAGCACCATTTGAAGTCGATACTTGAAAGGCTTCGTGAAAACAAGCTTTATGCCAAGTGAAGAAATGCGAGTTAAAGCGAGGAAGTAGCATTCCTTGGGCACGTGGTGTCAAAACATGGAGTATCTGTTGACCCGTGAAGATTCAAGCAATACAAAGTTGGGAGCAACCAAAAGTCGGTGGCCAAGATGCGACTTTACGGGCTTAGCTAGTTATTATCGGAGATTCGTGGAAGGATTTTCTCGAATCGCTACTCCGTTAACTTAGCTAACTCGGAAAGATACAAAATTTGTATGGAGCGAAGAATGCGAGACGAGTTTGCAAGAGCTTAAGAGGAGACTCATTTTAAGACTGCTCGGAAATACCATCCGTGGTACGGATGGATTTGTTATCTGGCGATGCTTGTGCAAAGGGTTAGGATGTGTTCTCATGCAACATGGGAAAGTCATAGCCTATGCATCACGACAACTCAAAGAATATGAGAGGAATTATCCTACTCATGATCTAGAGTTGGCAGCAGTCGTTTTCGCGTTGAAAATCTGGAGACACTACCTGTATGGAGAGAAAGTGGAGATTTATACGGACCATAAAAGCCTCAAATATTTCTTCATCCAAAAATAACTCAACATGCGGCAACGACGTTGGCTTGAGCCATTGAAAGATTACGATCACACTATTCAATATCATCCCTAAAATAACGTAGTAAGTGGTGACGCATCGAAAGTAGAAGATCATATGCGAAATCTGAGTGTAATATTGTCAACACAAAGGCCCATTTTGTATGACTTGCAAAGGATGGAGATAGAATCAAAGGCTCGAGGGGACCCAACGTGATGATGAGCGAATATCTGAGTAGAATGCGGACTTTAATCGATAAAGTTAAAGTCTGCTTTCAAGCTACGGACACAGGGGCGATGCGTATAAAGAAGAAAGTGCAAGAAGGAGCTATTCGAAGCAAGAATCGATGAAGAAGGAATACTTGAGTCAACTCTAGACTTTTGCGTTCTAACGATTTCGACTTGAAGCATAGAATCATGATGGGCCTTTACACAACACCCCGTTCATAATCCATCTTGGAGAACCAAAATGTATCATGATATTCGACACACATTTTGGTGGAACAATATGAAGAGAGAGATCGCGGAGTTTATCTCGAGGTGTTTAACTTGTCAACGAGTAAAAGCGGAGCATCAAGTGCCAAAAGGTCCATTGCAACCACTTGAGATTCCAGAATGGAAGTGGGAACACATTACCATGGATTTCATTACGGGTTTTCCCAAAGTTTCTCAAGGCATAGATGCGATTTGGGTTATTGTTGATAGATTAACCAAGTCTGCTCATTTCTTGCCTATCGTGAAACTTATTCCTTGAACGTCTTCTTTCAGTATATGCGTGAATGAGATTGTGAGATTGCATGGCATGTCAAGTATCCATAGTTTTGGATCGTGACCAAAGATTCACTTCAAGATTTTGGGTTAGCCTCTACGAAAGCTATGGGCGCGGTTTACGATTGATTCAAAGATACCATCCTCAAATGGATGCAATCGGAAAGGACTATTCAAACCCTTGAAGATCTATTAAGACTCTGTGTCCTAGATTTTAAAGGAAGTTGGGATAAGTACTTGCCACTGGTGGAATTCTCCTACAATAACAGTTATCAAGAAAGTATAGGCATGACTCCGTTCGAGGTGTTATATGGACGAAAGTGTCGTTCTCCAGTATGCTGGGACGAGGTGGGAGAAACAACGTTATTGGGACCAGAATTAGTACGCATGACTACAGAAAAGATCCAAATTATTCGACAATGTATTCAAACCTCACAAGATCGACAAAAGAGTTATGCTGATCTTCATCGAAAAGACGTGGAATTTAATATTGGGGATCATGTATTATTACGTATTGCTCAATGGAAGGGAGTTACAAGATTTGGAAAGAGAGGAAAGCTCAATCCAAGGTTTGTTGGTCCATTTGAGATTCTTGACCGAATAGAAAATGTGGCCTATAGACTCACATTACCTCCAAGTATGTCTCGTGTTCAGAATATTTTTCACATATCTATGCTTCATAAATATGTGAAAGATCTGAACCACATTATTGCGTTAGAACCAGACGAGATAGCCGAAGATTTTACGTACGAAGAGGTACATATTAAGATCTTGGATAGGAAAGATGTAATATGTAAGACCCCGAATTTTATGAAATAAAAGTATTCAATTTTTTTAATTACTATTCATGAGTTACTGTTCACGAGTTACTATTCACGAGTTACTATTTATGAGTTACTATTCACGAGTTACTATTCATGAGTTACTATTCACGAGTTACTATTCACGAGTACTATTCATGAAGCATGATAAATTTTTTTTCGTAAGAAGGCATTACTCAATAATTGTTACAAAGAATTATTGTTCAATATTTTATTTTATTGATTCAATAATTGCTACGTTGATATTTTATATTATTGTTGTTTTGATAATTATCACTAAGACACGATATTTTCCATTATCGAGCAATAATTCATATTATCGAATAATATTATTGGATAACATTATTGGCAATGCCTAGAAAGTTCTGTCTAAGGAGAGGTTTGGTCACCTAATCTTGTACGCCAAAGAAGGAGAAATTCTTATTGGAAAGCCCTCTTTCCCAGGAACCCGCTATTGGTTGTTAATATTGTGATTGTGTAATATTATTTGTGAATAATTAATTATTGATTTTTATGATGAGAAAATATTTATTTTATGTGGATATAGATGGAGAAAATTTTTAAAGTGACAATTGTTGAAAATTAATATTTTATCTTTTTCTCGATAAAATAATTCATTTAAATATATTATTTTAATAATATATTAACGGTGATATTTTTTAAATGAATGTGGAATATATGAGTATATGAGGAGGAAGAATATTTTGTTACAATAAATGTTTAAAACATGTTAAACATGTCGGTGGACCCCATTTCTTGGTGAAATTTGATTATACACGTAAAATCGTCTGTTTGTGAATTTTGGTCAATTTCTGTTTGGAATTTGGAAAAACTTTCTTCGCAAAGTTGTAGAGAATTGAATTTCCTATAAAAACTCGCGAGATTTGAATTTTCTCATAAAAGGGCTATTTATTATGAATTATTGAAGTTCCAAAATATTGGAGTGCGAATTAATTTTATTACAAAAATGCTAAAAACATGTTTCTCATGTTAGTTGGCCCCATAAGTGTACTTTTGCATGTGAGAATTGTTGGAATCTGAATTCAAAGGAGGCGTATGACTTTGGTTATTAATAATAATATTTAATAAATTTTTTCGCTTTGGTGTTACAAGTATTTTCCTATAAATAGGGTGCTTAGGTTAGAATTAAAAATCACACCGTAAAGCTCAAGTTTTCTCTCTCTATATTATCGAGCGTATTCTTGTGAGTATTTTGAGTATACTTTGAGTATTGCTATATGGTGCAAGTTCGTTCAGCGTTATTCCAATCAGAAGTACTGCTCTTTTGAGGTAAGGGATAGTAATGGATTTTAAGGGTTATGATGTTTTTTAGTTTCAAAATTTTTCTGAACCTTCAAAAATTCTGGAAAAAATTTGAAATGATATTTTGATGAGTTTTGTAGATTGTGTCCAAAAATGGCGATTTTTGGATGTATAGATTAGGAGTTATGGATTTTATGAGAAAATACTATTTTAAAAGTAACTGTTTATAACTCCTTGTGATTAACTCCAAAATTGATGAAATTTGTATTGGGAGTACATCTATATAATATCAGTATACCGTATTAATTTCAGAATTTTTGGACAAAAGTACAATTTATGATAAATATTTAAATATTCGGTGGTTTTGGCCATGTGAAAAATAGTAAATGAATTTTAAAAATTCTGAGAAAAATATATATTCAATATGGGACTATATTCTTCTAAATTCCAGAAAATAAATATTTTTGGAACTGATTTGGTATTTTCATGAAAATGTTCTAGTTATGATTAAATGAATTAAATATGTTATGTGGAGTAAGAAAATTGGAAAATAAGATTTTATGGCTTAAGAATCCTATATGAGGTATATGCAGATTTTTGATGAGGATTTTGGTTATTGGTGATGAAATCTTATTAGTTTGGCATTTTAAGATGATTAAATGCATTTATTAGTAAAGTGTAAACAATTTAAATAAATTATTTATAAGTTTAAGAAATGATTAAAATATTGTGGTAGTATTAATAATATTAGATTATGAGATTATTAAGTGATTTATAATATTTTGATTAAGGTGTTATGAGATCATTGATTTATGAATCTTACTCTTGAGATTAAATCTATATGTTTTGATTATATTATTTTATATAACATTCTTATAACCCTAATGATGATATTTCTCTTTGACTTGAGTGTAAAGATGAGTAGATTATTGGTATGATCGTGACTATAGGTTCTCTTTGCCGATGGTGCAAAAGTTGAATTGTTGATTGGTATGATCACGACCATTGAATTTACAATTGAATATTTTTAGCTTAAGTCAGCAAAGGTGAATTGATCAACATGGTTATAATTATTGTTATATAACTTCGAAATGATTATGTATTTCTTTGATATATGAATATCTTTGGCTCGTAGTCGCAAAGATGACTTGTTGATGAATATCTTGCTTTGTAGTCTGAAGATGAATTATTGTTGAATATCTTTGGCCCGTAGTGCAAAGATGACTGTTGTTGAATATCTTTGGCTCGTAGTGCAAAGATGACTTGTTGTTGAATATCTTTGGCATGTAGTGCAAAGATGAGCTGTTGATGAATATCTTTGGCCGTAGTGCAAAGATGAATTTATTAGTATGATTATGAGCGAGAGCGGTGATTTGGTATAACCATGATCTTTGATGTTTTCGGTAAAGGCAAGTGATGAAATTATCTTCATCCCGGATAAGAAGAGAATTTAGAACTACAATTATGATTATGAGTTATACATGTGATTGTGGGATGAGGAATTGTTGATTGATGTTACTGAGGATAAAACATTCTTTGGTGGACTTTTAACATGGAGAAGATAATAGATTTTATGGTCTATTTGACTCTTCTAATGGATCGCTTCATTCATTAACTACTATGGTTGAAAAGTTTTATCATCTACCGTATGTTCTAAATCTACGATTTATTCTTGATGAAGACTATTGATAATTTATTTATCTTTAGTCATAATATTCTTTATCGAGCTAGTCAGGTTTCACCCTTTTGTTTCACAATTCCTTTCTGTGTAATAAAAGTGTATTTGGTTCGGCTGGGGATAGCGAGGAATAGAGTGGTGGTCTATAGATGTTGAGGTGAGGTGAATTTAACTTTGGAAGGGTGTTTTGCCACTATCATACAAGATGTCTAATGACATACAAACTCGTGTTATCATAAGACGAGGTTGTGCACATCCACTTTGCCGAGTATATTTACAAGCACTACCTATATAATCTTGGTGTTTGTTTGGAGTATAATACCCAATTAGAGCAAAGTGGAGATTATGATATGTCAAAGAAGACTCACCATTGGAAAGAATATGATAGTAATCTTTCGTTTTTCTTTGGGGTCTATTAGATCAACCAAGGATAATTACGTGGCCATATGATATCTACCATAACCTAAAAGCATGACCTCCCATGTATGAAGGTTTCTTGAGCACTTCCCAAAGATTCTAATTTCTAAAAGCAGGTTTTTGACTATACCTTTATGTAAGGTGTCATTGTGACGTCTTCTGATTGGTATATATTTGTATCCAAACTCACAAAGATAAGTGTTGTTGTATTTTGCACGATAATTGTTGTAATAAAGTTGTAGTTGTTTTCCGTACCATATATTTGGCGACTCAGAATGGGTTGGATGGAATGGACCTATTTTGGGGGCGTCACAGTTGGTATCAGAGCTATAAGTAAAGAGCCTTAGAGCCTCTCATTTGGTGACTTCTGTTGATGGGGATGCACCAAAGCCGGACTCTCCGTAGGGGGCCTTGATTCTGCGTGTGGCAAACTGATAGGTATCAATGTGAGGTGCTGACACAATTTGGTGTCCAGAGTTACAGTTGGTATCAGAGCTATAAGTAAAGAGCCCCGAGCCTCTCGCTGGTGACTTCCTGTTTATGGGGGATGCACCGAAGCCAGACTCTCCGTAGGGGACGCCATTTTGCGGTGGCAAACTGATAGGTACCATTGTGAGGTGCTGTGGTTGAAGCACCATGAGGGTCACAGTTGGTATCAGAGCTTAGGGATATGATCTCTGGCGGAGATCGGGATTAGAACTAGGAGGGGAGAGATGAGTAAATCCTTCGCTAGTGTGTCCTACCTAAGCTTATTTGTTGGTCAGTCATAATATCGGGATATTATGTGATATGTTAATTTGTTAAATTAACCCTTGTTTTGAAGCTGTATTCTAGAATGATATCTGAAATACAGGAGATGAGCAATGGAGAAATCATGATGAAAAGGGAGATAGAATCTAAAATGAAAATAAGGTATTCTCAGCTCTTTGAAATACCAGGTACGTAAATTTCGGGGACGAAATTTCATAAGGAGGGGAGATTGTAAGACCTCGAATTTTATGAAATAAAAGTATTTAATTTTTTTAATTACTATTCATGAGTTACTATTCATGAGTTCTTATTCACGAGTTCTTATTCATGAGTTACTTATTCACGAGAAGTTATTATTCATGAGTTCTTATTCACGAAAGTTCTTATTCACGAGTACTATTCATGAAGCATGATAATTTTTTTTCGTGAAAGGCATTACTCAATAATTGTTACGAGTAATTATTGTTCAATATTTTATTTTATTGATTCAATAATTGCTACGTTGATATTTTATATTATTGTTGTTTTGATAATTGTCACAAGACAAAGATTTTCCATTATCGAGAGCAATAATTCATATTATCTGAATAATATTATTGGATAACATTATTGGCAATGCCTAGAAAGTTCTGTCTAAGGAGAGGTTTGGTCACCTAATCGCGCATGAGAAGAGAAATTTTTATTGGAAAGCCCCTCTCTCCCTGAACTGCGCAGTTGTTAATATTGTGATTATGTAATATTATTTGTGAATAATTAATTATTGATTTTATGATGAGAAAAATATTTATTTTATGTGGATATAGATGGAAAATTTTTAAAGTGACAATTGTTGAAAATTAATATTTTATCTTTTTTCGATAAAATAATTCATTTAAATATATTATTTTAATAATATATTAACGGTGATATTTTTTATGTTGAATGTGGAATATATGAGTATATGAGGAGGAAGAATATTTTTGTTACAATAAATGTTTAAAACATGTTAAACATGTAAATTGGACCCCATTTCTTGACTGAAATTTGATTATAGCCTGTAAAATCGTCCGTTTGTGAATTTCGGTCAATTTCTGTTTGGAATTTGGAAAAACTTTCTTCTGCAAAGTTGTAGAGAATTGAATTTCCTATAAAAACTCGCGAGATTTGAATTTTCTCATAAAAGGGCTATTTATTATGAATTATTGAAGTTCCAAAATATTGGGTCTGAATTAATTTTATTACAAAAAAATGCTAAAAACATGTTTCTCATGTTAGTTGGCCCCATAAGTGTACTTTTGCATGTGAGAATTGTTGGAATCTGAATTCAAAGGAGGCGTATGACTTTGGTTATTAATAATAATATTTAATAAATTTTCTGCTTTGGTGTTCTAAGTATTTTCCTATAAATAGGGTGCTTAGGTTAGAATTGAAAATCACACCAGAAACTGAAGTTTTCTCTCTCTATATTATCGAGCGTATTCTTGTGAGTATTTTGAGTATACTTTGAGTATTGCTATATGGTGCAAGTTCGTTCAGCGTTATTCCAATCAGAAGTACTGCTCTTTTGAGGTAAGGGATAGTAATGGATTTTAAGGGTTATGATGTTTTTTAGTTTCAAAATTTTTCTGAACCTTCAAAAATTCTGGAAAAAATTTGAAATGATATTTTGATGAGTTTTGTAGATTGTGTCCAAAAATGGCGATTTTTGGATGTATAGATTAGGAGTTATGGATTTTTGAGAAAATCTACTATTTTAAAAGTGAATATTTATAACTCCTTGTGATTAACTCCAAAATTGATGAAATTTGTATTGGGAGTACATCTATATAATATCAGTATACCGTATTAATTTCAGAATTTTTGGACAAAAGTACAATTTATGATAAATATTTAAATATTCGGTGGTTTTGGCCATGTGAAAAATAGTAAATGAATTTTAAAAATTCTGAGAAAAATATATATTCAATATGGGACTATATTCTTCTAAATCCCAGAAAATAAATATTTTTGGAACTGATTTGGTATTTTTCATGAAAATGTTCTAGTTATGATTAAATGAATTAAATATGTTATGTGGAGTAAGAAAATTGGAAAATAAGATTTTATGGCTTAAGAATCCTATATGAGGTATATGCAGATTTTTGATGAGGATTTTGGTTATTGGTGATGAAATCTTATTAGTTTGGCATTTTAAGATGATTAAATGCATTTATTAGTAAAGTGTAAACAATTTAAATAAATTATTTATAAGTTTAAGAAATGATTAAAATATTGTGGTAGTATTAATAATATTAGATTATGAGATTATTAAGTGATTTATAATATTTTGATTAAGGTGTTATGAGATCATTGATTTATAATCTTACTCTTGAGATTAAATCTATATGTTTTGATTATATTATTTTATATAACATTCTTATAACCCTAATGATGATATTTCTCTTTGACTTGAGTGTAAAGATGAGTAGATTATTGGTATGATCGTGACTATAGGTTCTCTTTGCCGATGAGTGCAAAAGTTGAATTGTTGATTTGGTATGATCACCACCATTGAATTTACAATTGAATATTTTTAGCTTAAGTGCAAAGGTGAATTGATCAACATGGTTATAATTATTGTTATATAACTTCGAAATGATTATGTATTTCTTTGATATATGAATATCTTTGGCTCGTAGTGCAAAGATGACTTGTTGATGAATATCTTAGCTTTGTAGTGCAAAGATGAATTATTGTTGAATATCTTTGGCCGTAGAAGTGCAAAGATGAATTTGTTGTTGAATATCTTTGGCTCAGTAGTGCAAGATGACTTGTTGTTGAATATCTTTGGCATGTAGTGCAAAGATGAAGCTGTTGATGAATATCTTTGGTAGTGGTGCAAAGATGAATTTATTAGTATGATTATTGAGCAGGAGCGGTGATTTGGTATAACCATGATCTTTGATGTTTCGAGTAAAGGCAAGTGATGAAATTATCTTCGTTCCGGATAAGAAGAGGAATTTAGAACTACAATTATGATTATGAGTTATACATGTGATTGTGGGATGAGGGAATTGTTGATTGATGTTACTGAGGATAAAACATCTTTGGTGGACTTTTTAACATGGAGAAGATAATAGATTTTATGGTCTATTCGACTCTTCTAATGGATCGCTTCATTCCATTGCAACTATGGTTGAAAAGTTTTATCATCTACCATATGTTCTAAATCGACGATTTATTCTTGATGAAGACTATTGATAATTTATTTATCTTTAGTCATAATATTCTTCTTTATCGAGCTAGTTGTGCTCACCCTTTTGTTTCACAATTCCTTTCGTGTAATAAAAGTGTAATTTGGGTCGAGCGGGGGATAGCGAGGAATAGAGTGGTGGTCTATAGATGTTGAGGGTGAGGTGAATTTAACTTTGGAAGGGTGTTTTGCCACTATCATACAAGATGTCTAATGACATACAAACTCGTGTTATCATAAGACAAGGTTGTGTACATCCACTTTGCGAGTATATTTACAAGCACTACCTATATAATCTTGGTGTTTGTTTGGAGTATAATACCCAATTAGAGGCAGTGGAGATTATGATATGTCAAGAGAAGACTCACCATTGGAAAGAATATGATAGTAATCTTCTCGTTTTTCTTTGGGGGTCTATTGGGTCAACCAAGGATAATTACGTGGCCATATGATATCTACCATAACCTAAAAGCATGACCTCCCATGTATGAAGGTTTCCTTGAGCACTTCCCAAAGATTCTAATTTCTAAAAGCAGGTTTTGACTATACCTTTATGTAAGGTGTCATTGTGACGTCTTACGGTTGGTATATATTTGTATCCAAACTCACAAGATAAGTGTTGTTGTATTTTGCACGACAATTGTTGTAATAAAGTTGTAGTTGTTTTCCAGTACCATATATTTGGCGACTCGAGAATGGGTTGGATGGAATGGACCTATTTTGGGGGACGTCGCGGTTGGTATCGAGCTATAAGTAAAGAGCCCCGAGCCTCTCATTTGGTGACTTCTGTTGATGGGGGATGCAAAGCCGGACTCTCCGTAGGGACGCAGATTCTGTGGTGCAAACCGATAAGTATCAATGTGAGAGTCTTGACACAATTTGGTGTCCAGAGTTCTGATTGGTATCGTAGCTATAAGTAAAGAGCCCCGAGCCTCTCATTTGGTGACTTCTGTTTATGGGGATGCACCGAAGCGGACTCTCGTAGGGGGACGCCATTTCTTGGTGTGGCAAACCGATAGGTACCATTGTGAGGTGTGTGGTTGAAGCACCATGTAGAGGTCATGATTGGTATCGAACTTAGGGATATGATCTCTGGCGGAGATCGGGATTAGAACTAGGAGGGAGAGATGAGTAAATCCTTCGCTAGTGTGTCCTACCTAAGCTTATTTGTTGGTCGGTCATAATATCGGGATATTATGTGATATGTTAATTTGTTAAATTAACCCTTGTTTTGAAAGTTGTATTCTAGAATG
Source organism: Panax quinquefolius (assembly GCA_020205615.1). NCBI lineage: Eukaryota > Viridiplantae > Streptophyta > Magnoliopsida > Apiales > Araliaceae > Panax > Panax quinquefolius. Next base: position 124,440,169 of record CM035159.1, on the reverse strand, counting down.
ATATCTAAAATATGAGGAGATGAAGCAATGGAGAAATCATGATGAAAAGGAGATAGAATCTAAAATGAAAATAAGGTATTCTCGACTCTTTGAAATGCAGTGCACGTAAATTTCGGGGACGAAATTTCATAAGGAGGGAGATTGTAAGACCTCGAATTTTATGAAATAAAAGTATTTAATTTTTTAATTACTATTCATGAGTTCTTATTCATGAGTTCTTATTCACGAGTTCTTATTCATGAGTTCTTATTCACGAGTTCTTATTCATGAGTTCTTATTCACGAGTTACTATTCACGAGTACTATTCATGAAGCATGATAATTTTTTTTTCGTAAGAAGGCATTACTCAATCAATTATTACGGTAATTCTTGTTCAATATTTTATTTTATTGATTCAATAATTGCTACGTTGATATTTTATATTATTGTTGTTTCAATAATTGTCACATGACAAATATTTTCCATTATCAGAGCAATAATTCATATTATCTGAATAATATTATTGGATAACATTATTGGCAATGCCTAGAAAGTTCATCTCAAGGAGAGGTTTGGTCACCTAATCAAGGCCCAAAGAAGGAGAAATTCTTATTGGAAAGCCCTCTTTCTGAGGAAGCCAGTTCGTTGTTAATATTGTGATTATGTAATATTATTTGTGAATAATTAATTATTGATTTTTATGATGAGAAAATATTTATTTTATGTGGATATAGATGGAGAAAATTTTTAAAGTGACAATTGTTGAAAATTAATATTTTATCTTTTTCTCGATAAAATAATTCATTTAAATATATTATTTTAATAATATATTAACGGTGATATTTTTATGTTGAATGTGGAATATATGAGTATATGAGGAGGAAGAATATTTTGTTACAATAAATGTTTAAAACATGTTAAACATGTCGGTGGACCCCATTTCTTGGATGAAATTTGATTATAGCTGTGTAAAATCGTCCGTTTGTGAATTTTGGCCAATTTCATTTGGAATTTGGAAAAACTTTCTTACGCAAAGTTGTAGAGAATTGAATTTCCTATAAAAACTCATGAGATTTGAATTTTCTCATAAAAGGGCTATTTATTATGAATTATTGAAGTTCCAAAATATTGGGTGCGAATTAATTTTATTACAAAAAATGCTAAAAACATGTTTCTCATGTTAGTTGGCCCCATAAGTGTACTTTTGCATGTGAGAATTGTTGGAATCTGAATTCAAAGGAGGCGTATGACTTTGGTTATTAATAATAATATTTAATAAATTTTTCGCTTTGGTGTTACAAGTATTTTCCTATAAATAGGGTCTTGGGTTAGAATTGAAAATCACAATTTAAAATCAAGTTTTCTCTCTCTATATTATCGGCGTATTCTTGTGAGTATTTTGAGTATACTTTGAGTATTGCTATATGGTGCAAGTTAGATTCAAAACGTTATTCCAATCAAGTCGCTCTTTTGAGGTGAAGTGGGATAGTAATGGATTTTAAGGGTTATGATGTTTTTAGTTTCAAAATTTTTCTGAACCTTCAAAATTCTGGAAAAATTTGAAATGATATTTTGATGAGTTTTTAGATTGTGTCCAAAATGGCGATTTTTGGATGTATAGATTAGGAGTTATGGATTTTATGAGAAAATACTATTTTAAAAGTAAGCATTTATAACTCTTGTGATTAACTCCAAAATTGATGAAATTTGTATTGGGAGTACATCTATATAATATCAGTATACCGTATTAATTTCAGAATTTTTGGACAAAAGTACAATTTATGATAAATATTTAAATATTCGGTGGTTTTTGGCCATGTGAAAAATAGTAAATGAATTTTAAAAATTTGAGAAAAATATATATTCAATATGGGACTATATTCTTCTAAATCCCAGAAAATAAATATTTTTGGAACTGATTTGGTATTTTTCATGAAAATGTTCTAGTTATGATTAAATGAATTAAATATGTTATGTGGAGTAAGAAAATTGGAAAATAAGATTTTATGGCTTAAGAATCCTATATGAGGTATATGCAGATTTTTGATGAGGATTTTGGTTATTGGTGATGAAATCTTATTAGTTTGGCATTTTAAGATGATTAAATGCATTTATTAGTAAAGTGTAAACAATTTAAATAAATTATTTATAAGTTTAAGAAATGATTAAAATATTGTGGTAGTATTAATAATATTAGATTATGAGATTATTAAGTGATTTATAATATTTTGATTAAGGTGTTATGAGATCATTGATTTATGAATCTTACTCTTGAGATTAAATCTATATGTTTTGATTATATTATTTTTATATAACATTCTTATAACCCTAATGATGATATTTCTCTTTGACTTGAGTGTAAAGATGAGTAGATTATTGGTATGATCGTGACTATAGGTTCTCTTTGGCGATGGTGCAAAAGTTGAATTGTTGGTGGTATGATGTGACCATTGAATTTACAATTGAATATTTTTAGCTTAAGTGCAAAGGTGAATTGATCAACATGGTTATAATTATTGTTATATAACTTCGAAATGATTATGTATTTCTTTGATATATGAATATCTTTGGCTCAGAAGTAGTGCAAAGATGACTTGTTGATGAATATCTTAGCTTTGTAGTGCAAAGATGAATTATTGTTGAATATCTTTGGCCCGTAGTGTAAAAGATGACTGTTGTTGAATATCTTTGGCTCAGTGCAAAGATGACTTGTTGTTGAATATCTTTGGCATGTAGTGCAAAGATGAGCTCATTGATGAATATCTTTGGCCGTGGTGCGAAGATGAATTTATTAGTATGATTATGAGCGAGGAGCGGTGATTTGGTATAACCATGATCTTTGATGTTTCGAGGTAAAGGCGGTGATGAAATTATCTTCGTCTCCGGATAAGAAGAGGAATTTAGAACTACAATTATGATTATGAGTTATACATGTGATTGTGGATGATGAATTGTTGATTGATGTTACTGAGGATAAAACATTGTTTGGTGGACTTTTAACATGGAGAAGATAATAGATTTTATGGTACATTTAACTTCTAATGGATTCGCTCATCATTCACGCAACTATGGTTGAAAAGTTTTATCATCTACCATATGTTCTAAATCTCTCGACGACATTGATGAAGACTATTGATAATTTATTTATCTTTAGTCATAATATTCTTTATTGAGCTAGTTGTGCTCACCCTTTTGTTTCACAATTTCTTCGAGGTAATAAAAGTGTATTTGGGTCGGCGGGGATAGCGAGGAATAGAGTGGTGGTCTATAGATGTTGAGGTGAGGTGAATTTAACTTTGGAAGGGTGTTTTGCCACTATCATACAAGATGTCTAATAACATACAAACTCGTGTTATCATAAGACAAGGTTGTGCACATCCACTTGCTTGAGTATATTTACAAGCACTACCTATATAATCTTGGTGTTTGTTTGGAGTATAATACCCAATTAGAGACGGTGGAGATTATGATATGTCAAGAGAAGACTCACCATTGGAAAGAATATGATAGTAATCTTCTCGTTTTTTCTTTTTGGGGTCTATTAGATCAACCAAGGATAATTTCGTGGCCATATGATATCTACCATAACCTAAAAGCATGGCCTCCCATGTATGAAGGTTTCTTGAGCACTTCCCAAAGATTCTAATTTCTAAAACAGTTTTTGACTATACCTTTATGTAAGGTGTCATGTGTGACGTCTTCTGATTGGTATATATTTGTATCCAAACTCACAAAGATAAGTGTTGTTGTATTTTTGCACGACAATTGTTGTAATAAAGTTGTAGTTGTTTTCCGTACCATATATTTGGCGACTCAGAATGGGTTGGATGGAATGGACCTATTTTGGGGGCGTCACATAATAACCGTAAATTTTATGATTTAATATTAATATTTATATAAATAGAGCCTGTGAGTAACTCACATTGAATTAAATTGAACTTTTAATAATTGATAAGATGTGGAGAATTATGATAGGTTTATGAAATGTCTTGTGTGACACAATGATGGAATTAGTGAGGAATAAATTAAAGAAGGAATGCATTACTAAGTATAAGACGTCAATAAGAGAGGTGGTATATAATTAATTTATTTAATTATATCAGAGTATTGATAAATCCTTGATTTGATTGAAAACATGTCTGGAAAGACTAAATCATTTTGTGAGTAACTTAAATTATGTGATATAGCCCAACTTATTAATAATTATTAAGGTGATGTGTAATTTAGTGTTATTTGGGTAAATTAAATTAATTAAATTGCTGCATTATTATTTAAGTGTCTACATGTTTAAAATCCAAATAATAATATGGTAGGATAAGGTGGTAGGCCTAAATTGAATTAGTAGATAGACTTATTGAGTTTTCTAGCCAAACTATTATGTTGCTTGCAATTTCGGTTGGGGTGTGTGGCTAGCCAAATAGAGTACAAGCTTAATGCTATGTGTGTAAACCCAAGAGAAATAAAACCTAGCCATGTGAATTATTTTACCCACCCATTTATTTTTCGGTTGCCATGTTATTACCCACCCATTTATTTTTCGGCAGCCATGTTATTACCCACCGGCAGCCATGTTATTATTCACCCACTTTATTTTTGACAGCCATGTAAAATTTTTTGTCTACCCATTTTATTTAATTTTGAAATTTCATGGTTTTTTTTTTCTACTCATTTTTAAGAAGCTATGGTAGTAAAGAAATTTTATGAAAATTTTTTTCACTACTTTTCTGACTAAGACAAGACATAGAACTATGTTGATTGTAAGTGAATTAGCCTTGGGGAGTAATACTCAATTTCACTTTACTAAGTTCTAGAGAATTAGGTATAACCCATGATTTAGGCTATCATTTAGAACCTTTGTGTAAGACCCCAACTTATTATTAATGAAATTTAATTTTCTCTATTTTGAAATAGTAAGGGTTGATTTGATTAATGTGGATAGTTATGGGTAAAATACGCAAATATTTCAAAATAAAGTGGTTATAAAATATTCATTGTTGTTGGGGAATATTCGTTTGGTCGTGGAATATTCTCATTGTCGGGAATATTCGCATTTTAGCACGCAGATCTTTTGTGGGCCCCATAACGGAAAGCAATTGGATGAAGAAAACGACAAATATAAGTTGTTTAAAAAATAACCACAGTAGTTATTACCAATTAATAACCGTTAAAATACTCTGTAGTTAAAAACACAAGAAGACACCAGATTGCACCAATTATTGATTCTTACGTAAGAAGGCACTACTCAATAATGGTTACGAGAATTATCGCTCAAAGATTTTATTTTATTGATCTTGCGTTGATATTTTTATATAACATTGTTGTTTCAATAATTGTCATTACACAAGATTTTTCATTATCGAAGCAATAATTCATATTATCTCGAATAATATTATTAGATAACATTATTGGCAATGTCTAGAAAGTTCTCATCTCAAGGAGAGGTTTGGTCACCTAATTGCGCCAAGAAGGAGAAATTTTATCGAAAGCCCTCTCTTTCGGGAACCGCTGGTTGTCAATATTGTGATTCTCGTAATATTATTTGTGAATAATTAATTATTGATTCATATGATGAGGAAAATATTGATTTTATGTGGATATAGATGGAGAAAATTTTTAATGTGACAATTGTTGAAAATTGAAATTTTATCTTTTTCGATAAAATAATTATTTAAATATATTATTATATTTTAATAATATAATAATGGTGATATTTTTACAACGAATGTGGGATATAGGAGTATACGAGGAGGAAGAGTATTTTTGTTGCAATAAATGTTTAAAACATGTTAAATATGTAAATTGGACCCCATTTATTGATCGAAATTTGATTATAACTTTGTAAAATCGCCCGTTTGTGGATTTCCGTCAATTTCTATTTAGAATTTGGGAAAACTTTCTTCTGCAAAGTTGTAGAGAATTGAATTTCCCATAAAAAGTTGCGTGATTCGAATTTTTTGATAAAAGGGCTATTTATTATGAATTATTGAAGTTCAAGTTCAAATAATTGATTTTTGGAAGTTTTAATTATTTATTTTATGAAAACGTTTTTTTTTTTCTTACTTTTCTAGAAGGTGGCATGTGGGAAATGCTAGGAGCTGAATTCTAAAGTGGGCGTATGAATTTGATATATATATATATATATATATATATTAATTTATTAAATTTTTCGCTTTGGTGTTTCTAAAGCATTTTCCTAAATAAATAGGGTGCTTAGGTTAGAATTGAAAATCACACCGTAAATCGAAGTTTTCTCTCTATATTATCGAAATTATTCTTGTGAGTATTTTGAGTATATTTTGAGTATTGCTATATCTACGGCAAGTTCAAGTCATAGCTTTATATCCTGTTTCAACTAAAACTTGTCTTTGTGAGGTAAGTGGATATTATTTTTTCAGTAATGATATTATTTCTTCAATATCATTATCTTTGAAATATTGATCTCAAGTTTTTATCAAATTTGGAACTTTTGGTGTCTGAGAGTTACTATTCACGATATACTAAGACTATTCACGATAATGATAATTATTTACTTAATCTAAGACTATTCATCGAAAAATGAAAATTTTCCTTTTCGTCTCAAAAAATATCTATTCGGATACTAGCTTTGATTGTATCCATGTTTTGATCATTCTTGAATTTTACACCACTATGATTATTTTTGAGGTATTGTTGGACATGAATAAAACAAAGTACTTAATCCTTAATCCTTAATCCTTGTCATTTTGTTTCAATCGATTCGCTTTCTTTAAAAATATTTTTCATCATCCTCGGCCTTAAATGATGATATTATTGAATATCTTTGCCCAGTAGTGCAAATATGAATGATTTTCGATGAATACTTTGGCCCAGTAGTGCAAAAGATGAACAGTGTTTAGATGAATACATGATTAATCGATGAATATCTTTGGCTCAGTAGCAAAAGATGAATATTTGATTCTAGATGTATATTGATTGATGTTACAGGGGATAAAAGATGAGACGATTTAAATTTTAAATTCATACATGAAGATAGTAGTTTGCATTCTCTACTTAACTCTTCTAATGAATTATTATTTCATTCGCGAATATTGGTTTAAAACTTGTTGTCTATTGTATTCTATTAGTTTTTTTTTCCCCGTTGAAGACTAATGATAATTTGTTGTATATTATCTTAGTCATAATATTCTTTATCGGGCTAGTTGAGCTCACCCTTTTCTTTGTTGTTCCATTTTTCTTCTCGTGGAGGCTAGAAATGTAATGAGTACTACTTAGTCTGGGTATGGAAGGAAGGTTCTAGAGAGAGTTGTTTAGTAGTCCTCACCATTTTATAAAATAATGTATCAATAATTATGATGGGGATTTATTTGCGTGTGGATATTGTCTAGATGGCAATATCTCGTATTTAAACTCACAGTTTATATGTTGTAATAATAAAGTTGTAGTTATTTTCGCATACCATGTATTGACAACTCGAATGGGTGATGTATACCTATTTTGGGGCGCCACAGTTGGTATCGAGCTTAGGATATGATCTCTCCATGAGATCGAGGGAATAGAACTAGAGGGAGAGACGAGTAAATCCTTCGCTAAAGGTGTCCTACCTAAGCTTATTTATTAGTTGGTCAAGATATAGGGATATTATGTGATATATTGATTTCCTTAATTTACCCTTGTTTTATGACGATGATTTGAGAATGTCGATCGAGAATATTAACAATGGAAATGAGACCGTGGAGACGCCTCAGACTCACCAACGAGGAGAACGCAACAGTCGGCAATGTTCCTCCCGTGAACAACACCACCGAAAGCGAGATGATGAACGAGGGATGTTTAGAAGCTTTTTGCGAGTTCATACAAAATCGACGAGGGAAACTCGTGTTCAAAATACAAGAGGAAATGATAGCAATTCACGGGTTGTCACAAATGCAAGCGATTCAAAGAGTTGGGACCACGTAATTTAAGGGAAAGCGATCCCGATCATGGCGAAAATATGGGTCAAGCAAATTACCAAGATATTCGATGTCTTGGGATGCACGGAGGAATGAAGGTTCCATTCGCCACCTTTTATGTTCCGTGGCGAAGAGGCGGTATCATCGTGGGAGTCGTGAAGCGCATACATCCATCCAACCAGACTCAAAGATGTCTTGGGAGACGCTTCAGAAACTATTTAATGACAAATACTTTCCGAAAGTGTTCGTTATATGAAGGAAGTGGAGTTCATTAGATTAGAACAAAACAACATGACGGTGTCTCAAAGACGAGGCAAAGTTTGCAGAGTTATCCGTGTTCAGACCTCATTTGGTGGAGAATGAAGAACGATGACGCGGATGTTTCGAGAGGTTTGAAACCCAAGATACGACAATATCTCATTTCTCATAAATTTTCTCTCTATTCAGAGATGTTCATAAACAGGCTCAATTGTTAGAGCGAGATAAAGAGTATGTTCAACCAAGGGACTATAACCGTGGATCATACCAAAGATAGCAGTCAATGTAATAACGATAACCAAATGGAGAAAGAAACAGACGGACAAAATGGTAACCACACTCGTGGTAATCATGGCCATGAAAATAGAAGAAGCGAGTCGGGAGGAGATTTTAAAAGAGGAGATTTAACAACTAATTATATGAAGACGACAAAGTCTTGCAAAGAATCGGTTCTATGGAGGAGAACCACCACCGGCCATATGCTATAAATGCGAAAGAGGGACATATCACCAAACCGCCCACAACGATTCAAGGTATGCTATAATTGTGGAAAGGAAGGACATATCGCCGAGATTGTACGGTAGAATAAACCTAGTTCAATGGGGACGGTGACTCAAAAGATCATCCCGTAAAAATCAAAGTCAACGGTTCCTCGGAAGAGCGCTTTTGTTGTGATCGGTCAAAATGCGAGGAACCCAAACGAGGTGATCACGGTAAGCTATTTATAAATTCTTGCGAAGTTTATACCTTACTTGATACCGGCATACCCATTCATTTATCTCTCTCCGCTTGTGCTCAACGCTTAAACTTGACCGGAGAAATTAGACTTTGACCTATCTGTGGAAACTCCGTTAGAGAAACTTTCATCACATCCATCGCTTATAAATCTTGTTTGATTCAAGTTGGCACCATCACCTTACCTATTGACCTTATCTCTTTAAAGATACTTGCTTTTGATGTGATTTTAGGGATTGATTGGTTAACTACTCATCATGCCAAAATTGATTGTTTTTCGTAAGGTTGTTAGTTTTCATATTCCTAACCAACCCGTTGTATTTAATTCAAGTAACTAAACCATTAAAATCAATCACCGCTCATATCTAATTATAAAGTTATTCATTTATTGAAAAACGGATGTCAAGCTTTCTTAGCCCATGTTATGGATTTGAATAAAGACACGTCAAATTTGAATAATATTCCCGTTATTAGTAAATTTCCGACGATTTCTAAAGAACTTCCCTGCCTACACCCCGTAACGTGAAGTTGAATTCTTTATTGATCTTGAACCCGGTACAAAGCCCATTTTTAAAACCCCATATCGAATGGCTCTTATTGAACTTCAGGAGTTAAAGGTCCAACTACAGAATTGTTGGACATCGGTTTCATCTGGCCCTAGTACATCTCCTCGGGGTGCTCCTGCTTTTATTCAGTAAAGAAGAAAGACGGAGTATGCGATTTTGTATCGACTATCGAGAATTGAACCATGTCACCATCAAGAATAGGTATCCTCTACACCTCGTATTGATGACTTGTTTGACCGATTGCAAGCAAGGGCACAATTCTTTTCAAAAATCGATCTTCGCTCGATATCATCACCAAGATTAGAATCGAGGATATTCCAAAGACCGCTTTAGAACTCTCAGTAGATGGGCATTATGAATTCTTAGTCATGTCTTTTCGGATTGACTAATGCTCTGTGGCTTTCATGGATATGATGAACCGAGTATTTAAGGAATATTTAGATCATTCGTTGTTGTTTTTATTGATGACATCCTCATATATTCCAAAAGTCGTGAAGATCATGAGCACCATTTGAAGTCGGTACTCCAAAGGCTTCGTGAAAACAAACTATATGCCAAATTGAAGAAATGCGAAGTTCGGCTCGAGGAAGTAGCATTCCTTGGGCACACGGTATCGAAACATGGAGTATCCGTTGATCCCGGCCAAGATTGAAGCAATACAAAGTTGGGAGCAACCAAGTTCGGTGGATCAAGTACGCAGCTTTTTGGGCTTAATTGGTTATTATCTGAGATTCGTGGAAGGATTTTTCTAATCGCTACTCCATTAACTTAGCTAACTCTTGAAGATACAAAATTTGTATGGAGCGAAGAATGCGAGAAGAGTTTGCAAGAGCTTAAGAGGAGACTCATTTTAAGACTTTCGGAAATACCATCCGCACACGGATGGATTTGTTATCTCATGCCGATGCTTCGTGCAAAGGGTTAGGATGTGTTCTCATGCAACGTGGGAAAGTCATAGCCTATGCCTCATGACAACTTAAAGAATATGAGAGGAATTATCCTACTCATGATCTAGAGAGGCGGCAAGCAATGCTTGCAAGCGCTTAAAGATCTGGAGTCACTATCTATATGGGGAGAAAGTGGAGATATATTCGCACCATAAAAGCCTTAAATATTTTTCTTCACTCAAAAGAACTCAACACGCGGCAATGACGTTGGCTCGAGCTATTGAAAGACTACGACCACACTATTCAATACCATCCGGAAAAACAAACGTGGTAAATGACGCGTTGAGTAGAAGATCATATGCAGAACAAGTGCGATGATGTCAAGTATACGATAGAACCAACTTTAATAGAAAAAGTTAAGGTTGCTCAAGCCACCCAATCTTGAAATGATGCGCGTATGAAGAAGAAAAACAAGAAGGAGCTATTCCTAAGGCGAGAATTGATGAAGAAGGAATACTTGAGTCCACTCTAGACTTTTTGTGTTCCTAACGACTTTGATTTAAAGTACAAGATTATGATGGAGGCACACAATACACCATTTGCAATCCATCCTCGAAGTACTAAAATGTATCGTGATCTTGACATACATTTTGGTGGAACAATATGAAGAGAGAGATTGCAAAGTTTATCTCGATGTGTTTAACTTGTCAACGTAAAGGCGGAGCATCTAGTACCTAAGGGTCCGTTGCAACCACTTGAGATTCGAAATGGAAGTGGGAACACATTACCATGGATTTCGTTACGGGTCTTCCTACGGTTTCTCAAGGCATCAATGCTATTTGGGTTATTGTTGATAGATTAACCAAGTCTCCGCTTCATTTCTTGCCGACACGGAGACTTATTCCTTGAACGCCTTGCTAGTATGACGTGAATGAGATTGTGAGGTTGCATGGCATGCCCTGTATCCATAGTTTCGGATCGTGACCCAAGATTCACTTCAAGATTTTGGGTTAGCTTGCAAAAAGCTATGGGCACGGATTTACGATTCTGATTCAAGATACCATCCTCAAACCGGACGGACAATCGAGAGGACTATTCAAACTCTTGAAGATCTATTAAGACTCGTGTCCTAGACTTCAAAGGCGGTTGGGATAAGTATTTACCATTGGTGGAATTCTTCCTACAACAACAGCTTATCGTGCAAGTATAGGTGTGGCTCCATTCAAGCATTATATGGACGAAAATATCGCTCTCCAAGTATGTTGGGACGAGGTGGGTGAAGCAACATTGTTGGGACCCGAGTTGGTACGTATATGATCACGGAAAAGATCCAAATGATTCGACAACGATACAAACAAGCACAAGATCGACAAAAGAGTTATGCGGATCTTCATCGAAAGGACGTGGAATTTAGTATAGGGGATCATGTATTGTCATGCGAGTTGTTCCATGGAAGGGAGTTACAAGATTTGGTAAGAGAGGAAAGCTCAATCCACAATTTATGGTCCATTTCAAATTCTCGACCGAGTAGGAAATGTAGCCTATAGACTTGTGTTACCTCCGAGTATGTCTCGTGTTCATAATGTGTTTCACATATCCGCATTTCAGAATATGTGAAAGACCCGAACCACGTTATAGAAGTTAGAACCGGACGAAATAGCCAAGACTTAACGTATGAGGAGGTACCGCAAGATCTCGGATAGAAGGAGCATGTCCTACGCAAGAAAGGTCATACCACAAGTTAAAGTTTTGTGGAGGAATCATGCTATAGAGGAAATGACCGGGAATTGGAAACAGAAATAAAAGCGAGGTATCCTCACCTTTTCAAATACTGTGCATCGACGCCAATTTCGAGGACTAAATTTCATAAGGAGGGAGGTCAGAAGACCCCAACTTATTATTAATGAAATTTAATTTTCTATTTTGAAATAGTAAGGGTTGATTTGATTAATGTGGATAGTTATGGGTAAAATACGCAAATATTTCAAAATAAGCAAGTGGTTATAAAATATTCATCATTGTTTTGGGAATATTCGTTTGGTCGTGGAATATTCTCATTGTTGGGAATATTTGTACAACGACGCAATTTTTTGTGGGCCCCATAACGGAAAGCGATTGGATGAAGAAAACGACAAATATAAGTTGTTTAAAAATAACTGCACAGAAGTTGTTACAAGTATAATACCGTTAAAATACTCGATGGTTAAAACACAAGAAGATTACCAGATTGCACCAATTATTGATTCTTACGTAAGAAGGCACTACTCAATAATGGTTACTGTGAATTATTGTTCAAGATTTTATTTTATTGATTTAATAATTGTCGTTGATATTTTATATATCATTGTTTTTCAATAATTGTCATTACACAAGATTTTTCATTATCGGCTAATAATTCATATTATCCGAATAATATTATTAGATAACATTATTGGCAATGTCTAGAAAGTTCATGCTTCTAAGGAGAGGTTTGGTCACCTAATTCGCTGCGCCAAGAAGGAGAAATTTTATCGAAAGCCCTCTCTTCCTGTAAACCCGCCTCGGTTCATTAATATTGTGATTCGTAATATTATTTGTGAATAATTAATTATTGATTCATATGATGAGGAAAATTTTGATTTTATGTGGATATAGATGGAGAAATTTTTTAATGTGACAATTGTTGAAAATTGAAATTTTATCTTTTTCTGATAAAATAATTCATTTAAATATATTATTATATTTTAATAATATAAAAATGGTGATATTTTTACAATGAATGTGGGATATATGAGTATACGAGGAGGAAGAGTATTTTTGTTGCAATAAATGTTTAAAACATGTTAATCATGTCGGTGGACCCCATTTATCGAATCAAATTTGATTATAACCGTAAAATCGCCTGCTTGTGGATTTTGGCCAATTTCTATTTGGAATTTGGGAAAACTTTCTTCTGCAAAGTTGTAGAGAATTGAATTTCCCATAAAAAGTCGCGTGATTCGAATTTTTTGATAAAAGGGCTATTTATTATGAATTATTGAAGTTCTGAAGCTCTGAAATAATTGATTTTTGGAAGTTTTAATTATTTATTTTATGAAAAACGTTTTTTTTCTTACTTTTCTAGAAGGTGGCATGTGGGAAATGCTAGAGCTGAATTCTAAAGTGGGCGTATGAATTTATATATATATATATATATATATTAATTTATTAAATTTTTCGCTTTGGTGTTTCTAAGCATTTTCCTAAAAATAGGTGCTTAGGTTAGAATTGAAAATCACACCGTAAACTCAAGTTTTCTCTCTATATTATCGAGTTTATTCTTGTGAGTATTTTGAGTATATTTTGAGTATTGCTATACTTGCGTGCAAGTTCAAGTCATAGTCTATATCCAGGTGTTTCAACTGTAAGCACTGCATTTTGTGAGGTAAGTGGATATTATTTTTTCAGTAATGATATTATTTCTTCAATATCATTATGTCAAATATTGATCAAGTTTTTATCAAATTTGGAACTTTTTTGGTGTCTGAGTTACTATTCACGATACAAGACTATTCACGATATACATACACTATTTTTATCTAAGACTATTCATCTAAAAATGAAAATTTTCCTTTTCGTCTCAAAAATATCTATTCGGATACTAGCTTTGATTGTATCCATGTTTTGATCATTCTTGAATTTTACACCACTATGATTATTTTTGAGGTATTGTTGGACATGGATAAAACAAAGTACTAATCCTTAATCCTTAATCCTTGTCATTTTGTTTCTTTGGATTCGCTTTTTTAAAAATATTTTTCATCATCCTCGCCTTAAATGATGATATTATTGAATATCTTAGGCCCAGAAAGTGCAAATATGAATGATTTCGATGAATATCTTTGGCCCGAAGTAAAAAGATGAACAGTGTTTAGATGAACATGACTAATCGATGAATATCTTTGGCCCAGTAAAGCAAAAAGATGAATATTTGATTCAGATGTATATTGATTGATGTTGTTAGGATAAAAGATAGACGATTTAAATTTTAAATTCATACATGTAAGATAGTAGTTTGCATTCTCTACTTAACTCTTTTAATGAATTATTATTTTCATTGCGTAATATTGGTTTAAAACTTGTTGTCTATTGTATTCTATTAGTTTTTTTTTCCTGTTGAAGACTAATGATAATTTGTTGTATATTATCTTAGTCATAATATTCTTTATTGGGCTAGTTGAGCTCACCCTTTTCCTTGTTGTTCCATTTTTCTTCTCAGGAGGCGAGAATGTAGCGAGTACTAGTCGGGGTATGGAAGGAAGGTTCTAGAGAGAGTTGTTTAGTAGTCCTCACCATTTTTGTAAAATAATGTATCAATAATTATGATGGGGATTTATTTGCGTGTGGATATTGTCTAGATGGCAATATCTGTATTTAAACTCACAGTTTATATGTTGTAATAATAAAGTTGTAGTTATTTCTGTACCATGTATTGACAACTCAGAATGGGTGATTTATACCTATTTTGGGGGCATCACACTTTGTATCCAAGAGAAAAGGGGAGCTTGCGTGTATTTTCTTTTGGTTGTTGGCAGTACTATGGACATGTGTGATGGGATGTCTTAGAACACTTAGGCTGCTATAAAGTATAGTAGGGGATGGCCATGAATACTTTAATTAATTTATGCACCTTTTTTTGGTATATATAAACACCTTGCTCTAGTTGTTTCTTTACAAAAAATAAAACAAGAACCAAATAGAGAAGGTGGTGTTCGGAAGCTAGTAGAAGGGTAACAGCAGTAACTTTCATCTTGGCAACCAAATTTATTTTTCCAAGCTAAGGTATATAGATAAATTAGTTAAATAAATTTACTTTCCATTTAATTTCTAGTGCACACTTGTTTTCTTTTTGAAGTAGTGTGGATATTTTGTGTTGTTTGTAAAATTAGTATGCTTAACTAGATGTATGCATGCTAAATTAATAATTACCATGTTCTTTCAAACTAAATAAATTAATTTGCATGAATGCATAACGATTTTCGTAGTGGAAGAAAAAAAAACACAAAGCATGTATAGGAAAAAGAAATAAGGTTGCGTGTGTGTGTATAATTTTGGGTGCTTCATGATTTTGTTTTGCTTTAAGGATACTGCTAGGCATGAACAAAAAAAAAAAAAGCAAGCAATCAAGCATGTAAATGAAGTGATGGTAGGGGCGGGTAGGTGTACCTATTAAGGGTTGATATATGTGATTTCTATTTTGTGTTATAGAAGTGCTGCTTTATTTTTATTTTTTGGCTAATTTCGGTTGCTAGTTGTGCAAGAAATTTTTTTGTACATATTCAATATTTTGGTGAGCTTCTATGCATAAAAAATAATAATAATAATAATAATAATAAAATAAAATCTTTCAGCCTTACCTACTATGTTAAGGCTAATTAACTCTTAACAAGAGGTCTAGTTGTACAACAATATAATTAATTGTGGCATAATCAATAATATGTTGCTACATGTTATTTTTATTTTCATGCAATAAGGATGTTGCTATATTTTTAAGGCTAATTTCGGTTGCTAGTGTGCAAGGAATTAAAGATCCTTTTAGCCTTACCTATTATGTAATCTTAAACATTTAAAATGTAGGTAATGTGAAGATTTAAAGAGCTATAAATCCAAGACACTAAACTAATTTAATAATAACATTAAAACTTTTATTGTGACCTTATGTGCATATATTTTTTAAGGAAGTAATGAAAAAGGTAAGTGTATTACCTTTAATAAAAAGTAATATAATTATCAAGAGGGAAATATTTACCTTTACACTACATTCTAATGTGACATTACTAACATTTAAAAAGCTGAAAAGAAAGTGAGTAAGGGTTTATGATGGTAATCAAAAAGTTGAATAGTGTAATGTCATTTTAAACTCTAATTAATGAAATTAGTTCGGATAACTAATTTGAGCAACAGGTTTAATAAATTAATGTTATGTGCATAGTTTTCTTATTTGTGAGCATAATTGTGTAGTAATTAAGAAATGTAGTATTTTTCAAAATTATATATTGTATGAGAGACTAGTACCTTAAACTAGGATGACGTGCGATTAATAGCTAAAGTAAGTCGGTTTTCAACAACCACTAATTTATACGGCTATATTATTATATCATTGGCGATATCGTGATGGACGAGGTGTCAAGGTAAACATAATCGTGAAACGAGGCAAGTTCCTTACTTCTTTTTCGTATACATTCAATTGTTGTCTCAAACAAATATCTGCTTTTTATTCGAAAATCATTTATATACCTTCGACGTTGTTTAAAGCATTGGACTTATCGTTCTTAAATGCATTATAAAAATTTGTCTAAGCCTTTGATTCGACTAGACTATTATTATGTGTTAAAAGCTATCCAAACCAATTGACTTGGTGCGGACTATCGTAAATCTACTGAGATGAACAACCCTCATTGGAGGGGAAATTATATATTGTCGGGAAATCGACGTGCGCACATAAGTATGATTAAATGTTATGCATAACGTAGGGTACTTTAGGCTAATCACCTGTTGTACTCGTTTATATTGGATTACAGTGTAATACTGTTAATTCTAGTAAGAGTTCTTAGTCCCTAGTGATCGCTTCGGTGCTGCTCATTCATATTGAACCTCGAAATGAATAAATCCTCGAAAGTTGTTGATATCCTTCAAGTCTATATAGCGACACCTATTGAATACTCTTGATATTTCTTGATGTCCTCGAACTACCAATTATTATTATACCTTGAAAGATTTAAATGCTATAACCGCTTGTTCTTTCCGCTCTATATTACTTATTGGGCAAACTTGTTACTCATTCTTGCTTCCTAAAACCTTTCGGTTAAAGTAGAAGCAAAGCAGTATTTTGAAAGGACAAACAAAAGGAAAGGCAAAATGACGAGAATAACTTAGTCCTTAAGACTAGAAGTATTATTATAATTGTTATGCTTGTTATGATGTATTCAAGAATGATTAAGTTATGTTTAAGTAAATCCTCGAATTGTCGTAGTAATGGTTACTTTACTGGGACGCGAATATTTATATTATATCAATGTAAATTATTCTATTATTTCCGTTGTTATTGATTTTGTAAGATATTCGTAGTTGCACGTGATGCACCGAATTCGAGATATGGGTGTCCGAATTTTGGGGGCGTCACAGGTTTGGTATCAAAGCTATAGTTATAAACCTTAGGAGCGAGAGCCCTTAGATTATAACTTAGGAGAACTTAGAAGATAGAAAGGGATGAAACTCATATAGAGTTTTCATAGAGATGGACTTAGCGTGTTACAAAATATAACTTCATTCTACACAATGAACTTATGTTATTTAACAATCTAATGGAGTTGTTGTTTGTTTTGTCTTGTGTTGGTGATTGTAGGATGACTGACATGGGAGGACCTAGCCGAGTAGTAGAAGAGAGGAGCGCGACACACACGTGGTATATGAGGCACCATTGATAAGCGGAGCCTATATCAATCTGTAGTCCCTATCGATGATGATGATGAGGAAGAGGAGATGGAGCCAACACCGAGGAGTCTCGATCTGGAGGAGGAGCCATGGAGGAGCAGATGGTGGATTTAACCCATGGGGGACTCCGACGAGGCTACTTTTGAGGATAGGATGTCTGGGGAGTATGAGAGCAGATTTTAGAGTTAGGGGTGCAGAGTTGAGGAGTTAGAGGCCGAGGCTAGGGATGTGGAGTCCGAGTTCAAAAAGTCGAGGGACGAAGACCACCAGAGAAAGTTAGTGATGCAGAGATGGAGGTGGAGATTGCTCACCGTAAGGAGGCGAGGATCCGGATGGGGGCTTTGTTTCATGGCGGTGGCTAGGAATGTAGAACCTGGCAGGAAATTGGAAGAAATGGAGCAGAGGAGTTGAGCGAGAGGACGGAGAAAAGAAGCTATCCGTAGATCAGCAAGAGATGGAGGTAATGGATAGGCTAACGATCTAGAAGATGAGTGAGAGGTAAAAGGAGGAAGATGAATAGGATGGACTATGCAAAGGCGCACGGCCATGGAGAGACCGATTGATGGGGTAAATCACTACCCAAGCAGAAAGTAGGATGGACTTCGACACACCATAAGCCGAGATTTGGTGGTGCACATGACTCAGAGGGAGTACCAGAGTGCTGTGGAGCGCGGAATGATGGATTAAGTCTAGGCATTAAAAGTTATTAGTTGTAGTTCGTTATATGGTGTATTATCTGTTGTTGTAATTTTAGTCTTTTATGTAGAATGTGAGATAGTTGTAAGCCCCAAACTTTTGAGTTATATTAGAGGGGTAGTATGTTAATGGTTGTCCCCACCTTTTGTGATATTAGGGGATAAGTTGTGTCGTTTATAGAAGTATGCTAGAGATAAACATGTAATGTAACAATTTGGCATATGAATATAAATGATCTTGTTCTGAAATGTATTCTGAAATCTTATTCCTTTTATGGAGAATTGTTTAAGTAATATAATTAGATAATAAAAATGGAAGTTTTGTGATGCAGAAAAATGCCGCCCAGACGTAGATTAACTGCACCAGAAGAGTCGGTTAATGATGAGAGAGGACAAGTAGATCCCATTCAGAGGCTTGTAGATTTGTTAGAGGAGGCTCTTAGGGGAAGAAATGAACAAGTACCACCCATTCCCCAAGTAGCTCCAGTCGTAAACTTCAAGGAATTTAAGAGTGTGGGACCTCCAGAATTTATGGGTACTACCGATCCTATCGTAGCGCAAACGTGGATCAAGGAAATGGAGAAAGCCTTCGCCATTGCTCGTGTAGGTGAAGACCAGAAAACTGTGTTCGCTACATATATGATGAGGGGTGAAGCAAACTACTGGTGGGAAGCAAATCAACAGAGGACGAGAGAAGGGACTATAACCTGGGAAAGGTTTAAGACTTTGTTCTTTGAGAATTACTTTCCGAAGAGCATGAAGAATACGATGGAGGTAAAGTTTCTAGAACTAAAACAAGGGGAGATGACAGTGGCACAGTATGCGGCCAAGTTCAATGAACTCGCACGATTCGCAACACATCAAGTAGACGCTGAAGAAAGGAAATCTCAACGCTTCGAACTTAGACTAAAACCTTGGTTATTCAACAAGGTGTCGGTCCTTCAAATCGACTCGTTCGCGACATTATTGGAGAAGGCGATAATTGTTGAGGGAGGTAGCGAGGCATTGAGCCAATACAACAAGGAGAAGAAGAACAAGAATGTTGGGGAGAAACTCGTGGAGGAGTAGCAAATGGTGGAAGTTATCGGGAAAGAGGAAATGGGATAACCGCAACAACAAAGAACAACAACAATACCAACAAATCAAAGCATCAACCATCAATGAAAGTTATCAAGGAGGGTTTAAGAAAAGAAGTGAAGCTTGCTCGAAATGTGGGAAGAACCATCAAGGGAATCTTTGGAAGGGCGCAACATCTCGCTACAATCTGCATGGCAAGAAGGGCACATTTCACCCAACCGCCCAAAAAGCCGAAAAAAGATCAAGGATGTTTCAATGTGTGGCTCAACTAAGCATCAAATCAAGGATTGCCCAAAGAAGGGGAGCAACGGAGAAGCCGCCAATGGGAGGGGGCAAAGAAGTCGATGATCGGCGGACCAACGCAATCCAACCAACCGAACGCTCAACCTTTAATACGACCGCTCAAGACGCAAGTGACTTCAAGGACGTGGTGTCGTATTCTCCCAATCAATAATATAAATGCCTATGTATTATTTGATTAAGGTGCTACCTATTCCTTTCAGGTTCAAGAATTTGCTAATCGACTAAACATACCTCTCCCGAACATTTAGAAAATTCATTGAACGTAGAGATTGCGAATAAGGAAGTAATTCCTATAGAGTTTGTTTATCAAATCATCAGGCAAACATTAGAGGTCACGAACTAAACGTAGACTTAATTCGATTAAAGCTGGGAGAGTTTGATGTGATATTAGGAATGGATTGGTTATCCCGCCACGCCGCGATAATCGATTGTCGAAGAAGAGTGTTAACCTTCGGACCTCAAATCGTTCTAAGGTAGTGTTTACGGTAACTCATCGCTTTCAGCAATCGTGTTTCATTTACGATGATGATGCAGCTAAGAAATTGTTAAAGAAAGGATGTGTAGGTTATTTAGCCTACATAGTGGACACTCAGAAAAAGGGAATAGAAATGAAAGATATATCAGTGGTAAGAGATTTCCAAGACGTGTTTTCAGATGAACTGCCTGGTCTTCCACCAGACAGAGAAATTGAATTCATAATAGACTTAGCACCGGGAACCGCACCAATTTCGAAAGCCCCATATCGTATGGCGCCAGTAGAAATGAAGGAATTGATGATTCAATTGCAAGAGTTACTAGATAAGGGTTACATTCGGCCAAGTGTGTCTCCTCGGGGAGCACCAAAGTAGTTGTTTGTAAAGAAAAGGATGGATCGATGAGGCTCAGATCGATTATCGGAGTTGAACCGAGGACAATTAAGAATAGATATCCATTGCCAAGGATAAACGACCTTTTCAATCAACTGAAGGGAGCGAAGTGTTTTTCCAAGATAGATTTACGAACGGGTTATCATCAGTTGAAAGTGCGAGAGGAGGACATACAAAAGACGGCGTTTCGAACTCGCTACGGACATTACAAATTTCTAGTGATGTCATTTGGGTTAACCAATGCTCCGACAACATTCATGGACTTGATGAACTGGGTTTTCAAGCCCTACTTAGATAAGTTCGTAGTATTATTTATCGATGACATTTTGATTTATTCAAAGACGAAGGAAGAGCACGCCGAACACCTGAAGATGGTATTGGAAGCATTGAGAAAGGAAAAGATGTACGCTAAATTTTCAAAATGTGAATTTTGGATGGAAAGGGTTCAATTTCTAGGACACGTGATAGATCAAAATGGAATTTCCGTGGATCCCTGCAAAGGTGGAAGCGGTAAATAATCGGGAACAAACCAAGACGCCATGTGAAGTTAGGAGTTTCTTAGGTTTAGCCGGGTACTATCAAAGATTTATCCAAGATTTTTCTAAGATAGCAACCCCGCTGACCAATCTAACAAGGAAGACAGAGAAGTTCGTGTGGACGGACAAATGCGAGGAGAGTTTTAAAGAATTAAAGAGGAGGTTGAGTGAGGCGCCTGTATTATCATTACAAGATGATACGGGAGGATTTGTGGTGTATAGTGATGCATCGTATAGAAGACTTGGTTGTGTGCTAATGCAACATGGCAAGGTTATTGCATATGCCTCACGACAGTTGAAAAATTTCAAAAAATGATACCCTACCCATGACTTGGAGTTAGCGGCGGTAGTCTTTACATTGAAGATATGGAGGCACTATTTGTATGGAGAAAAATGAGAGATATATACGGATCACAAGAGTCTGAAATATATCTTCACACAGAAGGAGCTGAACATGCGACAAAGAAGGTGGTTGGAACTAATCAAGGATTACGATTGTGAAATTCTTTATCACCCGGGAAAAGCAAACGTTGTAGCCGACGCTTTGAGTAGAAAAGGAAGGGAGAAGTTTTTCAAATTGACAACTCAAGAGGAATTAATAAGAGAAATGGAAAAGTTAGAAATAGAGGTGGAGGAACCAAAAGAAGCGGAAGGAAAATTACTCATGATGAGAGCTCACCCGACGTTATTGGATAGAATAAAGGAAGCACAAGAGAAAGATGAAGAATGTGAGAAGATAAAGAAGAGAATAGTAGAAGATAAGGAAGAAAGGTTCAAAGTAGATAAGGACTCAGATATTGAGGTTTGAGGGTCGAGTATGGGTGCCAACCAGAATTGAACCGAGAGAGGAAATCCTACACACGGAAGCATAACAATACGACTTATTCTATACATCCAGGAGGCACACAAAATGTACCGGGATCTCGACACCATTTTTGGTGGCCTAATTTGAAAAGAGAGGTTGCAGAGTGTGTTAAGAGATGTCTTACTTGTCAAAGAGTCAAAGGTAACACCAGAGGCCAAGTGGACTACTTCAACCACTGGAAATACCGTAATGGAAATGGGAGCACATTACGATGGACTTCGTGGTTGGACTTCCTGCCATACGTAAGGGTTATGATGCCATTTGGGTTATTGTGGACCCACTAACAAAGACAACTCATTTTCTACCCATCAAGATTCGATTCAATTTGAACCGCTTAGCAAATTTGTATATAAAGGAAATCGATCGCGACATGGAGTGCGATAAGGTCGATTATCTCCGATCGAGATCCTCGTTTCACGTCAAAATTCGGAAAAGTTTGCAGGAACGAATGGGAACTCAATTGAGATTAAGCATCGCTTATCACCCTCAAACCGACGGGCAAAGTGAACGAACCATACAAACGCGTTGGAGGACATGCCGAGATCTTGCGTGATGGACTTCAAGGGAATTGGGACGACCATTTACCATTGGTAGAATTCGCCACAATAATAGCTATCACGCGAGTATCAGATGCCGCCATACGAAGCTCTTTACGGGAGAAAGTGCAGGACACCATTATGTTGGGATGAAGTGGGAGAACGACAACTTTTGGGACCGTAATTAGTCCAAAGAAATGGCCGACGCGTAAGTAACAATAATAAGGGCGATTGGTAGTAGCTCAAGATCGCCAAAAGAAGTATGCTGACTTGCATCGTCAGAACCGAGACTTTGAAGTCGGTAGTTTTGTGTTTTTAAAGGTATCTCCTTGGAAGGGAAAGATCAGATTCGAAAAGAAAGGAAAATTGAGTTCGAGGTTCATAGGGCCATTCGAGATATGAAGCGAGAGGGGTAAGTGGCATACAAAGTTGCTTTTGCACACCGAATCGAACACATCCACAACGTGTTTCACATTTCCGCATTTACGCTCGTATATACAAGTCGACTATAAGCACGTGATTTCCTATGAGCCCATTCAAGTAGAGAAGAATCTGGCATATGAAGAAATTCCTGTTCAAATAATAGATAAGAAAGAACAAACGCTAAGAAACAAAGTTATATCTTCTGTAAAGGTTGTTTGGCGAAACCACGATGTCGAGGAGGCCACATGGGAATTAGAAGATAGGATGAGGAGAGACTATCCCCATCTTTTTGTGTAACCTTGTATCAATTCCGAGGACGGAATTTTTATAAGGGGGAGAAGATGTAATAACCGTAAATTTTATGATTTAATATTAATATTTATATAAATAGAGCCTGTGATTTTTATTTTATAAATGCTTACATGGCATGAGGTAAGTAACTCAATTGAATTAAATTGAACTTTTAATAATTGATAAGATGTAGAGAATTATGATAGGTTTATGAAATGTCTTGTGTGACACAATGATGGAATTAGTGAAGAATAAATTAAAGAAGGAATGCATTACTAAGTATAAGACGTCAATAAGAGAGGTGGTATATAATTAATTTATTTAATTATATCAGAGCATTGATAAATCCTTGATTTGATTGAAAGCTTGTCTGGAAAGACTAAATCATTTTGTGAGTAACTTAAATTATGTGATATAGCCCAACTTATTAATAATTATTAAGGTGATGTGCAATTTAGTGTTATTTGGGTAAATTAAATTAATTAAATTGCTGCATTAATATTTAAGTGTCTACATATTTAAAATCCAAATAATAATATGGTAGGATAAGGTGGTAGGCCTAAATTGAATTAGTAGATAGACTTAATGAGTTTTCTAGCCAAACTATTATGTTGCTTGCAATTTCGGTTGGGGTGTGTGGCTAGCCAAATAGAGTACAAGCTTAATGTTATGTGTAAACCCAAGAGAAATAAAACCTAGCCATGTGAATTATTTTACCTACCCATTTATTTTTTTTACCATGTTATTACCCACCCATTTATTTTTACTGACCATGTTATTACCCACCGTGACCATGTTATTATTCACCACTTTATTTTTTAAGCGACCATGTAAAATTTTTTTTGTCTACCCATTTTATTTAATTTCTAAACCTCATGTTTTTTTTTTCCACTCATTTAATGATTAGCATGGTGGCAAAATTTTATGGAAATTTTTTTCACTACTTTTCGGCAGCTAGTACAAGTAGCAACTATGTTGATTGTAAGTGAATTAGCATTGGGGAGTAATACTCAATTTCACTTTACTAAGTTCTAGAGAATTTGGTATTACCCATGATTTAGGCTATCATTTAGAACCTTTGTATCCAAGAGAAAAGGGGAGCTTGCGTGTATTTTCTTTTGGTTGACATGATCTTATGGACATGTGTGATGGGATGTCTTAGAACACTTAGGCTGCTATAAAGTATAGTAGGGGATGGCCATGAATACTTTAATTAATTTATGCACTTTTTTTTGGTATATATAAACCCCTTGCTCTAGTTGTTTCTTTACAAAAAATAAAACAAGAACCAAATAGAGAAGGTGGTGTTCGGCAGCTAGGTAAAAGGGTAGCAGCAGTAGCTTTCATCTTGGCAACCAAATCTATTTTTCCAAGCTAAGGTATATAGATAAATTAGTTAAATAAATTTACTTTCCATTTAATTTTTAGTGCACACTTGTTTTCTTTTTGAAGTAGTGTGGATATTTTGTGTTGTTTGTAAAATTAGTATGCTTAACTAGATGTATGCATGCTAAATTAATAATTACCATGTGCTTTCTAACTAAATAAATTAATTTGCATGAATGCATAATGATTTTCGTAGTGGAAGAAAAAAAAAACACAAAGCATGTATAGGAAAAAGAAAGAAGGCTGCGTGTGTGTGTATAATTTTGGGTGCTTCATGATTTTGTTTTGCTTTAAGGATACTGCTAGGCATGAACAAAAAAAAAAAAAAAGCAAGCAATCAAGCATGTAAATGAAGTGATGGTAGGGGCGGGTAGTTGTACCTATTAAGGGTTGATATATGTGATTTCTATTTTGTGTTATAGAAGTGCTGCTTTATTTTTATTTTTTGGCTAATTTCGGTTGCTAGTTGTGCAAGAAAAATTTCTTTACATATTCAATATTTTGGTGCGCTGCTATGCATAAAAAAAATAATAATAATAATAAAATAAAATCTTTCAACCTTACCTGCTATGTTAAGGCTAATTAACTCTTAGCAAGAGGTCTAGTTGTACAACAATATAATTAATTGTGGCGTAATCAATAATATGTTGCTACATGTTATTTTTATTTTCATGCAATAAGGATGTTGCTATATTTTTAAGGCTAATTTTGGTTGCTAGTTTGCAAGGAATTAAAGATCCTTTTAGTCTTACCTATTATGTAATCTTAAACATTTAAAATGTAGGCAATGTGAAGATTTAAAGAGCTATAAATCGGTACACTAAACTAATTTAATAATAACATTAAAACTTTTATTGTGACACTATGTGCATATATTTTTAAGGGAAGTAATGAAAAGGGTAGGTGTATTACCTTTAATAAAAAGTAATATAATTATCAAGAGGGGAAATATTTACCTTTACACTACATTCTAATGTGACATTACTAACATTTAAAAAATTGAAAAGAAAGTGAGTAAGGGTTTATGATGGTAATCAAGCGGAATAGTGTAATGTCATTTTAAACTCTAATTAATAAAATTAGTTTAGATAACTAATTAGAGCAACAGCTTAATACATTAATGTTATGTGCATAGTTTTCTTATTTGTGAGCATAATTGTGTAGTAAGTAAGAAATGTAGTATTTTTCAAAATTATATATTGTATGAGAGACTAGTACCTTAAACTAGGATGACGTGCGATTAATAGCTAAAGTAAGTCGGTTTTCAATAACCACTAATTTGTACGGCTATATTATTATATCATTGGCAGTATACGTGACGAGGTGTCAAGGTAAACATAATCGACAAACAAGGCAAGTTCCTTACTTCTTACACTGTATACATTCGAATTGTTGTCTCAAGCAAATGTAAGACCCCGAAATTTTTAAATAAAAAGGAATTTCCTTTATTTATTATTTTAAAATAGTAAGGGTTGATTTGATTAATGTGGATAGTTAAGGGTTAAATACGCAAATATTTCAAAATAAGCAAGTGGTTATAAAATATTCATTATCGTCGGGGAATATTCGTTTGGTCGTGGAATATTCGTATTTGTGGGGAATATTAAATGCTGACCAGTAGTGACCATGTGTGGGCCCCATAGCGAAAGCGATTGGATGAAGAAAAGCGACAAATATAAGTTGTTTTTAAATAACAGCGTAGTTATTCTGCAGATTATCTTGTTGGAATACCCGGTGGTTAAAACACACTAATACGCGTTGTTGAGCAAGAAGCATTACGGTATTGCACCAATTATTGATTCTTACGTAAGAAGGCACTACTCAATAATGGTTACGATAATTCTTATTCAAAGTATTTTATTGAGTTAATAATTCTTTGCGTTGATATTTTATATTCTTTGTTGTTTGATAATTGTCATTTACGATTTTTTTCATTATCGAAGCAATAATTCATATTATCTCGAATAATATTATTAGATAACATTATTGGCAATGTCTAGAAAGTTACGTATAAGGAGAGGTTTGGTCACCTAATTGCGGCCAAGAAGAAGAAATTCTTATTGGAAAGCCCCTCTTTCCTGAACCGCTGGGTGTCAATATTGTGATTCGTAATATTATTTGCGAATAATTAATTATTGATTTATATGATGAGAAAATATTGATTTTATGTGGATATAGATGGAGAAAATTTTTATAGTGACAATTGTTGAAAATTGAAATTTTATCTTTTTACGATAAAATAATTTATTTAAAAATATTATTATATTTTAATAATATAATAATGGTGATATTTTACAACGAATGTGGGATATATGAGTATACGAGGAGGAAGAGTATTTTTGTTGCAATAAATGTTTAAAACATGTTAAACATGTAAATTGGACCCCATTTATCGATTTGAAATTTGATTATAGCACGTAAAATCGCTTGGTTTGTGGATTTGGTCAATTTCTATTTGGAATTTGGAAAAACTTTCTTACGCAAAGTTGTAGAGAATTGAAATTCCTATCAAAATTCAGCGAGATTCGAATTTTCTGATGAAAGGGCTATTTATTATGAATTATTGAAGTTCTGAAGCTCCGAAATAATTGATTTTTGTAAGTTTTAATTATTTATTTTATGAAAAACGTTTTTTTATCATTTCTTTCTAGAAGGTTGGCATGTGGGAAATGTTGGGATCTGATTTCCAAAGAGGCGTAGGAAATTTTTTAATAATAATATATTTTATTAAATTTTCGCTTTGGTGTTCTAAGCATTTTCTATAAATAGGTGCTTAGGTTAGAATTGAAAATCACACCGAAGCGAAGTTTTTTCTCTCTATATTATCGAGCGTATTCTTGTGAGTATTTTGAGTATACTTTGAGTATTGTTATACTGGTGCAAGTCCAAATCATAGCCTATATATCAGTGTTTCAAATTTAGAAATCTTGATCTTTCGAGGTAAGGAATATTATTTTTTTCGTAATGATATTATTTCTTCAATATCATTATCTTTGAAATGTTGATCTGAAGTTTTTATCAAATTTGGAACTTTTTCATGTATCGGGGTTACTATTCATGGGTTACTTATTCATGAGTTACTATTCACGAGTTCTTATTCATGAGTTTCTTATTCACGAGTTCTTATTCATGAGTTCTTATTCACGAGTTACTATTCACAGTACTATTCATGAAGCGTGAAGATGTTTTTGTGGAATTTCTATCTTTTGGTGTCGGAGTTCTTATTCACGATACGGCCTTTATTCACGATATCTGACCTTTATTCACGTATCACGATCTTATTCATAGAAAAATAAAATTTCTTCCTTTTCGTCCAAAACATCTATTCGGGTACTAACTCGATTGTATCCATGTTTTGATCATTCTTGAATTTTACACCACTATGATTATTTTTGAGGTATTTTTGGACGTGGATAAAACCAAGTACGAATCCTTAATCCTTAATCCTTGTCATTTTGTTTCCTTTGGATTCGTTTCTTTAAAAAATATTTTCATCATCCTCGGTCTTAAATGATGATATTATGGAATATCTTTGGCCTTTGTAGTGCAAAGATGAATGATTTCTTAAGAATATCTTTTGCTTTCAGTAGTGCAAAGATGAATGATTTCGAAGAATATCTTTGCCCGTAGTGGCAAAGATGAGCAGTGTTTAAATGAACATGACCGGTGATGAATATCTTTGGCACAGTAGTGCAAAGATGAATATTTGATTCGAGATGTATATTGATTGATGTTACGAGGATAAAAGATAGACGATGAACTTTTAAATTCATACATAGAAGATAGTAGTTTGCATTCTCTACTTAACTCTTCTAATGAATTATTATTTCATTGCGAATATTGATTTAAAATTTGTTGTCTATCAGTATTCTATTATATTTTTCCTGTTGAAGACTAACGATAATTTGTTGTATATTATCTTAGTCATAATATTCTTTCTTGAGCTAGTTGAGCTCACCCTTTTCTTTTTGTTCCATTTTTCTCGGGAGGCGAGAATATAGCGAGTACGAGTCGGGGTATGGAATGAAGGTTTTAGAAAGGATTGTTTAGTAGTCCTCACCATTTTTGTAAAATAATGTATCAATAAATGTGATGAGGATTTATTTGAGTATAGATATTGTCTAGAAAATAATATTTGTATTCAAACTCACAGTTTTACTGTTGTAATAATAAAGTTGTAGTTGTTTCTGTACCATGTATTGACAACTCAGAATAGGTGATGTATACCTATTTTGGGGGCGTCACACAAATATCTGTTTTTATTCAAAAATCATTTATATACCTTGACGTTGTTGCAAGCATTGGACTTATCGTTCTTAAATGCATTATAAAAATTTGTCTAAGCCTTTGATTCGACTAGACTATTATTATGTGTTAAAAGCTATCCAAACCAATTGACTTGAAAAGTGCGGATTATCGTAAATCTATTGAGATGAACAACCCTCATTGGAGGAAATTATATATTAATCGAGGAAACCGGCGTGCGCATACATATAAGTATGATTAAATGTTATGCATAACGTAGGGTACTTTTAATTTGATCATTGTTGTACTCGTTTATATTGGATTACGGTGTAATATCATTAATTCTAGTAAGAGTTCTTAGTCCTAGTATTTGCTTTCCGGTGCTCGGTCATATTAAACCTCGAAATGAATAAATCCTGAAAGTTGTTGATATCCTTCAAGTCTATAGCGACACCTATTGAATACTCTTGATATTTCTTGAAATCCTCGAACTACCAATTAATATTATACCCTTGAAAGATTTAAATGCTATAACTGCTTGTTCTTCTGGCTATATTACTTGCTGGGCAAACTTGTTGCTCATTCTTGCTTCTTAAAACCTTTCAGTTAAGGCAGAGCAAGGCGGTACTTCAGGAAAGGACAAAGGAAAGGGCAAGGCGACAGAATAAATTAGTCCTTAAGACTAGAAGTATTATTATTATTGTTATGTTTGTTATGATGTATTCAAGAATGATTAAGTTATGTTTAAGTAAATCCCTGAATTGTCGTAGTAATGGTTACGGTACCTTGGGACGCGAATATTTATATTATATCAATGTAAATTATTCTATTATTTTCGTTGTTAATGATTTAGTAAGATATTCGTAGTTGCACGTGATGCACCGAATTCGAGATATGGGTGTCCGAATTTTGGGGGCGCCAAAAAGAAGCATGTCCCTACGCATTCGAGGTTATACCACAAGTTAAGATTTTGTGGAGGAACCATGCTTTATTGAGAAAATGACACAGGAGTTGAAATCGAAATGAAAGCGAGGTACCTCACTTTATTCGAAACACCAGCACGTGTTAGGTTTGTAATATTCAAGAACTTGAATCAAATTGCATAAAAGTGCGGAAGCGACGTAAAAAATCGAGTTTAAAATTTTACAAACCATATACCCGGATCACCCTTTATGCACAATTATTAATTAAACAAAAAGATAAAGAATAAAATCATACCCTTGAAGATTGAGCTTCCTCAGGTACAAGTTCACCTCCAAATCCTTTCGCGTTCAACTTGAATCCACCAGGTTTGGTTCCTTCCTTTGATCAACGTTAGCCACCCATATGTTTGGCCTCTAGAAGTGATCCACCAAGGAAAAAGAATTTTCAAGAAGAAGGGGTATTGGCTCAAACCCTAGTTTTTTCTATCTCTATAGAAAAAAGGCGTACTCTCCAACTAATTGAAATTATTACGTATGTTGTAAAAGTCAACAACAACTCCCTCACCCATAATAAGACTCCTCTTATTAATAGATGTGGGCAACCCACCTTAACAATTAAGGAATTGGGATTTATTTAATTAATTAAATTCTTTTAATTAATTAAACTCCCTAATCTTATTAGGGATAATTAATTAAACTTCTTTAACTAATTTTTCTTCCTAATTCAATTAGGAATAAATGAGAGTACTTATATTAAATTAATTCCTAAACTCTTTTAGAAATTAAAATAATAATAATTATAATAATATTAATAAGACTCCTCTTATTAATTTATATTTAATATTTCTAAAATATTAAATAATAATATTAAGCTATTTAATTTATTCTATCACCATAGATTAAATTAAATATACATAATATATTATTACGATTATGCCATTAACTTCTTAAATAATTATTCTTCCTTTTATGGTGTGACCCTTTAGGTTCTCCATATTAAACCGGTTGTAAATAAATCAATTAGAACAATTCTAATCTTATTTAAATAAATAAATTAAACAATTAATTTATTTAAATAAATAATATTTATTCTACAATAGGGATAAGCCTCCCTAGCGATCAACGACTTTCCAGATAATATAGATTTCAACATTAATCATTAAAGAACCTTTGAGTAAATAGTTACCGTACAATTCAATCCTTCCACCATACAATGTCCCAATTAAATATAAGACATGGAATTACTGTCAAGTCTTATTTTATTTAATTATATGTATTTCGATCCTTAAACGCCTGACTCAAATAATGCAAATTAGAAACTCCTTTCTAATTTCATTACATATAACGCCAAGGACTCTTTGGGTTGTCATTTATCGAATCACATAGGACATTTCTCTTCTTTAATAAGAAGTGGTAGATTCTTTATTGATCATACATTATCTCCATGTACAACTTATTATACCCAAGCATACCCTTTGATATACCCTAAGGGTCTTAAGGAATAAGTCAAAGTATAACTCATCATGCACAAGATACTATGATGATCTCAAGTCCAAGGATTACTTTGACTACTACTATCACTACAGAGGAATTCCTATTGATGGTGCAAGTAAAACTCCATTAGGTATTCCTTAGCGAGCCACGTTCAGTGAACTTATTCTCTAATAAGCACCTACATACTTGCTTTTAGTGTCTCCACACAAATGATCATGAGATCAATCATCCTCATCCAATGAGCAAGCAACGTATGTACCAATCTATCCGGATTCACTAATCCCCAATTTAGTAATCCAATGATTGGGAACTATTTTAGTTTTAAGCTTTCTAAGAATTTAGATCTCATTAGAATGATCATCATCATTATTCTAAAAGCATTGCTTAAAACTATGGGTTTATCACATATTATAAAAGCAAAGATCATGTAGATAATTAAAAGCCTTTAATAAATTAATACTTTTTATTAATAAATGAATAAGATTGTTACAAAGTATATGCTTTATCATCAAACATGATTGGCTTGTGTGCATACTACTTTCAATCTCCTACTTGCACTAA
The DNA here is from genome assembly GCA_020205615.1 of Panax quinquefolius. NCBI lineage: Eukaryota > Viridiplantae > Streptophyta > Magnoliopsida > Apiales > Araliaceae > Panax > Panax quinquefolius. Next base: position 124,408,163 of record CM035159.1, on the reverse strand, counting down.
AGCCAATAAATCCATGGTATCTTATACTCTTCTCTTCTCTAAGTGACGATTATTCTAACATTGGATAAGCTTTAGTTAATGGATATGTAATGTTGTTCTTGAGAGTCCACTATCTCTATAGTGATTTCCCATCTTTCAATGATTCTAATAATCAAATGAAAGTGCCACAACACATGTTTAGATCCAAGATGAGACTTAGGAACTATTCCTAGTTACGTAATGAACTTTTCATCCAAACAATCAACTTGCGACTTCATTTATAGCTATATACTTTGTCTTTATCACTAAACCAAAGAACTCTTTTGTTGTTTGGAACCTTTCAATTCATTGCACCCTTCGCTCAAGGTAACCCTTTACCTTAAAGTGGATTTTCTATCATCTTAGTGCATTCGAAAAACTTGAGTGCATTAAGCCCTCTAGTTTTAATTAAGACCCACCATGAATATGATCACATCCTTAGTCTTGGGTTAAGCACTTTAAGATGTTTTCAACGACTCATAGTGAACTTCTCCGAATATCACCGATCAACATCGGTCTCGTATATTTCATTGCATACATGATAGTCACTCATGCGATCTCTCTTTTCAGGAGTCTGTGGGGACTATTAAGAGAGATACACTCCATAGCTCATCGACATGAGACATCTCTTGGAGTTTGTCATGCTAAACGACTTAGCATCAAATGAATATACGTTCCTTGGGTTAAGTCGAGCATCCTCTTGTATCTATCTATATAGATTTTATCCCCAATTAAGATATTCTTCCCAAACCATTCATGGAGGAATGTTTAGACAACTTTATCATTACTGACTGTAGCATTAGTATGTCATTCCTTATCCGTAGTATATCAACATATAATATTAGGAATGTCACGGCGCGCCCCACTATCCTTTTGTACACACTAGAACTCTTACCTCATCAGATAGCTGGATCATCATCTTCTATGATGTGTACCTCATCATCATCATCTATAATGAATCCATACCTCCTAGGTATCTTCTTGTCTTATTCCGATTTACGATTGGTTTGTGGTACAATAGGTCATCTATAAGTTCCTCTTATTTGACTTATAGTGTTTTATGGTTCTTGAACTCTTCAAGATCAATTATCCTCCCACTAGCCCTTCAATGATAAACACCTTTATCTTAGAAGAAAGCGTGTTTCACAACAAACACCTTTTGCTAAGTAGGATTATAGAACATATACCCTAAACTTACTTTAGGATGTCCCACAATCTGTACATGTCAAATTTTGTCCCAAGCTTATCCTTTGAAACCTTTTCACATAAGTTGGACAACCCCTTATCTTAACATACTTAAGATTAGGAATCCTCCCCATCCATAACTTTTATGGAGTCTTGGGGAAGGATTTTGAGGTTACCATTTTCGTGAGATATGCGACCATTTCTAGGACATTATCCCGGAAGGATCTTTGGAATGTCGGTAAAATCATTATGGACCGCACCATGTCCAACAAGGTACGATTTTTCATTCAGATACATCAATCAATTATTGCGTATCAGGATGTGTCCATTATGAGAAAACCATTTGAGATGATCTAGAAACTTATTGCACAAGTATTTATTCCTTGATCTAATCAAAGAATCTTAATACATTGCCAATTTATTTCACTTCTGAATTCTTTGAACCTTTCAAATAATTCACACTTGTATTTTAGCAAATACACACATTCAACTCTTTGAATGATCATCTCCTTTTCTTATACTAGTTTGTTCAATTTGCAAAATTATTTTTATGTAAGTCAAGTATACAAAATTTATTAAGTAATATTCCAGTTCTATACAAAATATTATTATTATAAATAGAACAACAATTGTTCTTAATTATAATATCAAAGATTTCATTGTCCAACAATAAAATGGAAATAATATTTTTAACAAGAACTGGAATACAATAAAAACTTATTGACTTAATAGATTTGCCCGTAGGCATTGCTAAACTATAAGTTTCTATGGCTAATATGGCAACCTTTGCTACATTTCTGCATATAGGATTACTTATATTTGTTTAGTTTTCCATCGCTTGGTCCTTCATAAATCTATATTTATGATAACCAAAGTCGGTATCCAATACCCAAGTAGAACCTTGACTTAAAGAAAAAATTATTTTAAATCATGAACCAAATTGTATTTATAATAGAAACTTCACTAAGCTTCTTTGGTTAGCCTCTGCAAGATGCTTCTCGCAGATTTCTTTCCAAAGTGTCCGGGCTTATAGCGGTGGAAGCAAACTCCTTTCTTTATCCATATCGGTTTTGTTCTTATTATCCTTTATTTTGCCTTTCTATTTACCTTCTTTGAATCTTTCTTCTTCGGAAGATCCTTTGGCCCCTAGATGTAAGACTTGGTCTTTCTTGGTTGGAAAGTGACTCTCAACATTTTTCAACATGTTAAGCAAATCGGTGAGGCGATATCTAGCTTGTTCATATGAAAAATTCACAACAATTAATGAAAAGGATCAAGGGAGTGAGTGCAAGATCAAATCTTGGCTCAACTCACCATCCATGACAAAACCGGTTGTCTAATTGATCAATCAAATTGATTATGTTAAGAACTTTTTATGCTGTATTTATAGTGCCATTGGCCATTCTAGATCGGAAGAGCTCCTTAGATATGTCGATATCTATCGGCCCCTACTTTCTCACCATCAACTACTTGATGTGCGAGAATATAGTAGGAGCATCTATAGTTTCATCTTGTGTTCAAGCTCGTTCTTTCATAGATGTGAACATGATGCATTGAGCCAATGTGCATCATCTTGCCACTTTCTAAAAGTAGCAATCTCTTCCTCGGAGGCATTATGCGCAACCATTGCGAGGATAGGCGTATTAAGGACATAAGATAACTTTTTCGACCATGAGAACTATTCTCAAATTCCTTAACCAATCCGTTTAATTGGTTCGATTAATTTAGCATCTAATATGCTTCATGATGATAGTAATTTTAGACATTGTAAAATTACAGTAAATGAATTTGTAATTAACAACATTTTAGCATACATTCTTTTATTAATTACCAAAATAAATTAGGTCTTGTTTTAAATTGGCATCTCCCACTATTTTCTCAAACTATATTACTCTCACTTATATAGTTCGGCAAAATCTAATTAAAGATTTGCTAGTGAGAATAAGGATCCCATTTCAAATGTATATAGCCTTGTGGTGACACAACAAACTATATATAAATAAATAGGTAGACAACTTTTGTCAATTATATCAACTATGCAACTCCTTTTCTTTTGCCTCTTAGATTATTTTGATCAAGTGGTGGCACATCCGAATCAAAATTATCCAAGTTAAGTCCGACCTAGCACTCCATATATTCAAAAAAGAAAAATATCATCCTTGTGGTGACACAACAAAACAATATTGTTCAATTTTCTTTATAAGCATCAAATGCGATAAATTAACATCTTAAATACTTAATACTTGCCTTGTGGTGACACAACAAACTCATATTAAATATTTAATACTCTATTAATTTTATCATGCTAGAAAGCTTAACGTTCGATATTCCAAATATCTTTGAACGCTTAGGACTTAATATAAAAATTGAGGGCTTTGTTATTAATTTGTCTCATCTTGTTTAGCGCAGCATACATATATATATATAAAATACGCGTTATATTAATGAACATGCGAAGCATGTTTGCATAATATATAATATATATAGTATAAGCATGCATATAGAATAATACTATATTCTACTCGGATTGATTATGGACTTTTATTCTAGTTTGGTTCACTAGAGCCACCAAGTGAACCAAAAGGTCAAACCCAAAGGGGTGCAAGAAATAATATTTAAATATAACTATTACATTTAAACCCGGGCTCCATTACAAATGGGTCTTCAAGCGCTCCTTGTTTGTTCCTTGATCTCCAATTTTTCAAAATTAATTCTAACTATTCCTATTACAAAACTATTTAAAATAAATAGAAACCTTGATCAACAAATCGAGGGAAGTACATAGAGGGAGTTAGAATTTACATTAAAAAAAAAATTAGAGAAGGCGAGATACATGCAGACCCCATTTAATAAAACTCATACATTCATGCATCCAACTAAAATAAAATCCAATCACATTGGTCGATAGTCCTTAATCAATCCCATTTATTATCATACACATCATCATAGCATCAATAAATAACATTCATCTTATGAATAATAAACATTTAATATATATATTGATATCATTTAATGGGCAAATTTAGTTAGTATAAAATCTAATTTTGAATCAAAATAAACTCCTTTATTTTAATCCAAATTTAAATCAAAATAAAACTATTTTATTTTAATTTATCTAATTTTGAATAAAATAAACTATTTTATTTTAATTAAAATCTTTAATCAAAATAAACTCCTTTATTTTAATTAATTATGGAATCCAATTCCATATATATATAAAAAAAATTATTAAAGAAAACACGGATTATCTTTCCTATTCACAAATAAACTCCTTTATTTTGAATAATATGAAATCTTATTTCATATTTAAATAAACTCCTTTATTTAAGGAAACACGGATTTTCTTTCCTATTCACAAATAAACTCCTTTATTTTGAATAATGTGGCGCCCCAAAAATTAGGTATACATCGCCCATCTTGGGTAGTCGGATACATGATGCAAATTTAAATACAACTTACTAATATAAGCGTAGGTATAATAATACGACATAAACTCGTGAGTTTGAATACAAATATTGTCTACTAGATATTATACAAACTCAAAAGGAGTCCTCATTACAATTATTATCACACTATTTCACGAATAATAGTGAGGACTACTAATGCTATCCTCCGGACCATTACCCCTGTTCCCCAGGCTCAAGTCCGCCTATGTTCTCATTTCTGAAGGAACATTGAAAGAAAGGGTGAGCTCAACTAGCCCGAGAAGAAATATTATGACTAAGATAATGCAGAATAAATTATCAATAGCCTTCAAATGATGTTAAAGCGATAAAATATAATAAACATCAAGTTTAAGCTGCAACGGAACAAGCAATCCATTAAAAGAGTCAAGTAGAAAATAAAATCTACTATCTTTTATGATTTAAAAAGTTTTTCATCACTGTTATAGCTGAGACTCAGCTTTAATAAATGTTCCACATCATCGAATCACACCTGCACTACGGCCAAGGATATTCTTTAGTATCACGACCACAATTATTCATGCACTACGGGCCAAGAATATTTGTGTATTCATTAATGGTCATGATCATGCCAACAAGCATCCATCAATGCACTCACAGGCCATCGAGGATTTTTACCACATCATTTGTAACATTACGGTCATGATTACACCGAATAGTCTCTGGTCATAATCATACCAAGTCCATCTATGCACTACAAGCCACAGATGACTTTCAACATAATACAAACATGAGAATGATGACAATGATATAAGACTTCAATAAAACAAGTTCAAGAATTAATTTATCTAGGAACCAATAACATCCAAACTGTCGACATGATCTTTGCTTTGTAAGTAAAATTCAAGAATCTTGAGAAGAATATTTCCATGAAAGGATCTTTGGATGAAGCGCAAATATCAAGGATATTCCACTAATTTCATGGAGTATAGAAGTCAAAGTTTTAACCAATTTGGGTATAATAAAGAATGGAATAACAAAAGAAATCACCATGTAAATGCGATAGGCGCTTGCAGGCGAGTTATTCAATAGAATAATAAATAACGGAACCAGTCCGGCAGAAAGCGCTGAGCATGGATGTTCAACAGAATAATAAAGAATGGAACCAGTCCGGCGTGAAACACACATGCATGAGGATGTTCCAACAGAATAATAAAAAAAAGGCGGAACCGAGTTAAGGTGTAAAACACCATGAGCAGGATGTTCCAAATGAATAACAATAAAAAGGCGGAACCAGTAAAATTGTAAAACACACAAACAGGATGTTCCAGCAGAATAATAATAAAGACGGAACCAGGTCAGGTGTAAAACACACAGACAGGATGTTCCAATGAGAATAATAGAAGAATATCACCAAGTATAGGGTAAACCACATTATCTGAGTTATTCCAAGAATAATAAGCAATGGAATAACAACAGTTCTCTTCATGAATAATAAAGAATAACACCCCTTACTTTTGGTAAGAGATTGAATCTTAAGAGATAGTGTAGTAACAAAATACTCTTCTTCTTTCTCTCTTATTCTCTATACTTTCTTTCTCTCTAAAGCTTGAATGAATTCGTGAAAAATAATGAAGCACTAGGCCTCTATTTATAGAAGATTTCTAGCTTAGCACCTACCAGTGAAAAGCAAGTGGCTTGATTTATTTGGTGATGTGAAAAGAAAAGTGGTTCGACCTTTTGTAATGTGAAGCGACAAGTGGTTTGGCTCAGTAATGTAAAGCCTTGAAGCAAGTGGTTTGACGTCTGGTAAAGTAGTAATTACTATTGCGAAGGTAATTACTATTCACAAGGGTAATTATTATCGACGAAGGTAATTACTTATTGTGAAGGTAAATACTATTGATTGAAGGTAAATACTATCGACGAAGGTAATTACTATTCACAAAGGTAATTACTATTGACGAAGAGACTCTTAGATGATGACATATGGGCCCCCCATAAAATAATCAAACTTACCACAAACGTCTCATAATGAGACTCTTTATATACATTAAGGATTGAATAAATATTACCACAAATCATTTTATTTTTAATCAACACATTTTTAATCTTTCAACAATTATTAATCATTTATAACTCATCGTCTCAATTAATAATATAACATATTATCTGAGATGATCTTGTGACAATAATTGAATCAATAATATAAGAGATATGATCACGGCAATTCTATCGTAGCAATAATTGAGTATAGCTAAGTGACTTCTCACGTAAGTATCAATAATCAATACCGGTGTGCTACTTATACAACCACGTATTCATCGTACTTTTACTACCGGGTAGTTCAACGGTTTTAACGGTAACACCTCCGCCATTATTTTTATGAAAGATAATTTTGTCGTTTTCTAACTACGACAACACTTCCGTTATGTGGCGTCCATTAATGATTGAGTAGTCGTCATTAATATTCCCCGACAAAAAAGAATATTCCCAGACCAAACAAATATTTTATAACAACTTGCTTACTTTTTGCAAAATTTATAAATATTACCCACAACTATAACATTATATCAAATTTATTCCATAATATTCAAAAATAATATTTATAGAAAATTCATCTTTATTTATAAAAGTTGGGGTCTTCTACAAATAATATGAAATCTTATTTCATATTTTAATAAACTCCTTTATTTAAGGAAATTCGGATTTTCTTTTCCTATTCACAAATAAAAACTCCTTTATTTTGAATAATATGAAATCTTATTTCATATCTAAATAAACTCATTTATTTAAGGAAATTAGGATTCTCTTTCTATTCACAAATAAACCTTTTTATTTTGAATAATATGAAATCTAATTTCATATCAAAATAAACTCCTTTATTTAAGGAAAAATAGAATCCAATTTCAACTCCAATTAGTTATCATGGAATCCAATTCCAACTCTAATTAGTTAGCATGAAATCTAATTTTAAAATTAAAATAAACTTTTTATTTTAAAATTAAAATAAAACTTTTATTTTAATTATAAAATTATTGAGAATAATATATTATATATATAATATATATAATATATTATAAAATAACCGAATATATATATATATATAAAAAGCGAGCAGTTATATATATATATATATATATATATATATATATATTATATCCGTGCACCATTTAATATAATGTTTCTTGGAGTTTCTATGATACACGTGGCCATAATTAGAATATGTAAGTTCCCTTTTTTAAAACCGTGCATTACCTTTGTATCTTAGTTAACAGGAGAAACTTTTAAAAAAAACAAGCCACATTGGACGGTTGGAATATATATATATATAATATTATAAAATAACCGAATCAGCTCATTTTCTTATTAGTCCGTGAACTAGCTTACAAAAAAAAATGACCGGATTGACCGAATCAAATGGCCTTGCGAAAAAAGAAAAAAAAAATTCGGCATCTTTTTTTTTTATATATTAAATTTTATACAATAAAATTATGCCCAATTAAATTGTTCTAAACACATATCAATATACATATCAAATCTGAACAATAAATAATTTGCATAAAGGTTTGGCTCTGATACCACTATTAGGTTTGTAATATTCAAGAACGCAATCAAATTGCATAAAAGTGCGGAAACGTGTAAAAATCAGAGTTTAAAATTTTACAAACCATATACTCAGATCACCCTTTATGCACAATTATTAATTAAACGAAAAGATAAAGAATAAAATCATACCCTTGAAGATCGAGCTTCCTCAGGTACAAGTTCACCTCCAAATCCTTTCGCGTTCAACTTGAATCCACCGGGTTTGGTTCCTTCCTTTGATTAACGTTAGACACCCATATGTTTGGCCTCTAGAGGTGATCCACCAAGGAAAAAGAATTTTCAAGAAGAAGGTATTATTGGCTCAAACCCTAGTTTTTCCTATCTCATAGAAAAAGGCGTCTTCTCCAACTAATTGGAATTATTACATTATGTTGTAAAAAGTCAACAACAACTCCCCTCACCCATAATAAGACTCCTCTTATTAATAGATGTGAAGCAAACCCACCTTAACAATTAAGGAATTGGGATTTATTTAATTAATTAAATTCTTTTAATTAATTAAGCTCCCTAATCTTATTAGGGATAATTAATTAAACTTCTTTAACTAATTTTTCTTCCTAATCCAATTAGGAATAAATGAGAAATACTTATATTAAATTAATTCCTAAACTCTTTTAAAAATTAAAATAATAATAATTGTAATAATATTAATAAGACTCCTCTTATTAATTTATATTTAATATTTCTAAAATATTAAATAATAAATATTAAGCTATTTAATTTATTCTATCACCATAGATTAAATTAAATATACATAATATATATTATTACGATTATGCCATTAACTTCTTAAATAATTATTCTTCCTTTTATGGTATGACCCTTTAGGTTCTCCATATTAAACCTAGGTTGTGAATAAATCAATTAGAACAATTCTAATCTTATTTAAATAAATAAATTAAATAATTAATTTATTTAAATAAATAATATTTATTCTACAATAGGGATAAGCCTCCCTAGCGATCAGCGACTTTTTCCGGATAATATAGATTTCAACATTAATCATTAAAGAACCTTTGAGTAAATAATTACCGCACAATTCAATCATTCCACCATACATCTGATGTCCCAATTAAATATAAGACATGGAATTCTTTGTCAAGTCTTATTTTATTTAATTATATGTATTTCGATCCTTAAATGCACAACTCAAATAATGCAAATTAGAAACTCCTTTCTAATTTCATTACGCCTTTGGCCGAGGACTCTTGGGTTGTCATTTATCGAAACACATAGGACATTCTCTTCTTTTAATAGAAGTGGTAGATTCTTTATTGATCCTACATTATCTCCATGTACAACTTATTATACCCAAGCATACCCTTTGATATACCCTAAGGGTCTTAAGGAATAAGTCAAAGTATAACTCATCATACACAATATATTATGATGATCTCAAGTCCAAGGATTACTCAGACTACTATCACTACTGTGAATTTCTATTGATGGCAAGTAAAACTCCATTAGGTATTCCTTAGCGAGCCAACGTCAATGAACTTATTCTCTAATAAGCACCTACATACTTGTTTTAGTGTCTCCACATAAATGATCGTGAGATCAATCATCCTCATCCAATGAAATGAAACAACGTATGTACCAATCTATCGGGATTCACTAATCCCCAATTTAGTAATCCAATGATTGGGAACTATTTTAGTTTTAAGCTTTCTAAGAATTTAGATCTCATTAGAATGATCATCATCATTATTCTAAAAGCATTGCTTAAAACTATGGGTTTATCACATATTATAAAACAGCATCATGTAGATAATTAAAAGCCTTTAATAAATTAATACTTTTTATTAATAAATGAATAAGATTGTTACAAAGTATATGCTTTATCATCAAACATGATTGGCTTGTGTGCATACTACTTTCAGTACGTACGTCAATTTCGAAGACAAAATTTTATAAGGAGAGGAGGTTGTAAGACCCCAACTTATTATAAGTAAAATTGAATTTTCCTCTATTCATTATTCTAAATTAATAAGGTGTTAATTTGATATAATGCTTTAGTTATGGGTGAAATGTGCAAATTTTGCAAAATAAGCAAGTGGTTATAAAATATTCATTATGTCGGGGAATATTCGTTTGGTCGTGGAATATTCTTTTTGTTTAGAATATCCGTATTTATGTGGTGCGATCAATTGTGGGCTCCATAGCGGAATAACTGTCGGATGAAGAAAACGACAAAGTTTGAGTTTTTATAAATAACGGCATAGTTGTTACAGTTAACACTGTTGGGTTACCTGGTGGTTAAAATACGATGTCTGGCATGGGTAGCGCGATGGCACACGGTATTACCGCAGTATTATTGAATTATTGATTAAATGCGTGAAGAAGGCACTACTCAATAATTGTTACGATGAATTCTTATTCAATATTTTATTTTATTGATTCAATAATTGCTGCGTTGATAGTTTATATTATTGTTGTTTCAATAATTGTCATTGCATGATATTTCCCATTATCGGATCAATAATTCATATTATTTGAATAATATTATTAGATAGCATTCTTGGCAATGTCTAGAAAGTTACGTGAAGGAGAGGTTTGGTCACCTAATTGCTTGTGGCCGTGAGGAGAAATCCTTATTGGAAAGCCCATTCTTTCCTAGGAACGGCCTGGTTGTCATAATTATGATTCTGTAATATTATTTGTGAATAATTAATTATTGATTTATATGATAAGAAAATATTTATTTGATGTGGATATAAATGATAAATTTATTATGTGGTTATAAATGAAAGAATTAATACTGAGGTGTTTTATCAATATTTTGTCAGAATTGAGGAATTAATAATCATCCGTTTGTGGATTTCGGATATTTTTTATTTGGAATTTGGAAAAACTCAAAGCTACAAAGTTGTAGAGAATTCGATTTCAGGCATAATGGACATAAAATTTGTATTTTTATGATAAACGGGCTATTTTCTATGAATTATTGAAGTTTCAGAAAATAAAATATTTTTTATTAAATTATGGGTGGGACCCACTTATGTTATAAACATGTGTGCTGCTGAATTTCTTTCTAGATGGCTGCTGGTGGCTTGGTTGGTGAAGGTTAGCGTGGAAGAAGAAAAAGAAAATAATATTTTATTATTTTAGTCTCCTATGACGTTCTAGCATTTTCCTATAAATAGGCGCTTAGGTTAGAATTGAAAATCACACCAGAAACAAGTTTTCTTTCTCTCTAGATTATTGAGCGTATTTTTTTGAGTATTTATATACTTTGAGAGTTCTTTGTTAAGTACTGCTTCTTCTTTCGACTTTTATATCCGATATTCGATCGGAAATCTTGATTATTTTGAGGTAAGGGATGTTATTTTCTTCTTAAATGATATTATTTTCTTAAATATCATTATCTTAGAAATATTGGTAAACTTTTTAATCAAATTTGAAACTTTTTATGTCGGGATTATTATTCACGATATCGACTATTTATTCAATTAGAAAATAAAAATTTTCCTTTTTGTCTAAGATGTCTATTTTGGCTACTATCTTTGATTGTATCCATGTTTTGATCGTTATTTTTGAATTCTTCTTCACAATTGGTTATTATGAAGTATTATTGATCTTGGATAAACTGTTATACGAATCCCTAATATTTGTCCTTCTGTCTCACTTAATTCGTTTTTTTAAAAATATTTTTCATCATCCTCAATCTTAAATGATGATATTACTGAATATCTTTGGCCTGTAGTGCAAAGATGAATGATTAACTGATGAATATATTTGGCCCCGTAGTGCAAAGATGAACAGGTGTTGAGATGAATATGACCGACTGACGATATAAATGAATATCTTTGGCCTGTAGTGCAAAGATGAATATTTGATTAAAGATGTATATTGATTGATGTTACAGGGATAAAATATTGATGATGAACTTTTAAATCTTAGAAGATAGTAGAATTCATTCTCTACGTGACTCTTCTAATGGATTGTTGTTTCCGCTGCATTTGTTGATCTAAAGCTTGTTGTCTATTATATTCTATTAGATTTTTTCCTGTTGAAGACTAATGATAATTTGTTATATATTATCTTAGTCATAATATTCTTTACTGAGCTAGTTGAGCTCACCATTTTTTCTTTTTGTTTCATTTTTCTTCTCAGGAGGTGAGAACATAGCAGGATCGAGTCGGGGTATGGAGTGATGGTTCTAGAAAGATATTTTAGCAGTTCTCACTATTTCTGTAAAATGGTGTATGAATAATTGTAATGAGGACTTATTTGAGTGTTGATATTGTCTAGAAGATAATATTTGTATTTAAACTCACAGTGTGTGTTGTCGTATTTTACACGACATTTGTATTATTGAAGTTATAGTTTGCTTTCTGTATCATGTATTTGACGTCTCAGAATGGGTGTTGTATACCTATTTTGGGGGTGTCACAAAACTTAACTACAGTTTAGTGTACCACTCTCTGCTTTTGAAATAATAGTCTCATTTTATTCTTTTTTAAATGAATATCAAGATTTTTCTAAGGCACATCTAAGCAATATATTTTTGTAATGTAATAAAAATAATTGAATTGTAAAAATATAAAGAATTTATGCTGTTAGACAAATATTAATACTAGAGGGTGGAAATGAACCGAGTCGAGCTGAATATTGAGTTGTTCAGATTTGGTTCACAAAATTTATCGAGTATAAAATAAGGTTTGATTGAGGCTCATTAGCTATCGAGTCAAGCGCGATCCCGAATCAAACCCAAACAGCTTGAACTTTTTGAACGAATATGATCCGAGTATAAATAGAAAATTGCAATTTGAGGAGGTTCGAGTAATTTATCAAACTTTAAAATTTGTTCATATTTGACTCATTTATATTTCGAGTCTCGAATCGAACTTTTAATCGAGCGAGTACGAATTGAGCCCGAACCGTTTGCTCATTTTACAACCTTAAATTACGTGCAAGAAAAAAAGCAAAATATCAAATGTTTGATGCATCATTTTATGTATGAGCTACTGTGACATGAAAATACTGTAGAGTACTACCTATGAAAGGGATAACTGCCCAAAAATGAAACGGACACATCATTTGCCGATCACTATAGACATTGTCTATGAAGAGCGATATGGTAGCCCAATTGCACTACTCATGATGCAGCAATTGGCAAAAACTGAGCCAAATATATAAATAATCTCATAGATTTGGAAATCAGAGCACAATTCTTATTCTTAAGAATATAAGTCTACTTTTACATGGAGGTGGAAGTGGTGTAAGCCTCACCTCACCTTTCATCTTCATGTGATGAAAAATATTGTAGAAATATTATTAAAAAAAAAAACTTGTGAAAATATCAATTCTCTTCTTAATTCTTTTTTGTGAATATTACAATTTCTATAAGCAGACTTGGACATATATTTTTTGGATATTTTTCCAATACTGAACTATAAAGACTAACAAGTGCAATTCTAATCTAATTTTTCTGCCATTAGCATTACATAGGCCAACAAGTTCTCCTACAGATCCTCATAAGAATAATCTTTCCTTTCTGCCATTAGCATTACATAGGCCAACCACCTTTCCTTTTTTATGAACCATAAGATGTACACTTCCGCATAAGAATAATCATATAATGAAATTTATAATTACACCTAAAAGTACTATATTCAGATAGAAACAATGTCTCTAATCTACAAAAATATGCCAACTGAATTACATACAACATTATATTCATCTTGACATTCAAACGTAAGAATATCACTTTTTGATCGAGTAGCATAGTTGCCACTCCAAATCCCCCGCATTGTCAAAGAGATTTCAATGTCACAGATGCCGACAGATGATGCCTACCTGAATATCAAGCTTGACTACAAGCCTGCTATTAAATGGACAAATGTTGCAATGACAGTCCCACAAACTACCAGCAATAACCTGTAAGAAAAAACAACATTACTATCATGCGAAAAGAAAAACGACTAAAAGCTTTTTCTTTAAGCCACAGTATGTGTTGTAAAATCTATCATCAGGGACAAAATTTCTGCAAGAGAGAAGCTAAACAAAAGAGCAACAACTGCGAAATTGTTTAAAAAACTCAACCCAATAAAAGTTCAGGAGAAGAAATTAATCCTAGCATAAATGATGTATATGCTGGCAGACACGCTAAAAGTGATTTTGACAAGCTTTGAACTTTTAAGTTGTCTTTTGTGTTACAAAATGATGACCTTGGAGCTTGGTAGGAAGGATGCACTGAAATTCTAGGGAAAGTCCATTTTTATTTTTTCCAAAGTAAGAAACCAGTTGCAAAAGGAAAAAAGCAGTGAGAAAACACATTTGATATCAGTTAACGCCTTGTGGTAGAATTAGTTTAGCTCCACGGGTAATCAAACCAAAGTAATAGTTAAGATATCCTCGGGCTCGGCAAATAGCTTTTTTTTTTTTTAAGAAGTAGCATTATAGATTATATTTAAGTTAACAATGGCAGGGTACTTTGATCCATGCAGCAGTCTTGTTGCTGGGATCAAAACACTGAAAATTACATTGCATCTGGTAACATCTTGAAAGAAATCAAGTGCAGCAATATATGCATCGAAATGGATGTGTACCAAATATACGAGAAAGAGGGTGGGGGTTAGGGGTGATGAGGTGGTGAAAGGGCACGATGACCTGCACCGTCTTTGCCTCTTGATAAAAGTTGAGGGTTGAAGAGTTAGAAAAGATTCATGCAGCCTATACAAGTGGAATCAAGGTATTAATAATAATGATTGAAGATCTTTTGGCAATTTGTCACAGAAGGTAACCTCCAGTTCTTTGCAGTTATAATTGTCAAGGATTTATATATCATTGAAATTATGACGATCAATAATGATATTAAATAAGTCAATAACAAAGCTATCAACAGAAAACATTGCAGTTCAATATAAGGTACTCTATTGCATCAAAACAAACCTGCAGTGGGGTGCGGCCAAGAAGTTCATGTAGTGGTCTGCTCTCAGCCAAAGGATGTGCAGTAGGAAGTTCATATACAATTTGATTGAGCACCTGAAGAATTCCAATTTGAATATTTGAAATGGAGGAATAAAATCTATTCAAGATGTTTACTCCATTATTACTCCAGTTAAAAAAGTAGAAAGGTCTTTGTGCATGTGTGCGCAATGAGCACAATGCTTCCAACACTTGTCAAATTTCCAGTTAGTCTGAAATGCATGGGCATCCGAATTTGTGCCCGTTCACACACAGACAAATGAACATGAAATGAGTACAAAGTTTTCAAGAATTATCAAATTTCCAATCTAAAATTCTTTTGACATGAGTACACAGCACACACATAAACACAAGCAGGAAAATCATCAAACCTCTACTTGGTGCCCTGCTTGTATTCTTACACCAGTTGCGTCATACATCACCTGCCACAAAATTCTCCACATGAGAAATCTTAATATTAGCACAAGGCATTGAACAACCATATGAACATGTAAATCTTCTTTCCTTCTCATTTTTAGCGATGAATGCCTTGTTAAAATGTTAAAATTGGCAATGTATGATAACAGCAATAATTACAAAAATCTGTGTATAGGGTTTCAGTATGCTGAAGGTTGCTATCAGAAAGCACGATAATATCATTCAATGACAGTGAAAGTTGACCTACATTTCAATTAAAATATTCAAGGATGTGAGATAGATAAGAATTCAGTAAATTACAGGTCAAAAAAGAAAAACTCATTTTCACAATTACGACCACTGTATAACGATATGATATCCATGCCTCAAGAGGATGCCAAATTATTAATTACAAACGAAGGGCAAAAAATGATATCCTGAATTGAATTTTAAGACTGGTAGGAACTTATCACAAATGAAGTCTTCAGACTGACAAGATGCCACATGAACATGTTCAACATATATAATCAGTAAAACAGTATAAATTCATTCCTAGAAACACGCATGAAAACATTTGAAACTTTACATTTCATAAATCCATCAAACTTCCCCCTCCCTACAGACACACCTTTTCTCTTTCCCCCAAATACAACGCATTAAACCACCTGATGAGTTTAAGTATGAGATTACATTTTGGATATCTTATATGACTAGATTATAACATTTGACGTAACAAATGCTGGACTAATAAAGTTATATGAAGAACTTCATATTGACAAGATAGAGACCGTACAACACATGCTAAAACTAAGGCAGCAGAAAAAAGCTATCCCCCAAAGCCATCATGAAAACCAATACCCGCAGCAAGAGCAGTGACAGTTACAGAGTGGGATGATGGCATTCCACCAGACCCAAAAAGTTTCTTGAGATCCCATCGTTTTTCTTTATACCTGCAAGTCTTTGGGTGCTTAAGACTCTTAGGATAATATAATCATATAATCTATACCCTTAAATGAGAAAAAAAAAACAATGATAATCAAAGCAATTGTAGCTACAGCAGGGCAGTATAAACCCAGAAATATTTGAAATTTTGGAACATGGAGTAATAAATACATCAGGCGATCAAACAAGAAGTAACTTTATTATGAGTTCCTAACTAGGTTTCCATCTATTGTGTTGGGTCGTGATATTTCACATATTGGGTCGACCCGATTGGGCCCATTCATTTGGTTAAATCTCTTGGGTCGTTTCTATTGGGCTTGGCCAGTTGGGCCGGGTCAGTGGCTTTTCTTAGTTAAGTCTTGAAAGGCTTGGGCTGAATTGAATGGATCGACCCATTAGATATTTTAATACCTACATCTTTGACCGGCAATGATGAAAAAGCATGACAGTTGACTGTTGTTTCTGCCATGCATTAATGTGGATGGGATCCGGGGACGGCCGGCGGTAGAAAACAGTGACCAAAGGTAGTGGGTGAACTGTGTGCAGTCGGCAGAAATCATCAGGATCAGGGGGCTGTGTCAAACAGTAGTTGGTGGCATGGTAAACCGGGCTAGAGAGTATAACATAGCAAGGAAGTCTTCTAAACTAAGGTAACTGATATTTTATCTCTCTCAATACACTAGATATTTTATCCTCCATTGTTAACCTTGTGATCGCTTTGTCTTGACTCTCACGCTTTGAGCTATCCCCGAACGATCGAAATGAAGTCGAGCTTTTGGTGTTATTGTGTTTTAGTGTCTGCGAGGATCAAAGCGTCTTACGTGATTGGGACGTGGCAGAAGATCTTGGCGTTAACATTGGCGCTAGAAAGGAGGGCTGTGTTCTAGTGTCTTGTAATTTTCAATCACAACTTTCATTTGTTCTACGTCGGAAAAGATGGTGAGGAGTAGAGCAAACTGCGGAAGGACATGTAGAAGGCGTGAGCTCGTCGTCAACGTATTTACATTAAGGATCATCTGGATCCTTCAAAGAGTGCTCATGAGAGTGAGAGCACTGCTTCCAAGCGTGTTTCCAAGGGTTCTCGTTCGAGAGCTCATGGTGGAGCCAGACGAAGGTTGGTGTTTGCTGATGATAAAGTCCGTGACCAAGATCGAAGGCAGGTGGAGGGTTCACCACCTAAAACTCATCACCAAAGTGGTCGAGATGACAAAGCTGCCAAGTTGGCGAGGATGACAAAGCTTTAGAGGTTCTTCTAAAGCAGATGGAGGATATAGCTGTGCAGATGCTTCGGATGGCCGATCTGAAGGACGAGGCGTCCACCTATATTCAGTTCGAAAGGTGTAGTAGGCATAAAGATGTACAATATCGGGAGGGGAAGGAGCCGGAGCATTCCGTGCATGAGTCTCGAGGTCGACCTCAGGAGAGAAGGAGATCAAGAAGCAGAACTCCTGAGATATCAAAGAAAGCACTTATTGTCATCGGTTCTCAAGGTCGTGATGGTGGTAGACCAAGAAGCAGGTCGAGAGAGTATGCACCTGAGAATCGAGGGAGAGAGCATCAACGCGAATATTCTCATCATGAGAATAGAGTTGCACGCAGGAGTAGATCCAGAAGTCTAACAAAGGCAGTGGGGTCAGATAGAGGAGGTCGATCCACTCAGAGACAGAAGGTTATTCAGGAGAAAGAAGTCTCCTCGCAACCAAAAGGTGTGGATTTCTTGGTATAGGAGTTGAAGGAGCTCCGGAAGCAATTAGCTGAGGTTCAACAGGTGAAGGATACTTCGGGAAAGAAGGCGTCTCCCTTTTCCTCGGATATTCTTAAGGAGAAGGCAGACACCACCAAGAAGTTGCCTCACATGGAGAGTTACGATGGGTCCGGAGACCCTTATGACCATAGCCAGGCGTTTGATCGGCTGATGAATTATTATGATTTCACCGATGCTGCCAAGTGTCACACGTTTGTTACAACGTTGAGGAAGGATGCGAGGCAATGGATGGGGACTTGCTTGCAGATTCAGTATCTTCATGGTCCTAGTAGTGTGAAAAGTTCCATGCTCGTTTTGGGAGCAACCGAAGGAGGGGAAAACCAACTGGTTCTTTGGCACAGGTCCGGCAGTTCTCCAATGAATCTTTTGGTCTGTATGTGAAGCGATTCAGGGAAGCCGTTGGCTAAGTGTCCGACCTTAATGATCTTCAGGCTGTAGGGTTGTTTCAGAACGGGTTAGACCTGGTGAAGTCGGAGAAGTTGGTGAAGAAGCTGATGTTTCACCATCCGAAGAGCTTGGCCGAAGCTTTCGATAAAGCGGAGGGCTACATTGTGGTGGAGGAGGCTATGAATAGCCTGAAACGTCCTTCTTCGGACAGGATGAAGGAGGCAGACACTTCTAAGGATGAAGGCGATCAGAAGGTGGGAGGGTATAATGATCGGCGGGAGGCGGCTCGAAGAAATCTGATAACACGGCGGCGAGAGAAAGAATCGCCCACCTGCTCCCGCGGAAGGTGAATAAGGTTTACTGGCCCGAACGAACGGATAGGTCGGTGATTTTGGATCAAATCAGAACCGGTAGTTCTTTGAACCACCTCGTGATAATTTTAAGTCGGAGACGAGGCGACTCTCGAAAATTTTGTGGCTATCATCAAGCTACGGTCGCGACACTAATGAATGTTGTAAATCGAAAGACTTTGTAGAGAGGAAGGTTCAGAAAGCGGTATGTTAGTTGATATGTGTGCCGGGAGGGACCATCAAAAGAAGCAGCAGAATGTTGGCCAAATCTTTATTCGAGACGGTTCAAACGGTTCCACCGTGCGACTGCTCCAAATCAACCACCAAGCACGTCGTTGATGTAATAGCCGGTGGAACGGGAGGAAATTGGTAGGGAAGAAGAGGAGGATATCTGAATTCGATCGTATCCAAGTGGCGGGTGTTCTCCCAAGACAAGCAGACCATTTCGAGGGCTGTTATATCCTTCACCGATGCTGATTATCCTTGAGCCCATCGAACCTCATGAAGGGGCCTTGGTGATCCGCTCGAAGTAGGTTCGGTGGATATGAAGCTTATGATGATGACAGCGGGTCTTCATGGATATTCTATATGCCCCCGCTTATCGGAGGATGCATCTTGATGGGCGAAAGATGGAGGTGGGCGGTGAGAGGCTCCCTATATGGTTTTATGACGATCCAAATCAAAGTTGCGAGAACTATTGAACTACCCAAGTAATCTTGGCCTGACTCCTCGGCGAGTAGAAATAACATGTAAATTTTATGTTGTGCGTGTAGAGATGACTACAATATATATCTTGGTTAGACCTACTCGACAGACTCTCAGTGTGACTTTCATCCCTCACTTCAAGATCAAGTTCCCAACAACACATGGAGTTGGAGAGGTAGCGAGGGGACTTGGATGCGGCCGAACGATCTTCTGAGAATCTTTGTGATTGCCTCGGGAGTAGGGGTCAACAAAGCGAAGCAAACCATGGCGATTGAGATCGAGCCCTTCTTTGAAAGCGATTCGGTGCCATTGGTTATTCTGCGGGGAGGCGGAGGAGATCGAGCTAGATTACGGGAAGAAAGAAAAAAGCAGTGAAGATAGGTTTGGGTTTTAGGAATCTCTCGGACAAATATGGAGCCCAAGACATTTTATGCGGAATCACAGAAGATCAGAAAGATTGCGACTAGAGGTAGATGTAGATCCAAAGAAAAGCGATTCGGCGGAAAGGCGGATCTTTGCACTGAGCGACAGAAGATTATTGATGAAGAGATTGCGAAGCTGATAGCTGCTGACTTCATCTTTGAGATCGATTACCCGGAGTGGATGGCCAACGTGGTGCTGGTGCAGAAGCAGAATGGAAAGTGGCGAGT
Source organism: Panax quinquefolius (assembly GCA_020205615.1). Lineage (NCBI taxonomy): Eukaryota > Viridiplantae > Streptophyta > Magnoliopsida > Apiales > Araliaceae > Panax > Panax quinquefolius. The sequence continues at coordinate 124,387,822 of CM035159.1, read as the reverse complement.
ATGCATCGACTACACAGACCTGAACAAAGCTTGCCCGAAGGACTTCTATCCTCTACCCCACATTGATCAACTCATCGATGCAACTTCGGGGTATGCACTACTAAGCTTTATGGATGCTTTTTCAAGTTATCATCAAATATGTGCAAAGAAGACATCCCAAAGACAGCATTCATCACACACCGTTCGGTGTATGCCTACCAGAAGATGACCTTTGGCTTAATAAATCTTTGGAGCCACTTATGCAGAGAATGATGAACCGTCTTCCGTAGCGACTAGGAAGGAATATGGAGGTATACGTGGATGACATGATCGTGAAGAGCATGATTGTTCAGAAGCATCTGGATGATCTGGAGGAATGCTTTCAGACTGTCCGTCATCACAAGTTGAGGCTCAATCCTACGAAGTACACCTTCGGGCTCGGTGCAGGGAAGTTTCTGGGCTATCTGGTCAGTCACAGGGGTATCGAAGCCAATCCAGAAAAGATCTAAGCCATACTAAATATGAAGACTCCTTAGTCATTCAAAGATGTTCAGCGTCTGACTGGGAGGATTGCAGCTTTGAGGAGATTCATGTCCAAGTCGGCAGAGAGATGCTTGTTGTTTCTTTGATACATTGAAGGGACCGAAGAATGCGAAGACGTTCCAGTGGACTTCGGAGTGTGAAGACGCCTTTTAGGGCATAAAGACGTATTTGTCTTCGGCTCCTTTATTGATGAAACCTGCTCCTGCTGAGACCTTGTACTTATATCTGGCAGCTAGTTCTTTGGCAGTGGGAGCTGTTTTAGTTCGGGAAGTAGGAGGGAAGCAGCATCCGGTTTATTACGTTAGTCATGTCCTAAGAGATGCTGAAACCAGGTACCCGAACATTGAAAAATTTGCCTTTGCTTTGATAATTGCTAGTCGAAAGCTCAGGCAATATTTTCAAGGTCGGCTCCTGGTCGTCTATACGGATCAACCGTTGAAGAAGGTGATGAGCAAATCAGAAGTTTCGGGGAGACTAGTAGCATGGACAATGGAATTATCTCAATTTTTCATTGAATATCATCCCCGAACTGCTATCAAAGGTCAAGCCTGATTTCATGGTGGAGTGTTCGTTCTCAAAGCGGATCTTGAGAGTCGTGGTTGAAATGTCCGTCGGCGATTGCAGTTCTTGACCTGATCGAACTTCGTGGACTCTTGTATGTAGATGGGTCTTCTTTGGACGTCGATTGGAGCGAGGATTATTTTGACAAGTCCGGGAGGGATTGAGTCTGAAAGAGCCATCGATTTGGGTTGAGCAACGAACAACGCGAGGCCGAATCTGGCGATCTTTAAGGGTCCGCTTAGCGAAAAAGTCCGGAGGTTCGAAGTTGATCATTTCTGATGACTCTCGGTGGTCGTCAAGCAAGTATCGGGAGATTATAAAGCTTCGTGGGCGAGAATGATCAAGTATTTGGCGAGTTGAAAGACCGGCTTGATATTTCGTCTCTATGAGTTTGAAGGTATAGATAGTAATAACGACAATTCTATTGTCGATGCATTGTCGTCAGCAGCCACTACGGATGCTAAGCGTTTTCGATGGGTCGATTTATTTGGAGGTTTTGCGGTGTGAGTATCAACGTGAAGCGGTGATGTGCATTGAACGTTCTAATTGTTGGATGACTCCCTACATCGAATATCAGGCAGATGGCGTCCTTCCTTCGGATCAGATGCTGGCAAAGACGATCAAGTACAAAAGTGTTTAACTTCATTCTTATTGATGGGGATCTTTATCGAAGGGCATTTTCGTCACCATTGTTAAAGTGTTTGGTCTCGTCCGAAGCTGAATATGCTCTTCGGGAGGTTCACGAGGGCATCTGTGGCGACCATATGGTTGCTAAGTCATTAGCTTACAAAGTGCTTGGCGAGAAGGGTTCTCTTGGCCTCTGATCTTAAAGGAAGCTACTACAGAAGTGCGTGAAGAAGTGTAAAAAGTGTCAGCTCAACGGTCCGATACCACATCAGCCACCAGAAGAGCTATACTCGATCTTATCTCCTATACCCTTTGCTGTCTGGGGGTAGATATACTGGGTCCATTGTCGAAAGTTAAAGGTCAGGTCAGTTTTGTTATAGTTACCATCGATTATATGACCAAATGGGTAGAGGCGAAGCCACTTCGGTTGATAACGGAACAAGAATGCTTGAAGTTCATGAAGGAGTCCGTAGTGTTTTGTTTCAGAATTCCTAAGGTGGTGATATCGGATGATCGGACGTTTTGTGGGATCGAAGTTTGAAGGATTTTGAAGGAGCTGGGGGTTCAACACAAGAAGACTTGGTGGCTCATCCATAGTCAAGCAGGCGGTCGAGGTGACCAATGAGCTACTCTTGAATGGGATCAGCCTTGATGGATGAAGCTAAGAGGAGATGGCCTGAAGAGCTTCTCAGCGTGTTATGGGCTTATCGGACTACTCCGAGGACTACTACAGTGGACTCACCTTTCAGATTGGCTTATGACACTGATGCCTTAGTCCCTGTTGAGATTGGATCCACGGTCTTGGTTGGTCAATCGATCAAAGAGATCTCTGATGATGAAGGGTTGAAGGTCGACTTGGATCTGTTGGAAGAAGTCGAGAAGTGGCTTTGATGTTGGCGACTATCAACGAGTGTAGCAAGCATTCTGATAAGGGGTAAAGCTTCGGAGATTTGAAGTGGGAGATTTCGTCCTCAGGTTAGTCGAATCATCTACGCCTCAAAACTTGGGAAAGCTTATGCCGAACTGGGAAGGACCTTATGAAGTAATTGAAGTACCGAAGCCAGAAACTTATCGGTTAAAGGCATTGGACGGATCAGAGATCAAGAATACTTGGCATGCTGGCAGACTTCGGAAATATTTTCAGTAGAGATCGAGTCAGTTTATCGGAAGTCTGTAAATGGTGGTTCATCATCAATAAAAGATTCACTTTTTCACAATTGATTTTCTTCCTATTAGTCCTAAATTCACAATGGTGTAAGGAGGACGGGGGGACTCGCTGACCATTCGATGGTAGCCTTTTTGGCAGGTGGTCCTTATGAATTTGTCAGGCCCTTCGGAGTAGGCAAACTTCATCGGTGTAAGGAGGACGGGGTGGACTCGCTGACCATTCGATGGTAGCCTTTTCGGTAGGAGTGTCCTCATGGGTTTGTTATACCCTGCGTGGTAGACAAATTCCATAGTCCTTTTAATATTGTTTTTACCGCGAGTGGTAAACCAATATGCACTGAAGTAAGGAGGTTCGGGGGGACTCGCTGGCCATTCGATGGTAGCCTTATTGTTAGGTGTGTCCTTAAGAATTTGTTTTACCGCGAGTGGTAAACAAATTCCATGGTCCTTATAAAATTGTTCTACCCCGAGTGGTAAACAAATGTCCTTATATACTTGTTTTACCCCGAGTGGTAAACAAGATCTTGATGGTGCAAATAGGATCACCGAATTCACCTTATCATGACTGTCTCTCACACTTGAAGCGATAAGTATACATTACTTTATTTTGTTCAAGTGTTGAGTTTGGTTCATTCGATTCGATTCACTTATGTTGATATTATTCTTCAACTTAAGCTGTTATATGACATCGATTCACAATTTAAGTTAAGTTCAAGAGAATCTTATCGTTTTCACGTTGATTGATCTTGAATTATTAAGAAAGCGAATTATCAGAAGTCGTGATAAAGAAAAGCTGCAATTTCATTAATAGTTCAACCGATTACATAAAGATAGAAATTTTTACAAAAATTCTTAACAATTTCAAAGAAAACAGAAATATTCACTTCAAGCCTTATCCTCGCCATCCAGAAGAAGTCGGCGGGGCGAGATCTAATTGAAATTGCAGATTAGCTTTTTCCTTGACTTGACTTGACAAACCTCGTAGCCCTTGAGTAGACCTTGAGAATCTCGCATTGATTCGTCGTCGGACTCCGATTTTCGGTTTGAATGCTTTACACAGTTCTTGATCGAAAGGAGGACCCAGCTCCTTCAAGGCCTTCAGCTTATCTTGAAGCTTCCAGAGTCTAACCAAGTGCCTCTCCTTATCTTCACGGGCCTTCGCTTGAAGATTATCAACTTGTATTGCCAAACTTTGATTGGCTATAGCAAACTCTTCGTTATTGGCCTTTAGAACTTCATTCTTGGCAACGAGGTCGGCGTTCATATTGGTCATGTCTTGCTGGCTGGCCTTGGTCGCCTTTAACTCTTCTTTGAGGGCCTTCAGTTCCTCTTTGGTCTGATCCAAATCCCGCCGAAGATGACCATTATTGAATTCTGCCATATCTCGTTCGTGTCTCTCCCTCGCCAAAGCTGACTGCAAGATGGCATTTTCTCTCCTAGCAGCTTCTTCTGCAACTTCGGATTCCATATGTTTAGGGCGTAAACGTCCAAAAACAGACATTAGCTGTGCATATATTCATGATTAATCAATCAATTTAAGATATATTACCTAAGTATGATAAGAAGTACGAAGATTGAGGAAATAAATTTACCTGTGCTATGTAGCTCATGCCTTCATCGAGTAGGTCCCCGATTGAGTGATCACCAAACTTATGGTCGTCGGCCTCCCGGAAGAAGGTATTGAAGAGATGAATGGGAAAATTGGCGTTGTATCGAGGCCATAAGGTTGGTGATCCCATGGCATCATTTTGAAACTCGTAAGATGAGGGTCCTTGAGGAGGGGGAATGAGTTGTTCAGGAAAAGGTGTGGCTTGTTCACGAATTGGTGATGGATCCATGTATATATTTTCGGGCGATGGTGATCGAACAGGAATAGGTTCGCGTGTTGGTGAGGGGGCAGATGCTGAGCTTGGATGACTATCAGAGGGATGTTTCCTCTTTCAAGATAATGCTGGTATGGGTTCGACTTGTTCTTCGTCATCAGATACTTGAATCTCAACTGGGATTATAGGGGGTGGAATGGTTGAAGATGAAGGTACTCGAAGCTCATCGACGCTCAAAGGGGTGACCTTGGTCCTTAATTTTTTGACTCGAAGAAGCTATTTTCGATCGTCTACAGGTAGATCGAGTAGACTTCCTCTAGTCGGTGCGGGTTTAGTGATCAGTTCGGGTTGTGAGGCAGATTCTGGGACGGGTTCAGGATCTGTCGATATTGGAGTTGATCGGGGTTTTCGGATGGCCCTCTTTTTCCGGCGAGGTTGAAGGTTTTCTTCGGGTAGAGGAAGATCGTGCTTACCGGCTCGTCTATCCGAGGTTCGATGGTATGTGCTTGTGGGTTGGATCATCTTGATGCTGGTTTTCTAGTAGTGGAGTTTCATTGACTTAGAAAATTTTCCAGATAAAAAATCTTCGAATTCCTTTATTTCTAAGGAGCTCGGTCTGATCAAAGATACTGCATAAAGTAAATAGTCCTATGTCAGAATTCACATCACATAAATTTCCAAATTTATGTATATATAAGACAGATTAATACTTACATTTGTGGTCGTATAACCACGCCTGCTTGGAGAGAAGTCCATAGTTCCATTCCTCCTTCGGGAAGTTGTCAAAGAGCTCTATCATTTCGGCCTCACGCTCCTCAGGAATGTCTCTGAAATCGGCAGAAATCTTCTCATCGGTGGCCCAATTCGGCAAGGAGGCAATCTCTGGTCCCTTAACGAAGAACCATCCTTTGTGCCATCCTTTGTTGCTAGACGGAGTAGAGACCAACGACCGTCTCTCAAATTTCTCTCCTGTCTTCAGAGATTGTTTGCTTATGGCCTTGAATCCTTTCTCTCTGGACTGACCGATTTTGTAGACAGTAAAGAAGAAATCGAGAGTAGGCTCGACACCTAATTCGTGACAGAATGCGATGAAGGCCAAAATGTGAATGTATGAGTTTGACACTAGTTGAGCAAACCCAACACCTATAAACCCTAGGAGGGTTATTATGAAAGCATGAAGAGGGAATCGGACCCCTTTCTCAAGAATTGTCACTGGAACGGCTGTCCATCCTTCCGGCCGTTGGTACATTCACTCCTCGGATCTAGGAGCTCTCCTTTGGGTGGGTATGCGGAATATGGCAACGAGTGGGATCCTCTTCAATCGGGTCTCGATGAATGAATCGATGGAGTGTTGGCGTGGGCGTATCGTTGTTTGCTCCTGAAGAATGCAGAAGGGTTGGGAAGGGGCTTCGTTGTTGGATTCTTACTTGGGGTTGCAACCTTAGGTTTTGAGCTTGATGCCTCTTTACTGGGACTTGGATTCGGTGGGACGGTGTTAATGGGGGTCACTCGAAGAGGCGAGCTCTGATTTGTATTCAGGACCACCATTGTTGAGATTTTGCAGAGAAGGGAATAAAGGTTCGAGGGAGAGGAAAAGAGCTCAAGCGTCCGAAATTCAAATTGGCAGGTAAAAACTGTCAAATTTGGGGGAATTTACTTTTTATATTGGTAGTTACACGAATTACGAAGGCGGCACATTTAATTTCTGGTAATGATGGAGAATTGGAAAGGGTAGCGTCCGGTGTAAGCCTTAGATATTTATTAAATTGGGCCTTTCAGTTGGATTTCCGGTTTTAGCTTGCCTTTATAATTTTAATCCCTTACCGATTGGGCCTTAATATGCTTCATTTTGGGCCTATTCCGCTCTTATCAAATTCCCCATGTCTTGTACCATTTATAGTTTTCTATTAAACATCATGTTTAATAAAAAAACTAAGGGGCAATGTTGGGTCGTGATATTTCACATATTGGGTCGACCCGATTGGGCCCATTCATTTGGTTAAATCTCTTGGATCGTTTCTATTGGGCTTGGCGGTTGGTAGGTCGGTGGCTTTTCTTAATTAAGTCTTGAAAGGCTTGGGCTGAATTGAATGGATCAACCCATTAGATATTTTAATACCTACATCTTTGACCAGCAATGATCATGACATTGATTGTAGATTCGCCGTGCATTAATGTGGATGGGATCGGGAATGGCGAGAATCTCTCTCAATACACTAGATAGATATTTTATCCTCCATTTGTTAACCTCGTGATCTTTGTCTTGACTACTCTCACGCGAAATTTATCCCACGAAGGTCGAAGCCGTCAAGCTTTTGGTGTTGACTGTGTTTAGTGTGCAGGATCAGAGCGTTTACATGATTGGTACGTGACAGAAGATCTTGACGTTAACATATTGCTTTTTTTAAAATTTATAAAAGCTCAGTAAAATGGCATTACAGGAAGTAAAATTAAGGAATAGCTTATTTTGAGCAAGGGTGAAAATACAACTGAGATATGAATTGGGCGTTTATAAAAGTGCAAGATATGAATGAGCTGAGATCCAATTCATATGGAAAGGTAGAAGATCCAATTAGAAAGAAGTAAAAAGAAACAGAAGGTAATGTATCAAAGAGAGAGACAGAGATCATGTCGAACAATAGGATGCAGTTTCCTACAGAAATACGTGATGGAAGAGTGAAGAAATTACCAAGAGGTGAAGAGTTTGGAGAATTGGGCGAGAGCGGAGATTAGAGGTAAATCCGTGAATACTGACGCCGACGATAATGAAGAGAAAGACAACGGTGTTGTTGTTGTTGGCTTGTTGCAGTTGAGTCTGATCAACGATCTTCCTCCTCCTGCTGAGACGTCAGCTCATCCATCCTTTCCTTTTTGTCTCAACGGACCAAACTCCATTCCAAATCAAAATTGTGACTTTAATTTTTTAAAAATGGTATTTTTGTAATTCGTAATAAATAATTTTTAATATTGAATATTTTATTAATTATAATTTATTTAAAATTTTAAATTTTCATTAATTATTTTTAAAAAATAAAAAATAAATTTTTAAGCGAAATTCAAATATAATACGAGACGGAGTATATTTATTATATTTTTGCTTTCTTTTATTTTCTTTTAAAAACAGAAAAGATTTATATTACGTCAAAAAATACTTTTTTTTTTGTTGTTGCATCAATTAGTTACTTATTATAAATTTATATTAATTTACAGGCTAAGGTTTAGTGTTAAGATTCAACAATGTGATGCAAAGTTTTATTTGTACCAACCTCTTATATTTTAGGTTAAATGCTAATAATACCTACCACTACAAATATGTTTCCCACTCATGCACAATGTTTATTTAAGTTTATCCCATATTAATGGTATCAAATAAGCTTTATTCATTTAGAAGATTAACGGTAAAATAGAGTAAACAAGTTGTATAAATCGTTTTAACATATATATACAGACGGTAAAATAACCCATTTTAACTCTATCAATTAATGAGTAGCTAAGCCAATAATACAATCATTACTTGAAAGAAAAAATCTAGAGCGACAAGAAATTAGGGACAGTAACATATTGTACTTAATATTATCAATAACACTATTATAATATGTTAAGTGTAATAATATTAGTGTTACCGATAACATTAAATACAATATGTTATCGATCGCAATAACATATTGTACTTAATATTACCAATAACACTACTATTATAATATGTTAAGTGTAATAATAGTAGTGCTACCGATAACATTAAATGCAATATGTTATCGATCGATCGCTAGATTGGTCTCTAATTTTCTGTCGTCTCAAAAAAGTTCAAAAAAAAAAATACTCCACTATATATATATATATATAGTACAAAACACTTGTGTTCCAGTAGAAAGTGGAGACACCTAATAAAATAAATTTATTTAATACTCCAATCCAACAACAAATGGATGGATAGATTAGATAGTTATTGTATTTCCTCTTTGGCTGTGTATAAGAAAGCATCCAACCCTCTCACATCTACCGTAACAACATAATCCAATGTTGTTTTCTATATCACCTGATGACCAACACAAACTTCTCATTAAGGTACAGTACAGATCAGATATGCTAAGCATTGAAACCAACAGAATACTACAAGCATTATACAGATCAACTTACCCTGTCATGGTGTAGGAAGGATCTACAACCCAACCCACAACCCCCAAATTTTAAATTGACTAGTATGTTTTTATCCCTATGCTGAACCACACAACTCTTGCTTGCAAAAGTTGAACTTCAGTTTTTAAACAAAAACTAGTAAAACCCAAGATTACTAAGCTAAAATTGTCCGTGAGAATTATACCGTTTCTCCAGCTTCAAGCTGCTATTTAAATTACTTCCACTAGGGAAATCCTTACGTGAAGCTAATAGTTACAGAGCAGCCTTCCCTACAATATTTAAAAGCTCTGCCTTGGCTGCTTCCATTACCACCTTGAAGTCTATCTGTGTATACCTCCCCCTGCAATACAGAATCAGCATCATCAGCTCAGCTTCAAATTTTTAATCTTGAAGCCTACCATCATTAATGAGAACCAACACAAACGTGAAAAAGTTATTTACCCTTTATCACTCTGACTTACCGAATGATCAAGTGATCTTATATCTTCATAAAAAAGTTAAGACAGGTATTTCAATAGAACCTTAAAGCTATTAAAAAGAAATAGGTAATGGGTTCTGGATTTCAATAGAGACTAATAGCTTGAAAAGATACCAGAAATGAGTTCTTGACCAAGTTGCAGAAGGAAAGGCTGGACTGGCAATCCCATGCATTATCCTTGCAACAGCTCTTGGGGTAAACTTGGCGTGGTTGTTACTCTGCAGAAAAACCTATTACACAAAAAAAAAAATTGTTTAACTAGGCCAACAATATATTCCCTTGCGCAGGAAGAATATTAACCCATCAATCAAGCCCTTACCTTTATATCTGACCGTAAAAATGGGCTGCAAATGTAAATGAAATTTATGTCAATAAAATAAGATAGCAATGTAATTAAGAACAATGAAAATTCACCCTAGCAGTATATAGAAATGCTTGAGACAAGAATAATGGATATTAGGTGGTTGATTGGTTGGTTAATATTTTTCCCAATGGGTGTTGGTTTGCTATCCTCCAGTTCCGAAACAAATATAAATCCTGGTGATAAATGCAAGGGATCACCCTATCACATGTTGGATTTCAGAATGATTTGTCCATATGAGCAAGTATAGCAAAAAGGAGCCTTTGGGTATTGCCATATTGATGATATATGGCATCATTAAGTGAAAGGACATGGTATGAAGGGAAGTAACCAGTCTAGTCCTCTTTTCAGTTATTACATATGCACTGTAACAAATAATTACAGATTTACAAACCTGCATTGACCCATCTTATGTGGGACTTCACTATCATCGTCTGCATTGAAGTATTCCAAAATCTTCCTTTGCAAGCACGGAGTATGTTGGCCATCATGGCAACCAAGTATCTTATCACACTCTTTCACCGCAAATACTACAGTATTGAACATCGCATCTATTTTTCTTACCTACCAAAAAAGGGAGAGTGCATGTCAATGAGAAAGAGTATTTTAAATAACTAACAGCTCACAAGATTAGAATTGGCCATTGGCATTCATGAAGACCATAAATTTGTGCCGGTGGGTTTGTAGTTATGGTAAGATACATCCATGGATAAGTCAATGCTATCTAAACTCTTAAATGGGCTCAATATTCTCTTAAACAACTATTCGTGACGATTGACTTGAGCTAAAGCATGACAAACACACTACTTTAGTGGAGTAGCTTATGGTTGTTCCAGGGTTCTTATAGAGCCTTAAGCTTTACATATAATATATGTACACCCATGAGGTGGCCTTAGGAGCAGAATGACTAATGATTAGGTCATGCATGCAGGCTAACATGAACATGGAACAGCACTAAACACAGCATTTTCTTGGTCTGGATACTCGAACAAAAATTGTTTCCTTTCTGCCGACAATCCCATCGATAATCATCTAAATCAAATGTATAAATCATAATAGATATTTATTAACTCCCTTCCCCACCCCCAAGAAGAGAAAATGACCAAAACAAAAGTAGTTATCTATTTAAATCAATCACCTTGCAATTCTCAACCTCTGATAACCACTTTGTGAGATCTGCTGTAAGAGAACATACATCTTTCGGGGCATTCACTATTGTATAGCAATACGCTGGATCCTTCAACTCATATGTAGCTTCCCCCTTCAACTAAGATAAGGTAAAATATATATCCCAATAAACATGAAGTCAACTATGACAGTAAAATCATAACAGAGTTTCGAAGTCCAAACTATTGCAGAGTATGAAACATGAAACACAGAGACAATGAACTATTCCAAAAGAATTCAACATCAAATAAAATAAGTAAATAAGAAAAACTCTGAGTTGTTATCATCTACTATTTACTCGAACTTTGTAGACAAAATATATATTTAGTTAGAAGATAAAATATATACCAAAAAAAACAAAAGAAGTTGCAACAAACTATGGCCACTATATTTATTTATGGTCATCATAGAAGAGAGACATAGTGAGGCCGGTGTTACTAGATTTGCAACCGCCTTCTTGACAATACTCAATCTCCAATACATTGACTTATATAGCAAAAAGCCATATAAGAAAAGATTACCAACAAAGTTCTCCACCAAATCTATCTTTTATGAAAGTAGACAAAACATATATTTAGTCATGGCGTACATTCAATATTTCACTCAAAGCTTCTTTCATGATTATGGATGGTGGTCTAAGCACCAAACCAACTATGATTTCAATATATGATAAAATATATACCAAAAAACAAAAGAAGTTGCAACATCATCCATGAAAGTTCACTATATTACAGTATTCATAACTTCATTCTCAACCTTAATGATAAGTTGTCATTACTTTAATAATTATTACCTTGATTTTGTCAAGAAGACTAGTATTAATGGAAATTCACCTCCATGTGATCATCATCTGAATGTGAGTGTGGAACTAGCATAAGTGGTAAAAAATAACAGACAAGACAGTTTTTTCCTGCTTTAATTTTCTTTTTGTTGTATGGTCTAATTTTAGATTATGCTGCTACTGATAAAATTCCATATATCTGTTTAATTATAGCAATATTGATCTGAGTACCTCTTTACTTTATCAGGAACAGTTTATTCAACTGAACTTTAACTAAGAAAGCCACAATACCTTAACCAAGCCGTATTTGGTTTAGTACAATGAACTCATATTCACCAACAACACAGTATGAGTTGGTAAAGACAGAGAAAGACGTATAAAATGAATTATCTAAAATGCATGCCACAAAATATCAACTCTTACAAAATTTAGATACAAGTCACAACATTATTGTTTATTTATGAATATCCAAACCTTTAGATTCTGCAGCTGACTTGTTAGGTCGACAGCTCGAACACGTATGCTATTTGCTACAGTGGGTATGTCAAACACATATTGCCCCTGCTTTGTTTCAGACCTGAAAATTTAATCACGCCATATTTAATATGACCAATTATACAATTATTCATGCAATAAACAAAGGGCTATACTCACTTCTTTAAAATTGCAGCAACAACAATATCTTTTGCAGCCAGCATTGCAGGGGGAGTCTGCAGTTGTGCAAATTATTACAATCTTCAAGCATTATCATATGAAAGAAAAACATGACTCCTTAAGGGTTTAATATAAGTTTATTAATCACGAAATAAGAACTATGTTGCTGACAAATATCTTTTTAAGCAAGTTAATTCATCCTGTTGTAGCTTAGCGTGCATCAAAGGCAAATGCAACTGCAAAAGCAACTATAAAAGCTTATACAACCTCAATGAGTTAACCCCAGAAGGATGAACAATTGAGCACAGAACTCATAATTATGTACTAAAAGACTTTAGAACTGAGTATACTGGCAACAAACCTTATGGAAATTTAAAGAGCAGGTTACATTCATCTGGGAAAGTAAATGCAAGTACTGCACTTCACCCAACTCCAAGCGTGTTAGGATGGTCAGCATTACCTTTGAGGATCACAAAAAATCAGTAGTTCAACATCTAGAGAGAGAAATTAAGATAGCAGAGAACATCCAATTAAGAGATGCATTATCATCATTCTAGCATTTCTACCACCCAGAAGCAGTACACATGATGAGGATAGAATCTTAGACTTGCTGGTGCAAACAAATTAGTGTCCCCTGATATGCCCATGACTTGGTCAGATCTACTCTTAATTAAGTGTGACTTATAACTGATTGTTTTACTGTTAATCAGGGATTTAAAAGAGGGATTAATTAACATAAAATGAAATATCACCACCAAGATCATACAACGTAAAGCCTAAGAAACTTGTACGATGCAACGCAAATGGGGAATGCTTCTGTAAGACCCCGAATTTTTTAATAAAATGGAATTTCCTCTATTTATTATTTTGAAATAGTAAGGGTTGATTTGATTAATGTGGTTAGTTATTGGTAAAATGCGCAAATATTTCGAATAAGCAAGTGGTTATAAAATATTCATTATTGTCGGAGAATATTCGTTTGGTCGTGGAATATTATTCGTCTTTGTCAGAGAATATTAAATGACGACGTAGCGATCTTTTGTGGGCCCCATAACTGAAAGCGATTGGATGAAGAAAACGACAAATATAAGTTGTTTATAAATAGCGGCGTAGTTATAAGATTAATCTTGTTGGAATACCCGGTGGTTAAAACACACTAATCTATAGCGTTGTTGAACAAGAAGCATTGCGGTATTGCACCAATTATTGATCCTTACGTGAAGGCACTACTCAATAATTGTTACGATGAATTACTATTCAATATTTTATTTTATTGATTCAATAATTATTGCATTGATATTTTATATTATTGTTGTTTGATAAATTGTCATTACACAAAGATTTTCCATTATCGAGAGCAATAATTCATATTATCTCGAATAATATTATTGGATAACATTATTGGAAATGTCTAGAAAGTTATGTCTCAAGGAGAGGTTTGGTCACCTAATTGCTTGCAAGAAGAGAGAGATCCTTATTGGAAAGCCCCCTCTTTCTGAGCGCACTGGTTGTCGATATTGTGATTACGTAATATTATTTGTGAATAATTAATTATTGATTCATATGATGAGAAAAATATTGATTTTATGTGGATATAGATGGAGAAAAATTTTAAAATGACAATTGTTGAAAATTAATATTTTATCTTTTACGATAAAATAATTCAATTAAATATATTATTTTAATAATATATTAACGGTGATATTTTTACAATGAATGTGGGATATATGAGTATATGAGGAGGAAGAGTATTTTTGTTGCATTAAATGATTAACACATGTTTTGTGTGTCGATGGACCTCATTTCTTGACTGAAATTTGATTATAGCTTGTAAAATCGCCCGTTTGTGGATTTCGGTCGATTTACATTTGGAATTTGGAAAACTTTCTTCGCATGCAAAGTTGTAGAGAATTGAATTTCCTATAAAAAGTAGCGAGATTCAAATTTTACGATAAAAGGGCTATTTATTATAAATTATTGAAGTTAGGAGTTAAAATAATTGATTTTGGGAGTTTTAATTAATTATTTTGAGAAAAACGTTTTTGGTGAGTTGTGAACCTCATTTAACATGTGTGGTGGGGTTTTTTGACCAAAAGGTGGGCTAAGGAAAATTTGTATAATTATATTAATATTATATTCAATTTTACGCTTTGGTGTTCTAAGCATTTTCCTATAAATAGGGTGCTTAGGTTAGAATTGAAAATCACACCGAAACCGAAGTTTTCTCTATTTCTCTCTCGATATATTGAGCGTATTCTTGTGAGTATACTTTGAGTGTTGCTATATCTGATGCAAGTTCAAGTCATAATCTATATAGGTGTTTCAACTAGAAATCTTGTCTTTCGAGGTAAGGGATGTTATTTTATTCGAAAATGATATTATTTCTTCAATATCATTATAATAGAAATATTGGTTGGAAATTTTATCAAATTTGAAACTTTTTCGTATGTTAAGTTCTTATTCACGAGTTCTTATTCACGAGTACTATTCACGAAGCGTGATGATGTTTTTTGTGAAATTTCTATCTTTTGGTGTCGGTTACTTATTCACGATATCTCAAGATTATTCACGATATCAAGACTTATTCATTTATCACTATGCTATTATTCATAGAAAAATGAAATTTCTTCTTTTTGTCAAAATATCTATACGGATACTAGCTTTGATTGTATCCATGTTTTGATCATTCTTGAATTTTACACCACTATGATTATTTATGAGGTATTTTGGATATGAAATATAGTAAAAATCTGAATCCTTAATACTTGTTCTTTTGTTTCCTTTGGATTCGTTTTCTTTAAAATATTTTTCATCATCCTCACCCTAAATGATGATATTCTTGAATATCTTTGGCTTTGTAGTGCAAAGATGAATGATTTCTTGATGAATATCTTTGTCTGTAGGGCAAAGATGAGCAGTGTTGAGATGAACATGACCGATCGATTAATATCTTTGGCCGTAGAGTGCAAAAGATGAGCAGTGTTTAGATGAACATGATTAAGTGATGAATATCTTTGGCACGTAGTGCAAAGATGAATATTTGATTCCGGATATATATTGATTGATGTTACGGGGGATAAAATATCGACGATGAACTTTTAAATTCATATATAGAAGATAGTAGTTTGCATTCTCTACTTAACTCTTCTAATGAATTGTTGTTTTATTTGCATTGTTGATTTAAAACCGGTTATCTATCAGTATTGTATTAGATTTTTCCTGTTGAAGACTAACGATAATTTGTTGTATATTATCTTAGTCATAATATTCTTTCTTGGGCTAGTTGAGCTCACCCTTTTCCTTGTTGTTCCATTTTTCTTCTCAAGAGGCGAGAATGTTGCAGTACTAGTCAGGTATGGATGGAATGAAGGTTCTAGAGAGAGTTGTTTAGTAGTCCTCACCATTTTGTAAAATAATGTATCAATAATTATGATGGGGATTTATTTGCGTGTGGATATTGTCTAGATGACAATATCTGTATTTAAACTCAAAGTTTATATGTTGTAATAATAAAGTTGTAGTTATTTCTGTACCATGTATTTGGCGACTCAGAATGGGTTGGATGGAATGGACCTATTTTGGGGGCGTCACAGCTTCTTCTTGATCAATCATGGTCACCTTTCCGTAGCAAGCGTAAACAATGGGTTTCAGTAACTCATTGATGAACAACAGCCCCAGAATTGACTGAATTCACATTCTCCAGTCTTTATTTTGGGAAGTATTTACTAACGGGTGATTTGATCTACTATTTGAAATATTATGCTCCCTCCATTCCAAAATATATGAGAAAATTACTAAATATACAAAAATTAAGAAGATAGCCTATCCTTTTAAGAAATGAGGCACCAACTTGTAAATTATACTTGCAAAAGTCACTTTGCTCATTTATTTTGCAAAATTGCGAAGCAAAATGTGTACGATAAGAAGAGAGTGGTGACTGGTGAGCAACCAAGAAAAGTCATAAACATTCAACATCAAAAGTAAATATTTATGTGTGTATATTGTATATATGTGAGTATGTATATGTCTATACTCCCTTCATCCCCCTTTAGTTGCAATGTTTCTTTTAGCAAACATATTCAGAGAAAAAAAAATCTTGTGTGAAAATGTTAAGCAGATATAAGGCAAATATTAAAATAGGTCTATTTTGGACATCCCTAAGAGGAAATCATAGCAACTAAAGTGGCGCAGAAACATTATACATTTCATTCAATTTTTTACTAAACATAAGCTTCACATAAGGTAACCATCAAACTAGTGCAATAAAATCTACACTGAACAAGCAGAGGAACATGTAAACCTGATATTTGCAGTATATAATGATGCTTTTAATTTCTGCGAAGGGAGAGGACCTGAGCAATGCCGTCAGATCTTTCATTCTGCCATGAGCATTATGTTGCAAAATATATTTAGCATGTTAGTCAAAAAATAATATAAGAAACAAGGAATTTGATTAATATTAATATGTATAGGCATTTGCCTGTTTCCACTTATAGACACTGATAACTGGAAATTGTCCCTCAATTGGGCTTCTTGGATGAGATTTGTAGGAGGAATCTCCAAAGCACTCATTACATCGTGCAATGTTTTCCTTGTCGCAGTTGCAGTCATTGCAAGAATGCTTTCAACATTTAGACTAGCACGAAGTAATGATGCCCTAAGCCTCATATATGAAGGTCGAAAATTATGTGACCTGCAAAAATATTTTAAGCTTTCCTTAAATATGCTGAAGTCACAAGAATGTAGAATGATGAGTGCAGATAGAAGCCAGAGCAACAATGAACTCATTAATCCAATGGAAAAATTAAATCTGAAAAGCTTTGGAGAGAAAAAGCCCTGCAACCACTCACCATTCAGAGATACAGTGGGCTTCATCAACCACTGCAAGTGCACTGGCAGAAACAAAAAGGACCTGATGCAAAAGTATTAAACCATACAATGCATGAAGTGACTGTTAAAAAGAAGTGATATGTGTTACAGCTTCAACACAAGATACATGAGAACAAAATGAGTATAAGATGGTGAAATAGCATACTCCTGTAAGACTTGAACTTCTACAGAAATACATAAGATAAATAAATATGAGGAGTCAAAACTATACTCATTATTCCTCTAATAACACTGAAATGTTTTCCAATAATTTTTAAAGAGTAAAATACACATATCATAATAACACTCATTATTCCTCTAATTTTTAAAATAACGATTAATATCTCTTTAGTCTATGTAATATTCAACTAATATTTAAAAATATTTTAATATAATATTTAATACGTTTTTCAAATTATAATATTTAATTTATTCATTAAATATAAATTTGTATATTATAATTTTACTTTCTTGATATAATTAATTAAATTATAAACTTATGTAATAAATAACATAAATGTCAACAAATAATAAATATTCATTTTATCATAAAATAAAATTATACATTTTTTCTAATTAAAATCTCAAAAATTAAAATTTACGTGATATATATTTAAATATTTTTTTGTAATCGAAAAGTAAAATTTTAATACTCATAAAAGTACAAATTAACGTAATAAAATTATGATTATTTTTTCAAATATTAAAACTTACTTAAAATTAACTTATTATTACAGAATGAATCTTATTATTTATATAAAAAATATTAAAAATTAGGTTAATTATTTTTTCATTTATTAAACTAAACATAAGTTACACTTAAGTATAATTAAAATGACAAATGTTGTTACTCAATAAAGGAAATAAAATATATTAAAAGAAAAATCTTTTTACAAAATGGAGGTAGTAATAAATATTATTATATTTAATATTGTACAAAAAACAACGCCAACTATATCTTGAAAAAAAATATAATCAAAATCATAAACATCCCAAATTTTGACATATACTCAATAAAATTTAACATATAAAAATTATAATATGAAACTAAAAATTCAAATAATATTTTTTATTGTTAAGCACCAAAAACTAAACTAGCGATCAACATTAATAATTAAATTTAAAAATTTTAATAATTAGAATAACTCCATTAATAATTTAATTTAAAATTTTTAATATTTGTATCATTTGTCAAAAAATGTGTTAATTAAACTAAATTAATTTTTTATAAGTTACCAAAATTTAAATGAGATAGTCTTAATCACAAATAAAACTATAATTAAAATGTATTGTATTAAAAAGGATAATTAACCATATATATTATTTTGGAATTAAAATATGATAATATCTGAGGTAAATATGTAAGTTTATTTATTTAGTCAACCTAAAAATTTCTGAGGATACTAATTGTTACTTAAAAAACTAGAAAGAAAATGAATGTTATTATGATTATCTAGATAGGGTGAATCAGTATTTTACTCTAGTTTTTACATTATATGAAAATTGGAAAATTGCATAATACTTTAAATTGCAGGGTTTTTTTTTATTTTCATGGCAATATGTGAAAAATGGATAGTATTACAAATGGCAACGATTTAATGCCATCATCCCCCATCACATAATCTGACTCATCAACCCTTTTTTATATATATATAATTTTAATCGTAGTTGATTTATAAAAGTTTAAAATTCAAATTATGATGTGTTTTTATTTTCAAAATTATAATTTTATATTTAGCAATACTCTTAAGTAGTTTATATTATCAATTATTACATTTATTAAAATCAAATAAATACACATGCACCAAAAAAAAGTACACACTAACTTCAATTTTAAATTTTAGCAGATTCTCTAAAAAAATCAAATGGAACTACTTTTTGTAGAATGGAGAGGGTATTATATAAAAATTTAATATATTGAATAAAAATGTATCAATTAGGATAACTATATATTTCTCTATTTCAAAATAATATAGGAACTTTTAAGTAGACTAAAATACAGTTTAGATTCTAAAGTTTGTAGGATTGTTGAGTTTTGCACTTCAATGTTTAAAAAGTATTTAAGTACAACCCGAATTTCTTTACAGTAAACAAAATACACCCTCCAATGCTCTTAACCTTTCAAAATGCACCCTAAACTGTTTTATATTTTTAAACGAAAAAACTATAGTATTTGCTTCAACTTCAGTCGGAACTTGATAACTCTTATGTGCAAGTATAAGAATTTCCAAATAACCCAATATGAAGACTGTTAGCACAAAGTTCTCAGTAGGACCAAGTAGTCTTCTAACATCCATTTGCTTGCAGCTTCTCGAGGCAGACCAGGCTCATAAAACTGCAGAAGAATACTAGGCATAGCTAGTAGTCTTGTTGCTTCTGCCACCTTCACGGTTCTTGCCTCGTCCTCATTGGCTCATTACTATGGTTATTGCAATAAAATGTGTTGTCAACTTACACCATCTCTCAAACTCCAAGTTCAGCAGCTCAAATTGTGCAAGAACAAGAGTATTGATGATTGAAAAGAAAATAAAACTTAACCCTATGCCTTTGCTCCGTGCTAGGGACTAACTGGCTAAAGCTTGGTTTTGAGCTCATAGTTCATATGCTCTGTGCTAGGCACTAACTGCTCAACCCTTGATCAAAGCACCAACAACTGGAAAGACAATTCAGCTCGAGAGACAAATTTTCTTTTGAGCTCATAGAAGGGACAAAATTAGCTCAACTTTGATAGATTTATAAAACTTGAGATTCAGAAGTCAATTTAAAATCAGAAAGCTCATGGTGCTCTGATAGAGGACAGTTTCTGAAGGTGATGGTAGACAACCTTGGAAGCTATAAACTAATAAGGAATAAACAGACATTCCAAAGTCAAATATATGTCCTCAGTTCTGGGATGTGTTTTATCAACAGAATAAAACTGATGAACTTGATTATCAATCTCAATCCAACTGCAGCTGGGTGTCTTGTGCGCATTTTGCTCCTTCAATACCTTCCTCACCTTTCGGACGTCATCCCACTTTCCTAACTCACTATAAACATTTGCCAACATTATACGATAACCACCATTATTTGGATCAATATCAATCAATCTTTTTACTGCAAATACAGCCAAATCTGTGCGGCCGTGAATCTTACACCCATTGAGCAAAGAACCCCAGACAACTTCAGCAGGTGGAATCCTCATTTCCCTTACGACTTGCATGGATTCATCAAGTCGACCTGCTCAGCCTAAAAGGTCAATCAGACACCCGTAGTACTCGATCTGAGGCTCAATCTAATAACTGTTGGTCATCAAACTAAAATAATTACAGCTTTGTTCAACCAATCCACCGTGGGTACAAGCATTCAACAAGCCAATAAAAGTAACTGCATCTGGCTTTATATCACCATCATGCCCCATCATTTCCTCAAAAACACAAATCGCAGTCACTTTAACCATGCAGCGCAGAACAGTTAATCATGGAATTCCATGACGTCAAGTTTTTCTTTGAAGTCTTGCCAAAAGCCGTTCTTGCTTCTAGCAAGCTCCCACATTTCCCATACATATCAACCAGAGCATTCAAGATATATGAATCAGGCCCAAGGCCATTTATATAGATGTAACCGTGGACACTCTTACCAAGCTGAAGCATACCAGTGTGTCCACAGGCCGAAAGCGAGCAGACAACCGTAACCGATTCCGTCTATTGATTCTAATCATTCTACTAAAAAGCAATATTGCCTCAGAGAACAGCCCATTTTGGGTTGTACCGGCAATGACAGCATTTCAGGACGGAGTATCTCTCTCTGGCATCTTTTCAAACAGCAACACGGCATTACCCATCTCCCCAACTCTTGTATACCCAGAAATCATAGCCATCCAAGACACAACATTCCTCTCAGACATTTCATCAAACAGCTGTCTCGCAATCCCTAGATCAGAACAAAACCTCGTATAAGAATCCACAAGGGCTGTCTGGACAACTGGGTATTCACCGAAACCCAATTTTAAAATCTGGGTATGCAACAATTCCGTACCGTGAGATTCCAAAACTTCAGGGCAAGACCTGAGAACGTGAGGGAAGGTAAAATGGTTAGGCATAGGATTTGCCCGGCGAAGTATGTCCCGGTACAAGAGCAGGGAGGAACTGTGATTGGGCTGAGAAGCGTAAGCAGTGATCATGGCAGTGTAAAGATAAATATTGGGGGAGTTGAGGTGATCCAAGATGAAGCGATCATAGTTGAGGTCGAAGAGAGAGTACAGAAGCGAACAAGCTTGAAAGCGTAGAACTGTGTTTGGGCATGGCCAATGGTTATGAGAAAGGCTTGGAGCCGTTTTAGATGATTCAGGTGATTGGATTTCTCCAGTATTGCTAAGACATGCATGCTTAGGTTGGAGTCTGTTTATATACTGACCTATTTAAAGTATTAATGATAATTATGTGTAAAAATGTATAATAAGTGGAACATTCTTATATTTTCTATTAATTTTATATATTAATAAGTTTATAACTATAAGTCGACAAATAGTCAAATACATAACAAGACTTGAATTTTTATTTTTTTATTTTAAAAAAAATCATTCTAGTCCCATGATTGACAAAATATTGAATTAATACGTTATTATATTAAAGTTCACATGAATATTTAGTTAAGAAAGGCTTATATTCAATTTAATCATACCACTTAAATCTTTTTATTAATGTTCAGCTCCACAACTTGCTTAAATTTGAATCAAAATGCAAGAACAAGATACAGCTAAATAACACGACAAATAAATGTATGACGAACTACTTCAGGTCAAATATAAGCAACCGTTCAAGATACAATTGCCACAACAACATCAGGAACAGGGGGAGTGCTTGGGTTAAAATTCATATTCCTCGTAACACCTCGAGAAGAGATTTCAAGCCTGCTCGCTATGTGGAAGACTAAGACCATATACAAATGACTAATAACCTCCAAAACCTCTCACTACTATCAGCCTAATAAGAAATAGAACTCTACAAAGATTGTCACCACACATCCATAATGTCAGCACGAGGTTGTGGGTTACCAATAAAATGCGGGAAGCAACATAAAGCATTTGGCAAATATCAAAACAGCCACCCAAATAAAATTACAATCGCCCAGCATCATCTACTTCAAATAAGAAGAAGAGAGCACCTAGACAGTACCCAGCTGGAATGTAAGACTTTTACATTATTGTGCAATTGCACTTGGACTCCAGCTTAGGAGGTCCCTTTATATAACTGTCATCATTATTATAAACCCCAACAATACGAGTCGTGGATACATCCATATTTTCATCATTTTTAATGTTGTTAGGAGGTTTTACTTCTGCTTCCACCCGCCTGGCTTTCAGCGACTTTACAGCACGTTTCACCGCAGTTCTGCCACGGGGATCCTTTCTTTCAGGATTTGCTTTTCCCAATATAGTAACCATTGGCCGGGAGCCTTCCAATGTAACAGGGTTTTCCTTTTCTATTGCTATGGTTGCAGCATCAAAGGCTATATTGTGAATGATCGAGCTGCAGAAGAGTATTGTATCTGTTGCTTCTTCTAGAGTCAAACTTCTAGATTTAGATCCGCCTTTGCCCTCAACTATTACAGTTGATTCATCTGCCATGACAAAAAGTTAACTCAGTATTCAAATAGAACATATATAATTATACAACCTCCAAGTCTACTTTCAGCAGCCCAAAATGCTGCAAATGAATGACCCTTGCCCCTTTCTGTTCTTTTCTTTATTTTTCTTGGTCGTAACAAATATCAGTTGACAACTCTTCCATGCCATCAACGAAAAAAGGGAGATCAAAACAAACAAATAAGAGTGGGAGAGAGCAAGCTCCACTCCACTTCAGCAATTTCAATATAACTTCAATATCATAAATGATTATATATATGAATTAATTATACATCACGAAAATGAGGTAAATTTTCATCCAAGTGAAGAGAAACATGACTATTTTAAAGTTTAGAAAAATAAATAACTCAAGTTAATCCCAGATTATGTTCGACCAACACAGAATTAAGACCACCTATCAATTAGATTCAGGGACAAATAAGAACTATGCACGCATGAGCATGTGGGTAAACCAACCACAACAGCACTCCCTTGCAAGATTATATAACTCTGTACAAAGACGTGTATGAAAGCAATTTAGCCATTCAAGAAAGGGGAGAAAAAGAAAAAGTTAAGATCGGTTAAATGGACAACAGAAACCTCCGTTATGCAAGAAGGAACTCCCAAATCTGGTTAACAGTAGCAGGTTTTCCGAAGCATATTAAGCAAGTCATAGCCATAAACTGTAACATAATCTCTGCCAACTTTTTCCAAACATTAAATGACCTAACTTGATCATAATTTGATTAAATCAGAGACATCTAATAGATTTTTGGACCAACAGCATAAGGAGAAGTTATACCTAGCATTAAATGTGAGGATTGAGGATTTCGATTTACCTTTAAAATAAGGTTTTATGAATATTATTTAATAAAAAGAGATTTTATGAATAATATTCCGTTTTATGTGGTTGTGTAGATTTTTGACCTAGATTACGTATTATATGATTATGAATACGTGTTAGGATTTTTAGAAGAAAAATAAAAAAAATTCGAGAAAATGTTAAAAAACTATTCATAAAACGCAGAAAACGCTCATAAACGTTCTTTTTTTAAAATTTCGAATTACGTAATCGCGTTTATTTGAGGAGAGATGAAATCTATATTAAAAGTTTTTTTCGTGAAAAAGACATAAAAACACAAATCACGCGAAAAACGCTTTTTCGACTTTTCGAATTACGACATAGCATTTATTCGGGAAATGGGGACAAAAAGCGTAAACGAATTTACGAAATGAGAAGGTCAATATTTTGACTAAACGTAAAAGTTCAAAAAGCTTACGAGAAAGAAACTAGAAAAAATAATAAGTTTGAAAAGTAACCGAGCTGGTTTAGTTAGGGTTGAGCCTAGGGTTAATGTGGTTTGGCTACTTGAGCTCTAGGGTTTCAGTTAATTATCATGTGGTTAAATGAATGGGGAAAAGGTGAAGAAAGGAAAGGAAGTCCATGTGTCATGTGTTGGGAATTCAAGCATGTGAGAAATGAAAAGCCAAAAAGGAGAGGGACTAAGGGGGGGTGTCCGGATATGGGAGCGGGGATATTTCCACATGTGGATATTAAATCTCCTAGCAAACCAAACATTAATTGCTTGTCTACCCTATTGAAACATATTAGCCAATAAGACACTCAACTTATTGTCCACTTAATCCAACACTGATTAGCTTAACTTGGGTAGCTTAATTCCCACACTTAGTCAAAAATCATTTCATTTCATTTGTCTAAGGAAAATTATGGGAGAAGTGAGAGCAAGAGAGAATAGAAAGAAGAGCACAGGTAGAGGGAGAGAAGGAGACTAACAAGCTTTGATCATCCATCTTCTAAGCAAGAACATTAAGAAGGTAAAACACAAAACCCTGACTCTATCTCTTTTATTTTTAAGCTTATAAATTGCTTTGTTAGTGGTTGTTGATTTATGGAAGATCATGAAGGATCTTGGAGTTATAAGGGAGTGGTTATAGGGTATATGATTGCAAATTATCTACAAATAACATGTAAAGTGGAACAATAATGAAAAAAAACACAAAACAGGATGGATTTTGGACAATAGCGGACTGTTTTGGAACTGTTTTTGGGTGGTATTCTAAATCTGAAAATTAAGTTCTAGGGTGTATTGTGCTCTTATGAGTAAAGATCATCACCCAATTGAAACGAAGATAAAAGCTTTTGTAACGAAGTCATGGCGATTTTTTTTGTAAAACTAGTTGAAAAAGCTAAAAACCCGAGTTGACCCCTGACTTTTGGAACGTTTTTCTGAGTTGTTGGAATTTCAGAAAAATTCAAATTTTCTAAGGATCTTATAGTACATAGAACAAGGAATCTGTAGGCTTAAGAACAACCGCATTCCGACTTCAGAGGAGGGAGTTAAGCCCTTCGGAAAAATGCTTGTCAAATCTATCAAAGCATAAAACTAGGCGTCGAAGGTTTTTGGGGCCACTGTTTTGGCCTGATAATGGGTCTTGAAAATTTTTCCGCCCGGGGGAATTTGTAGATGATGTTAAAAGGAAGAAAATGATGCGAGAACGGACTAATTCCGACTTAAAACGAACAAGTTATGAGGTTTGGAAGGAGGTAGCCAGAGCAGTCAATCAGAGGCTAACCAGCGCACGCGCTAGGAGCGAGCTGGCCACGCTGGGGCCTCGTTGTTGGGCGTCAGGGCCTTGCTGCTTGGGATGTTGGGATGTGGACGGGCGTATCGCGGGCTATTTTCGTCGGACGCCGTGCAATGCCGAAGGACGTACTGTCGGTGCTAAGCTGCATCGTGCATGTTGTGCATGCCACGGGCGTGTCGCCTTACCATTTCGCAACGACATGCGAATATTTTTGACATTGTTCTAAAATATTCCAACTTATAAAAGATGAATATTATAAAATAAATAATAATAAATATAAACCATCATAAGGAGTCGTTAAAAGAGTTGTGACGTTCTTGAACGCCGCGACGCCGTAAGACATTTTTGAAAGGTTGTCGCACTATTTAATTTATAAAACACGAACATAAAATGAATAATAATGTGACGTAAACCAATATATAGTCTTTATGTAACTAATTAGTGTATTATTATTAATTAAATGTGTAGGACATTGAAGGACGTTGTTAAAGTAAATTGTGAAAGAACGCGGAAGGCAAGTTTCCTAATCTGTGCAAACTTTATATATTTGTACAAGTTTCCTAACCTGTGCAAACTATATATTTGTGCAAGTTTCCTATGCAATGTCAGTTCTCTAACTCTTGTTTAATTTTTGATATTAAGCAAGTTTTCTAACTCCATTCAATTTTGTACATTGAATTCCAGTTATTTTTGATCTTGTGCAATGTTTTGTGTACAAGCTTTGATGTTGTTGGATTATGCTCATTTGACTATGTTCATATGACCAGTTCGTTTGTATGATCGATTTCGATTACGCAATACTTATATATTGTGTGAATCTCTAATTTATGCAAACCTCTCGAATTTGTAGATGATGTTACAAGGAAGAAAATGATGCGAGAACGAACTAATTCTAACTTAAAACGAACAAGTTAAGAGGTTCGAAAGGAGGTGGCGAGGCCAAGCAGGTAGGTCGATCAATGACACGCCGAGAGCTAGCTGGCCTTGGGGCCCATGGTGGGCGTTGGGGCCTAGTTATTGGGTGTCAAGGTCTCGCTGCTTGGGATGTTGGGATGTCTGAGCGTGCTGTTGTGGACGGGCGTTTCAACGGGCTGTTTCCGGACGCCGTACGACGTTGACGTCGAGCAACGTGATGCACGTCGGGGTATGTTGTGGGACGCCGAGCGACGTACTGCACGTCTGTGCGTGTTGGGTAACGTTGAGCGGCGTCGTGCATACCACGGACGTGTCGCCTTACCATTTCGCAACGACATGCGATATTTTTGATATTGTTCTAAAATATTCTAACTTATAAAAGATAAATATTATAAAATAAATAATAATAAATATAAACCATCATAGGGAGTCGTTAAGAGAGTTGTGACGTTCCAGAACGCAGTGACGCCGTAAGAAATTTTTGAAAGGTTGTCGCGCTATTTAATTTATAAAACGCGAACAACATAAAATGAATAATAATGTGACGTAAACCAATATATAGTCTTTATGTAACTAATTAGTGTATTATTATTAATTAAATGTGTAGGACATTGAAGGATGTTTTTAAAGTAAAATGTTAAAAAAAGCGGAAGACAAGTTTCTTAATCTGTGCAAACTTTATATATTTGTGCAAGTTTCCTAACCTGTGCAAACTATATATTTATGCAAGTTTCCTATGTTATGTCAGTTCTCTAACTCTTGTTTAATTTTTGATATTAAGCAGTTTTCTAACTCCATTCAATTTTATACATTGAATTCAAATTATTTTTTATCTTGTGCAATGTTTTGTGTACAAGCTTTGATGTTGTTGGATTATGCTCGTTTGACTATGTTCATATGACCAGTTCGTTTGTATGATTGATTTCGATTACGCAATACTTATATATTGTGTGAATCTCTAATTTATGTAAACCTCTCGATATTTGTATAAGCTATTCAAGCTTTGTTATAATGCATGTTGATGAAATTTTATGCTCTAATATTCATGAGCTAGTATAAAATTATGTCAATACCTTTTTGTTTCGGCTAGACACATGTTAAGATATAATTTGAATTTTGTTAAATTCTTAAATGTTATCCAAACTTAATTAAATTGGTGCGGGATGAACAACCCCTTTATTAGGGGAATTTTTGGTCGGATTTCTGATTGGCCTTCGCGGTGTAAAAGTACAAATAAACGCATATAGTAGTTTAAAAGCAATAGGTTGTGCACAACATAAGTAAAATATGATGATCCTCTGGTGTACTTAGAAAATGACAGTTTACAAATGAATTTCTGTTAAAACCTTTTATAAAAATGAAAAATTTCAAGGTCTTGTAACCGCTCAGTATGTCGTTTCAAAAATTTGTTTAACGAGAAGTTTTGTTATTCAAAATGATTCGAAGTGCCTTCACAACTATTGTTCAGTTGTTGAAGTTTGATGTATAAAAGATGTTTAATTCTTGATATTGATGTTGATAATCATTGTGACTACTTGCTGAGCAATCGAATGCTCACCCTTACTTGAAATAAATTCTTTTCAGCAGAGCCAAAACGACCTGGAGATTCGGGTAAGGACAAAGGAAAGCAGAAGATGAACGAATAGAAATCGATTACTTTTTATAATAATTAAAAGGATTGTATTAATATTATATCCAATACCATGTATTAAAATTTAAGGTCTAAGAACCTGGGAATTGTAAGATTATGTTTGTAATAGCTAGTAATTACCTTCATGATAGTTGAATTATACAGCTAAATGTATTTGAAAGTATATGGATGTTGGTGAATGGTTGTATCGTGGTAGGTACACCGGATTCGAGTTTGAAGACCCGGATTCCGGAGTGTCACATTATATTATGTGAACTGTGATACCACGCATGATACTAGAGTATACAAGACTTCATTATCTTGATAAGATGTAAAATGATGCTATTAAAGCTACAAGTACCAAGTTTACCTTAGTTCTTATGAAGTAAGAGGCTAATTAACTTTTTCATTCGTTGTCCTATTCTGATAATGAAAAGCTTCAATTCTTCTTCTCCTTCAGCGGAGATGAACCTTGAGCTAACACTTACCCTATTCCCCTGTCTCAACTCTCCAACTCTCGATTCTTAACTCAGGAAATCAATCCATTAGTTTGGTTGTTGGTTCCAAACCCTTCTTGTATCAGTTCAGACGTAATGGCTGGGTAGCTATAACTCATCTTGGCATACAAGTAAGTGAAAATTATATATGTCAAATTCTATGCCATGGCAGTTATGGTCATTCATAATTTCAGATTTTATTTCCATTGTCAACGGCAAATAGTGTAGAAAGCTTCAAATATTCCATATATCCTATAAGGATACCTTAACCTCCAGCTAGCATATATTTCCTCCGTCCCAAAAAAGATGACAAGTATACTTTTCACGCAAATTAAGAAACTTAAAATAGAGGAGAGTATCAAATAAGTTACATTTTTACCCATAATGGACCCTACAATAAACTAGGGAATCTTTCTTCTTTCTTCAAATCAGTTGACCACACCTAAGTACTTTAAGGGCAAAACAGTCTTCTAATAGTGTACTTGAGCCATCATTTATGGGACAAATTTTGATTTTGTACTTGAGTCATCTTTCATGGGATAGAGGAAATAGTTACAAATACCGAGGGTAGACAATGGACACAAAAAGGAGAAGGGCTTCAAACAACAATCACAGGAAAGTCAAAAATTATAAACACAATGCTACAGCTTGCTTTAGGCTAAGTTTATGCAGGAGGGTATTGCCGTATCTAGTTGATAATAGTATTGAGAAAAAAATAAAAATAAAACACCTATCAGCACAACCTTTTATTAGTATGTTACAAATAACAAATGCAGTAACCATAAAACAACATACCAACACTGAGAATAGCACCAACCATAACTCAACATTCATATCAATAATATATTCAAGATTGGAAGCTAAAGCATATATAGAGATTAAATTCATCAAATTGATAAAGAGAATATCCTCAGATATATAGGGTGCTTCTCTACATAAAAATAATTTTTTTTCTCAAAATAAAAGTTATTGTAGAAAAGATCCAAGTAACTGAGCCCAAATGGTAGAAATCTTGTAGGGATTAATTTGAAAATCATATAAAATTCAAATATATTTCCACTATTCTTTTTTCGTTTATACACCCAGTTTGGACTTCAAATATTTTTCCACTTCTCTTTTTTTCGTTTATACACCCAGATTGGACAGTTTCTACAAATATATATTCATATAAAATAGAATGATGCTTATAAACATAAATCATCTTTCCTTTCCACAATTAATTTAGATTTATTAGTGAGAAAAAGGACGGGTGTACTAAAAGGAAAAGTTATAAATAGGCTTAAACCAATCATAATTTAAGAATCAAGATACACGTACCAACGGTGCCATGTTCGTGATCTGAAATGTCAGATTCTGCAAGTGAAGTTGTTATAACCTTATCAGATGTGGCAGTAATATGAGGCTCGCATAATCTGTCAATGCTGCTTTTTGAACTCGAGGAAACAAGATCAGACTGTGCACCAGTAGAAACCTGAAAAGCATTCACAATTTCTGTTTCAGATATGTTCTCCAATGTGCTATGGGAGGGAACCTCAGCAACATTCACGCTATCAGCACAAGAACTCGGCATATTCTCCTCCACTACAATAGAAAACTCTGGAGGAGTAGCTGATGCTTCTACATCACCCGTATTCTTCCTGTTGTTGGTCAAGTCTAAACCATTCTCATGAGAGGCAGGCTCATTGGAATTTGAGAATGAAGCCACTGGACTGTCTTCTAGATTCATGTTTAGTATATGGTTTGACGATTCTGAGGTAGAAGCATCCATTGTTCTGCACATGTAGTTATTCTTAACATCTGAGCATGCATCATCCTCTTCCATATTTTCTGAAGATTGCAACAGTGCTTGAGTAGCTATTAATCTTACATCTACATCAGTTTGCACTTGGGAAAGAGATGAGTCATAACTTTCTTCATGCATGCTTGTTGCAAGACCTAAAGGTTGGAAAGCATGACTAGAAGTTCCAGATAAGGATGACCTGGTTCGACGGTGTTTTGTGTTCATGTCATACCTGTAATTTTCGAGGTCAGATTTTCTTCCACTTAACTGCCGTTGAAAACGATTATCTGTTTGCTTATATGAGCCCAAGTCAACAGAAGATGATGTAGACACACTGCCATGCCCATAAGAGCTTCTCAAGCTACATGCACTATCTCTCACATATGATGGATCATCACAAGAAATACTACTGGCGCTAAAAGACCTGCTTTGGAGAACTGGCCCCTTGCCACTGCTTGACCTGGTCAGCAGTACAGAAATACCTGCACCTTCTGAAGCATTAAGCTTTATAATTGGATATGCAAGAGATTGCTGCATTTTCTGACCACCAGCGTCACCATCAGGAACACTATAGCTAACAGTAGGTTGACCTACTACTAGCTGGTTGGCATGCCTCTGATCACCTTCTTCCACCACTGTCCGTGAAAGAGAATCTGTGGACAAAAAATTCCAGATTGGCTCACTGTAGGAAGTCTGGTTCTCCGGAACAATTTTTTCTTGTTGAGCGATTCTTGATTCAGCCATGTTGGTCGCTGATGAAGATTCAGGTTCAGCTATGGGGGGATCCATTACATCAAAAGAATTTGACTCTTCCAAAATCATTGTAGACACTCTTGGGGAGTTCTCGTCAACAGTTGTGGCTGTCACTGCGTTGTTGATCGTCAACAACACATCTGACCTACAGCAGTCAGGACAAAGTTTTAATTCCCCTTCTGTTGATTCAGTGCTACAATATATTTGTCCACAGTTAGGACAAAGTACCATATCTTCAGCACCTTTAACATCTAAAGAAACTCCCTTTACATCCAAAGCTTCAGAAGTTTTGACAGTTACCATAGCTGTATCATGGTCACTGAGATTTTCAACATCCATATGATAATCAACTGTACCGCCTCCACCTAAGTCACCATGCTGAGAACTAAGAGATCCATCTTGGGTTCTATGCCCAATATTTTCATTCAAAGCACCAGCATTTTCAAAGGCAAAAACTTCATCTTGAGCATCCAGATATGGATCCTTTACACATGCACTAGTTACATCCTCCTGGTTCTGCTCACTTCCTTCGGTATCATGTGCAACACTAGTAGCTTGGTCAGAACTTGCATTACTACTAGTTGTGACTGAAGAGTTTCTAGATATAATCGCGCGCTGTGCAGCACTTGTTTTTCCAACATAGAGGGTTGAACTGGGGACGCTAGATAACAGTGGCCTGAACATATTCTGTGGACTTTTCCGATGATCCTACAAATATAGTTAGATTAATTATCCCTTTAGATGTGACATCATATCAATTATGCATAAATTATTCTAGCACGCAGAAATCATGTATCAGACAAGCCAGTAAAACTCATTCCTGATTCCATTACAACACCACAATTTAATTTTCTAAATATGTAAGTGCATCATTAAATTTCAAAACAATTGTGTTCAATCTCAATCATGTAGGTCTTTTAAGGTTACAAATGAATAGTGAATCAATAGCTCTAAGCATCAGCAAAACTTTATGACATTTTTCTTAAGATGCAGTGTTGGTAACCTAATCAGCGCACACTTATAATAGCATCCCACTTTCCATTTCTCATCTTTCTTCTTTTACTTTCCTTCAAAAGATTTGAACCTAAAAGCAGACTCAACCCCTAGGTCCTAACCACCTGAATCATTGCCCTAATGCCAGCATTTTTAAAGTTGACAAACCAAATTTCCTGCACCCCTGTCAACTTTCCAGACAAAAATAATATCTAAAAATTAAAATACTAATCATTATACTGATAAAACGTCTGACTATGATTTACACCCAATTAGAAACAATCAAACTGCAACAAGTGGCTTGAATTGAAGATAGATTGTAAAAGCGCATTAATTAGTACATGTCATAATTAATAGAGCAAATTGGCAAAAGTGTCACCATGCTTAATTAAAAAACAGGGATGTTAGCTGCTTTATTCTAGTAAGTCCCCCACCAAATTAAGAAAATAATATAAATGTGTGCCATGAAGTGACAAAGAGCATGTCCCGACTCTGGTGTAGAAACAAATCAGGGAAATATAGAACTCGAATCTATATATAAACTTCTAAATGAAGCATGATTAGACTGTGGCACTAAGAAAAATACTATAAAAGCCAAGAAGTTTGGATGACCTTAGCCAGTCATGATTCAAACTTGGAATATCCCCACAGGGGGTGGGGGAGGGAGAACAGAAATCGCCGTAAATAATTGAAATAGATGTTTTCTTCAAAAGCTTGTAAATTTGGATATGAAAATATATACACATACACACACCAGAAATTGCAAACCAATTGTATATGTGCCCAAGTGGATATGTATTCCAATTTATATATATATATATATATATATATATATATATATATATATAGTGTGATTACTAAGAGAAAGTCGTACCAACAAATTATAGAGACCAAAAAGTTTCTGACCTGTCTGCAAAAAAAACTATTATTTCTTAAATTCTGATATGTACAAGATGTTTCAAACACATGGCTGTAAGGTAGGAAATGTGTCCGAAATAAACATATGTCCTCCTTAAACAAATCCAGCCTTCTCGTGTGACTACGTACAGAATTCTATATTTAGCTTCAGTAATTGAACCATCTTACTGGCCATAAAAATCCAAAGATAAGTTCGCCAGTTTAACAACTGCTTAATTCATAACACTTGAAGTGAAGTTTGGCAAGTGAAGAATCTAATGCTAAATATTCTTCTTGTTGTTAATCCCAAGTTCACCAAAAAAAAAACAGCAAGATGTTGAAGTCTAAGCTTCTTTTTTATACTTTCATTTTTTTGGGTACATGCTTTTGTCCCTCCCATATTTCCAAGTAGCTAAGAAAATATAATTCTCAAACACACATACATAGGAGGAAGAGAGAGAGAGAGAGAGAGAGAGAGAGAGAGAGAGAGAGAGAGAGAGTGGTGGTCATCAAATTTGACTATCAATAGCTAAGAACATACAATACCAGGTTACAACTACAATAATACTAGGTATGACATATCACCAGGAAGCATATAATGGACTATTATTAAATGGTTAAATATTCGGGAATTAAACATCAAATTGATGAGTAACCAGACACTGTCATTTCTGATGATATACTAGAGAGGGAACACTTTATGCACATACTTCGAGGTTTAAAGAGATGATATTAATAATAATAATAATTTTTTTAAAACTTAAAAATAGTACAAGGAATTATGAGCATTATGGACCCTTGGTGGTCCATAAAGCATCACCGGTTAGTCAGTTCAAAAAGTAAGGAGAGTTAGTATTATTGAACAGCCAGCTCCAAGATGATAGCTTTTGAGTTTTATATCATTTGCAAACAAATAAATAGTTAAAGATATTTAACATACAGAAAATTAACTCCCAAAGTACAAACAGAAACAATGATATTCTATGACTGAAAAGATTGGGTTAATTATTAAGTTGTGTTATGAATAGCCCCTTGACTGGCCCCATTGCATTTCTAGAGTTTGTATAACGTAACAATTATCACTTAGTATCGGGTCATTGGTTAAAACAGGATACTAGATCACATTATTAATGTATTGTTTTTAGCAATTCGTAGGTAGGAGAAACTAATGATTTTAAATCCGTTGCTTTCATTACCCATAATAGCTCATCTATGAAGACAAAAAAAAACTAAAAATTTATATCTGAATTTCCCTGGTGCATGGCTCTAATGGTCATGTACCCAAGGAATACCTGGATTATCTAACTGGTTTGGATACCTTTGGTTCCAAAAAAATAAAAACCAAGATAGTTAATTATCATTAAAATTCAACTTAAGTATTTAGGATTAGTTACTACTAAGATGTTCAATACTTAATCAAACTAAGTCCTAATTTTTTTCTCTTAGTTTGCAAGTCTGTAAATGTTCGCGTGCATTAATCTAACAATGAAGCAATCAGTATTCCTCAAATGAAACAGATAATAAGATACCATTTGTCGAAGTGCTAAGTCAAAGGATCTTTTTGGAGCAGAATTATAGGCAACTGTTCTGGATGGCTTCTTGGAAAAGGTAGGAGCTCTATTATTTGAAGGTGAACCAACCCTCCTTGTCGAAGAGAGCTCTGAGCTACCCACTGGAATGGATAGTAAAGAATCTACATCATCATCACCAGAAGATGCAATGGAATATTTACTGTGGGAGCTAACTTGGTCCCGGTCATGACTACGTGATGAACTGACGCTTCTAGAAGCAGTTGGAGACATTGATTGTCTGCCAGATTTGGAGGAAGAATCTCTACCATTTCTGGATGCTGGTGAGGATCCCCTCACATATGATGTTGGTCGATCAACCAACGAAGTACGAAGATTAGGTGGTGCCTCTAAAGAAAACCCTGGAATGTTTGATTGCCAGGCCCTTACTTTCGGTGAGGCGGAGTTTCCTCTACTTGTCTTGACCGGGGAGGTACCCCTTAGACCAGAAGAGGTCACAGTACCAATAGAACTTGTACTCACCCTTCGAGGCGATGATGTAATTGATCTTTGAGCAGGTGGAGAGGGTTTACTTGGAGGTGGAGATGGTCTTCTTAAAGGAGTTGCATGGCGCAAACTAGGGGTTGGACTTGAATGAGGCGCTGAAGATGCCCTGCCTCTCGCTTGGACTGTAATATTGCCAGACCGAGGAGATGGGCTCAAGCGATTTGGACTTGCACTACCTTTACTACTTCTGTGACTCTTCTCCATCTGTTGTTAAACATGACTTTAATGAATTAATATACCGTGAAAGAAGAAGGAAACAAAGACAGAACAAAAGAAAGTGTCAAAATAGCCACGGAACATTATAAGTAGATTATCAATATATATATATATATATATATATATATATATATATCCTTCTAAATTGAATTCATGATACCGTGGATGATCTTGAGATAGAAATGTGTTGACTTCGAGGTCTGCCCCTCTGTGCAAGATTAACTGGTGGCGTCTCATCATCCAGAGAAATGAAGAGAGGAGTGTCGGGAGGAGTTAATAACCTTCAATTTAAGGACACCAAAGCTAAGATCAGTGTACGGCCGAAACCGGCTAAATAAAAATATATTAAGAAATAAATATATGCAACCATTCCTGGCAACATGATAACCTTAAAAGCTTAGTTTTAAGATGACAAACTGCTGATTCCACTTCCATTATTATGGCAAAAGTAAGTTGAAATATCAACAACACAATTCTTCTTCCATCCAATTTTAATCGTAAAACCATGCTCTCTTTCCATTGTCAAATAATACATCCAGTAACAACATTACACAGTTTGCTCCTTGAATTTCCCACCAAAAAAAACACTATATTCTATTCAAGCATAATAGTGGGATCCATAAAGCATTAAGATAGTACCTTTACCTTAAAATGACGAAATTTTAAATAGGGACAGAGAATATGAGACAGCAGGAATAATTAACATCACTAGAAATTTCACAATTCACAAAAAAAAATGACAGGTTATACCATCGAGGACCATGAAACCTGTAGATAGAAGTAAATTGGTGACTACGCATCGTAAAGAATAAAGCATAAGAAGTAAACAAAAACCAACCAGTCATAATCATTTTGCCCCCCCTCGGCATTGAGCAGGTCACTACTCTCTCCTCGGACAGGAATGGATATTCCAAGTTTATGATCGGAAAAGTATCTCAATTTTGTAGCTGCAAATGCCAACAAAGATAAATACAAACAATTGTCAGCTGGAGTACAAAAAAAAATAAAAATAACATTACATAAAACAATTTCAAAATGAAAGTTGGAAGTTGGTAGTTGGTGTTGTGAACTACAGAATATGTCTTCAACATCATCGTTTGACTGAAGCAAGAAATTGTCTCTTTCTCTGCTTTGCACTTCGTTAAACAAAGCCAGATCTTCATCCTTCTCTCTGAAGAGTATTCCACCCTCAAGACTACGCCCTCTTTTGTGATTGTCCGCTCTCAGCTCCCTTCCAGGTGAGCGTCTCTGTGCCGGAGAAGGAGGCATCTCCGCCACCCTATTTTTGCCAAACAAAAATTTTAAATTCTTGCACTTCCATTCAACCCAAATGGGCGCGACACAAAATTCAACAGGTCCCCACTGAAACAACAAAACTTGTCAGGCTTCATCTTCCAACATAAATAACTCAATCAAACACTTTTGAGTTCTAACCAAAATGCATACTTTCATCAATTAAGTAGACTAAGGTTGTTAAACAAATGTAGCTCCGCATATCAGGCCGTACCCCCGACATTTGATACAGTTAAAGCAAACATAAACTCCACAATACCGTGAGGAAGATTGTGAATGAAATTTATTTGATTGATTGATTGATTTATTCAGTTTCATTTGACAAAATTCAATTGTAGAATGTCTAAATTTTGATCTTGAACATATAAACATTAGAGTTCGCTGTAACAACTGAAACTCCAAACCGTCTAAAAGTGCAATGGCATGAAAACCATAATAAACACCAACAAATACAGTTTCCATGACCATTTGCAATTCAAGATCCTCCTTCTGCACTATAATGAATGAACCCTAGACTGAGATCCCAGCGGTGATGATCACATAAAATTAAATCCTAATTCAAGTAAAAATTTAACTTCTCCAGAGCCTAAAGCTCTTGTTCAAACATTGAATTACACGTACAGAGTAGTAACAGTTTCGTTGACTTACCGGCGACGAAGTCAAACGTCTTCAGACAATCACCGAACAGCTCGTTCAGCAGGAATTTGAACTCAAATTCGAAGACTCAACGAGTCTGTGAGTGAATTAATGTGAGTGGAATTGAATAACAAGCTCGGATCTGCTGGCATTCAAGTTAGGTACGGGGCAGATCGAGGATGTCGGCGAATAGATTTGCAGAAACCTAGATAAACATTCATGTGATAAATATTTGAAGATAGATAAAGTGAATATTAATGAAGAAGCAGCGGCAAAAACAGCTAAATCTTCTTCTTCTTTTTTCTTTCTTGGTTCTTTCTTCCCTTAGCAGCAACCTTCCATTTTTTTGGTTCGGTTTCTTCCGGCTCTGCTGATATTTTTGTTTTTCCTTTCATTATTTGTTTTTTTTTTAATTAATATTTTATGTTTTGCCAACTTCTATTTTTAACTTTATCTTTAATTTGTTATTCCGTCTTTTATAACCTTGGTTGTTAGGAGTATTTTATAATTTAAGTCAACATTATTATAATAGACTAATAGTAGTAGTAGTATATTTTTTCTTTAACATTTTAAAAACAAAATATAATCATAATTTTACTAAAGCATGAGTCATTGTCACTATAAATATGTACATTGAATAATGGGTGTTCTCATTGAATTTGGACCCCAAATTAATGCTACTACTACTTCTTCTTCATAAAAATAACAATAAGTATATGCGAATAAAAAAATTAAATCAAAAGAATAGGATACATTTTAATAATAATATCAATAGAATTGGTGACCATTGATTTGATAATTATGGCAAATATTATGAGAGGAGTTTAGCTTCTAAACTAAGTTTGTGATATGTCTTAATCGTTGTTTAGATGTTAGTAATAGAAAGGCAAATGAGCCACACTGCAAAGCCATAATGTGGACTCCAAATTGGTTGTTAATTAAAGCAAAAAGATTGATTAAACAAGGTCGCAACTTCGTGTTACCTACTACCCTACAAAACCCCAAGTGCTCACGTGTACTTCCATCAATTATTATTCATAATATTCATTTGCTGTTAGTGCTAAGTATCTATAAATAATATTTTTACCACCGTCAAAATATGATAGAGACAATTATTACTATAATAGTATTATGATTGATCTTTATTTTAATTTCAAAATCATATACTACATAATATTTAATATTGGTTTCAAATGTCAACACATAATTTTTCACTTTTTAACATCAATCTTCGTAATCATGCTAAAAATTAGAAAAGTATTATTTTAATGTATATATTTAATATTTTCACGCTTATGAAAATATAAAATATACATGTAAAAATATTATTTTTCTAAAAAGTTATTCTAAAGATTTTATAAGGTAGTTATTTTATGTAATTTTATCCGAAATAAAGATAATATAATTTACTTATCAAATAAAAGAAATGATAAAAGATTTATTATTCCCCACTTCACAAAAAAAAATATCACATGAATTTTATACGAGTATGGCGAAGCAAAAAATAATTACGACTAATATTAATTCAAAATGTATGCGAAATTTGTCAAAAACAATACTAGTAATTTCTTTTAAAATAAACTAACCATATATGCCTGATATATATAGTAATATTTAGTGTTGGGTCCTCTTTGTTGGGTCGGATCGTTCAATTGACCCAAAGCAGATATTAAAAAAGTTACTTTTACATAAGATACAACAAATAGAAAGTAATTAAGAAAAGTTAAGATCAACCAAATAATTACAAAAAGAGAACTCATATTACAAAAATAGTACAATTCACATTAATAAGGAAACCTAAAATCAAGGATAAATAACTGCCATAATTAATAATTCAAATTCAAATATTTGGATCTAACAACAAAAATAAATTCAAATTCAAAATAATAATTCAAATTTAAATATTCAAATTCAAATCTTCATCTCCCTCACATACACTTTGAAATAATAGTCCGCCGCTACACCGCCGCGAATCTCCGTTGTCCAAAACGCCAATGAGAATAAGAAGAAGATTCGCCCTACAAAAAGTTTAAAAATAAATAGATGTAACTTTTAATGTTTTGAAAAAAAATTTATAACTATTTTGTTACTCATAAATAATAAAATGGTTACCTTTGTATGAATGGTTGGCTACCAACTGCATCACATTCAAATAAAATTGGTAACTTAATTAAATTGAATTGGTTTCCTTGGTCTGAAGGTTTGGCTACCAACTGCACTATAAAAAAACTGCAGGTGTGGTTGTGAATTAGTTACTTTGGTATGAAGGTTTTGTTACCTTGGTACGAAGGTTTGATTACCTTGATCTGAAGGTTTGGTAACCAACTGTACTAAGAAAAAATTTAAAGTGTGGATGTTGATTGGTTATTTTGATATGACAGTTTGGTTACCTTGGTATGAAGGTTTGGTTACCATTATCCAGTATTCATATCCACCGCCACCACCGCCTGAATCTTCATACCCACCTCCATTTTGACCCTTCATTTTGAGAAACTATATTCTTATGGGAGGTCGCGATATTCCATGAGACAGCCTCGTGTCCTCCCCCCTCCTTCAATAGCTTCGATGCACAAAGCTTCCTTCAGAGGCGAGAATGAACACCCTGGTCCTTCGACTTCCCTAGAAAATATCACGTGATCATACGTAATTATGTTGTAAAGAAGCGACATCGCTCTGCAGCAGACAGTATTATGATGAGTCGGATGAATCTAGAGATCCCCAACAATGCCTCGCTTGGTGAAGAAAAGGATATTTGTGTGGGAATAATTCTATTATCCCTAATGTGATCTGCAGAAGACACCATAATGACAAAGATCAAGTTCTATATCACTATGAGGATGAGGAATGGACCTCGACAAAAAAAGAAGAAATATATATATATATATATATATATATATATATATATATATATATATATATAAACTTCCGCCGTTATTTTAATAAAATATTTTTGTCGTTTTCTCAATCCGATAATAATTTCGCTAGGGTCCACCAATGATTGAGTAGTTATCTAATATTCCCTCGCTAAATGTAATATTCCCCACCAATCGAATATAATATAACCACTTGCATATTTTGCAAAATTTATAAATATTACCCACAACTATAACATTAAATCAAATTATTCCATAATATTCAAAAATAATATTTATAGAAAATTCATCTTTATTTATAAAAAGTCGGGTCTTACAACCTCCCTTCTTATGAAATTTCGCCCTCGAAATTAGTGGTACGACTGGTATGTCAAGAGGTAAGGATACCTTGATTTCATTTCAGATTCTAACTCCCAAGTCATTTCTCAACATCGTGGTTCCTCCACAAAACTTTCGACTTGAGGTATAACCTTCGAGCGTAGAATATGTTCCTTCTTATCCAAAATTTGAACAGAACCTCTTCATACGTCAAATCTTCCGCTATTTCGTTCCGGTTTCTAACTCAATAATATGGTTCGGTCTTTCACATATTTACGTAACATGGATATGTGAAAAACGTTATGAACACGTAGACATATTTCAAGCAGTAAGCGTAGTCTATAGCCACGATTCCTACCGATCGAGGATTAAAATGGACCGATGAATCGAGGATTAAGTTTTCTCTCTTTCCAAATCTTGTAACTCCTTTCCATGGAGCAACTCTTAACAACACACGATCTCCTATATCGAATTCCACGCCCTTTCGATGAAGATCAAGATAACTCTTTTGTCGATTTTGTGAGGTTTTTTATACGTTGTCGGATCGTTTCAATCTTTTTCGATTCATACGCATTTCAACTCCCGGCCCCAACAACGTTGCTTCACCCACCTCATCCCAAAGATACCGAGAAACGACACTTTCTTCCATACAACGCTCGAATGGAGCCATGCCAATACTTGCTTGATAATCTGTTGTTGTAGGAAAACTCCACCAATGGTAAGAACTTGTCCCAACTCCCTTGAAATCAAGGACACGTAGTCTTAATAGATCTTCAAGAGTTTGAATAGTCCTCTCCGATCGTCATTCGTCCGTCGAGGATGATACGCCGAAGCTAAATCGTAAGTCCGTGCTCATAGCTTTTTTGCAAACTAACCCAAAATCGTGAAGTGAATCTTGGGTCTCGATCGTAAACTATGGATACTGGGTATACCATGCAGCTTTACAATCTCGTTTATATACATATGAAAGCAAGACGCTCAAGTGTATAAGTTTCTCGATATCGGAAGAAATGAGCGAGACTTGGTCAATCTATCAACAATGACCCAAATCGCATCAACGCCTTGAGAAACCTTAGGAAGGCCGCAGAACTAAATCCATGGTAATGTGCTCCCCACTTCCATTCTCGGAATTTCAGTGGGTGCAATGGACCTTTTGGTACTTGATGCTCCGCTTTAACTCGTTGACAAGTTAGACACCTTCGAGATAAACAAACGCTATCTCTCTCTTCATATTGCTTCCACCAAAATGTACGATTTAATATCATGATACATTTTGGTACTCCCACGATGGATTGCAAATGGTGTGTTCAGGCGCTCCATCATGATATTATACTTTAAATCGTGGTCTTTAGGAACACAAAGTCCGGAGTTGACTCAAGTATTCCTTCTTCATCGATTCTTGCTTCCTAAGATAGCACCCTCAGACTTTCTTCCTCATACGCATCGGCTCTGTGTCCAGAAGCTTCGAGCAAACTTTAACTTTATCGATTAAAGCCTGGTTCTACTCAGATATTCGCTATCATCACACGCATCCTCGAGTCTTTAACTCTATCTCCATCCTTTGCAAGTCACACAAAATGGGCTCATGCGTTGACAATAACGCACTCAGATTTTGCATACGATCTTCTACTCAACGCGCCACCACCACGCTCGCTTTCCAGGATGGTATGGATGGTATAATCATAATCTTTCAATAGTTCAAGCCAACGTCGTTGTCGCATGTTGAGTTCCTTTTGAGTGAAAAAATATTTGAGGCTTTTACGATCCGTAAAGATTTCCACTTTCTCCCCATACAAGTAATGCCTCCAAATTTTAAGTGCAAAAACAATACCGCTAACTCCAGATCATGAGTAGGATAATTCCTCTCATATTCTTTTGAGTTGTCGCGAGGCATAAAGCTATAACTTTTCCATGTTGCATGAGAACACATCCCAACCCTTTCGCTCAAGCATCATCATCAGATGACAAATCCTCCGAGCCGATGGTATCACGTAACAAAATGAAATAAGTCTCCTCGAGTTCTTGAAAACTCTTCTCACATTCTTCGCTCCAACCAAACTTTGTATTTTTTTTTCGAAAGTCACCGAAAGTCGATGGAGTAGCGATTCGAGAAAATCCTTCCACTAATCTCCGATAATAACCAAATTTAAACCGAGAAAGCTACGACTTGGCCAATCGATTTAAGTTGTTCCTACTTTGAATAGCTTCAATCTTTGTTGGGTCAACAGATATTCCATGACTTGATACCACGTGCTGCCCAAGGAATGCTACTTCTTCAAGCCGTAACTCACATTTCTTCAACTTGACATAAAGCTTATATTCACGAAGCTTTTTGGAGTGTCACCTCAAGTGTTGCTTCATGATCTTCACGGCTTTTGGAATAAATAAGGATGTCATCAATAAAGACGACCACAAAGTGATCTAAATATTCCTTGAATACTTGGTTCATCATATCCATGAAGGCAAAGGGAGCATTAGTCAATCCAAAGGATACGATGACTAGAATTCATAATGCCCGTGCATCGAGTTAAAGCCGTGTTTGGAATGTCGGTGGTTCTAATCTTCAATTGGTGATATCCAAACGAAGATCAATCTTTGAAAAGAATTTGGCTCCTTGCAACCGGGTCAAACAGTCATCAATACGCGGGCAATGGATACCTATTTTTGATGGTGACATGATTCAACTCCCGATAATCAATACAAAGTCGATACTCCCATCTTTCTTCTTCACGAATAGTAACAGAGCACCCCAAGGAGAAGTACTAGGACTAATAAAGCCAATGTCTAACAATTCCTGCAGTTGGGTCTTTAACTCACGAAGTTCAATAGAGCCATTCGATATGGGCTTTGAAAATAGGTTTTTATCACGGGTTCAAGGTCGATATAAAATTCAATTTCACGCTTTGGGGTAGGCGAAGTTCTTTGGGGAATACGTCAGAAATTTATTAACAATAGAAATATCGCTTCAAAACCCGACGTATTTTTGTTTAAATCATGACATGAGCTAAGAAAGCTTGACATCCGCTTTTTCAATAAACGAATAGCTTTT
Source organism: Panax quinquefolius (assembly GCA_020205615.1). Lineage (NCBI taxonomy): Eukaryota > Viridiplantae > Streptophyta > Magnoliopsida > Apiales > Araliaceae > Panax > Panax quinquefolius. The sequence goes on along the minus strand of CM035159.1, from coordinate 124,344,538 downwards.
TACGGGCTTGAGATGACCGTGATTGATTTTAATGGTTTGGTCGTTTGAATTAGCATAATAGGTTGATTAGAATATGAAAGCTAACAACCTTATTAAAACAATCAATTTTTTTGCATGATAAGTAGTTAACCAATCAATCCCTAGAATCACGCCAAATGCAAGTATTTTTAATGAAATAAGATCGACAGTAATGTGAGGGTACCGATTTGAACCAAAACAAGACTTATAAACAAATGGATGTAATGAAGGTTTCTCCCAACTGGAGTTTCCACAGATAAGTCAAAGTCTAATTTCTCCTGAGTCAAATTTAATCGATGAGCGCAAGTAGGAGAAATAAAAGAATGGGTAGAACCCCAGATCAAATAAAGTATAGACTTCATTAGAATTTATGATAAGCTTACCCGTGATGACCTCATTCGGGTTCCTTGCTTCTCTGGAGAGTCACACAAACGCCGCCTCAGACTACCTTTCTGGGTTTTGACTTTTTCCGACTACCTGGTGCCTCCATCCTAGTTGAATTTGTCTTCTCAGAACGACAAAATCGAGCTAAGTGACCTTCTCTTCCATAATTATAACATACTTTGACTAAGATGGCATGATTCGGACCGATGTGTCCTTCTTCTCCGCATTTGAAGCATATGATAGTGGTCTTTCTCCTTCCTTAACAATGTGTCTTTGGTCTTTGACGTCTTTCCATCATTGTTGAATCTCCGTTTCTTGAAATGTCCATTCTTATTGTTTTGGTTCGATTACCACCGGAAGTGGTTACCGATTCGCCCGTTGATTCCTCCACGCTTGTTGTCACCGCTCGATGACTACTCTCGCTAGTATTATAATTTTGCTTTACGCTTCTCTTTTAGTCACGTTGACTCGTTATCGCGCGCCTACTAATCGAGCTATTTATTTACAACATCCGAATACAAACACGCTTTATGAGAAATAAGATGTCGACGTATCTCCGACTTCAAACCTCTTAAAAATATTCGCGCCATTCTCTCTTCATTATCCACAAGTGGGGATTTAAACCGTGATAACTCCGCAAATTTTGCCTCGTATCATGCATTACACTGGCCATATTATTTTGTTCCAACTTGATAAACTCCACCTCCTTCATGTGGTGAATACTTTCGTGAAAGTATTTGTCGTTGAATGACTCTTCGAACTTCTCCCAAGATATCTTCAAGACAAAGAAGTCGAGTACGCTTTTACCGATTCCCACCAAGAATCCGCCTCGCGCAACATAAAAGGCGCAAGAAGGAACCTTTGCTCCTCAGAGCATCCCAAGACATCAAATATCTTGGTAATCTGCTTTATCCATGCTGCTCCGCCGTAAGTGGTTTTGCTCTCCCTTAAACTCCGGTGGTCCCAGCTCCTTGAATTGTTTAAGCGGTGACCACCGAGAGTTTTTCGTGTTTCCACCTACGTTGGGGACAGATTCGCTTCTCGTCTTCATTGTGCATATAAATCAGATAAAGCCTCGAACATTTGATCATTCATCATTTGGTCGGTGTTATTGTTTGCACGTGAGGATTGTCGCCATCCCGATGCACATTATCTCGATTATTGATATGTGTGTGAATCAACGATCGCCTTTGTGCTCCATTGTTATTCTCAACATTCTCGGATGTCATTTTCAGATATCGCCACAAAACAAAAGATTAATCGATACGTAATAACAATTATCTTTACATTTTCGACCGACCAATAAAAATAAGACATAAAATTAGGTGTAGTCATACTAGCAAAGGTATTCCCGTCTCTCCCTCCTAGTACTATTCTCACATCTTAGCCAGGATCATATCCTAAGCTCGATACTAAATCATGACGCCCCCAAAATTAGGTATACATCACCCATCTTGGGTAGTCGATATATGGTATGTAATTTAAATACAACTTATTAATATAATCTGTCGTATATAATACGATATAAAGCGTGAGTTTGAATACAAATAATGTCTACTAGATATTATACAAACTCAAAAGGAGTCCTCATTACAATTATTATCATCACACTATTTCACGTAATAGTGAGGACTACTAATGCTATCCTCGGACCATTACTCCGCTCCCCAACTCGTCTCCCGCCTATGTTCTCATTTCTTGAAGAGAACGGTGAGTTGAAAGAAAGGTGAGCTCAACTAGCCCAAAGAAGAAATATTATGACTAAGATAATGCGTAATAAATTATCAATAGCCTTCAACATTGTTAAACCGATAAAATATAATAAACATCAAGTTTAATCTGCAGAGAACAAGCAATCCATTAAAAGAGTCAAGTAGAAAATAAAATCTACTATCTTTTATGATTTAAAAGGTTTTTCATCATCATTATAAATGAGACTCACTTTAATAAATAATCCACATCATCGAATCACCCCCTCGCACTACGGCCAAGGATATTCTTTAAGATCACGACCACAATTATTCTCGCATCTACGGCCAAGAATAGTTGTGTATTTATTAAGGGTCATGATCATGCCAACAATCGCCCATCAACGCACTACTACCATCGAGGACTTTTACCACATCATTTGTAACATTACTAGTCATGATTACACCGAATAATCCTCGGTCATAATCATACCAAGTCCATCCACGCCTCATGTGCCATGTAGATGACTTAAAAAAAAAACATGAGGATGATGACAATGATATAAGAATTCAATAAAACAAGTTCAAGAATTAAGTTATTCAGAACTAATAACATCCAAATGTCAACACGATCATCGCTTTGTAGAGTAAAATTCAAGAATGATCGAAGAATATTTCCATGAAAAGATATGGATGAAACGCAAATATCAAGGATATTCTACTAATTTCATGGAGTATAGAAGTCAAAGTTTTAACCAACCTGGGTATAATAAAGAATGGAATAACAAAAGAAATCATCATGCACGCGCGATAGGCCAGACAGCAAAAGTTATTCCACAGTAATAATAAATAACGGAACGGTCGGGTGAAATTACACCAACGGGATGTTCCAATGTAATAATAAAGATGGAACGGATCCGGTAAAACACACAAATAGGATATTCCAATGTAATGATAAAAAGCGGAACCAGTCCCGGTGTAAAACACATACGCATGTGAGGATGTTCCAAATGTAATAATAGAAGAATGGAATAAAAGAAGAAGATCACCAAGTATAGGGGATTGGCAGATACAAAGTTATTCCAATGTAATAAATAAGAATGGAATAACAAAAGAAGTTCTCTTCATGAATACAAAAAGAATAACACCTTACAGGTACAACAAATAATATTCCCTACCTTAGAAGAACTGAATATTGGCAAAGTGAAGTAGCAGAATACTTTTCTTCTTCTCTTCTATAGTTTCTCTCTACAGAGTTTCAATTGAATTCGTAAGAAAATAATGAAGGAATGAGCTTTATTTATAGGAAAATAGAATGCATAGTAATTAATCCATGAGCGGTCCAGATTGATTTAATTTAATCGACTATCCATATTTAAAGCAAAATCTTTTAAATAAAATATAATATATTCTATTTATATAAAAACATTTTACTATGCAAAAAACACTACGCAACACTATGCAAAAACACTATGCAAAATACTATGCATAATAAAATATAATATATTTTATTTATGAATAACTTTAATAAAGTATTCATTTTATATAAAAAAGATGTTTCGCTTTTATTACGTTAATAATACGAATAAAACTAAACGTCATTATCATTTATAATAATTCATATTATTTAATCGACAATAATGGAATCAAACCGAGTGACTTTCACATAAGCATCGATAATCAATACCGTGTGCTACTACGCAACCACACGACATCGTATTTTTACTACCGAGTAGTTCAACAAAGATCAACCAGTAAAACTTCCGCCGTTATTTTAATAAAATATTTTTTCGTTTTCTCAATCCGACAATAATTTCATTGCTGTGGGGTCCACCAATGATTGAGTAGTTCATACGAATATTCCCTGCTAAATGTAATATTTCCCACCAATCGAATATAATATAACCACTTGCATATTTTGCAAAATTTATAAATATTACCCACAACTATAACATTATATCAAATTATTCCATAATATTCAAAAATAATATTTATAGAAAATTCATCTTTATTTATAAAAGCTGGGGTCTTACATAGATGAGGAGAGAGAGAAGAAGCCATGAGTATAACTAATCCCTAAATTAAGGAATTATAATTGAATACTAATTCCCTAAATTAAGGAATCCTATTGCACTAACATTGTAAATAAATATGAAAGTGAATTAGTTGTGTAATGATTTTATGAGTGCACTATTGTTGTAATTATTTTTAAAAATGTAATAGAATATGTAAATCATCCATTTAAATATCTATATATTTGACTGGTAGTGATGAGTAAAAGCATTCACAACAGTTTCTTTATCTCTATCCCTATTCCGTAGTCTATTGGGTCATTCTGCAAAATAGAGATCCAATTTCTTCACTATGTACCCAACAGGTTCTTTATATTGATTCTTTAAATAATGAAATTTAAAATTTAAAAGTTAAAATTTAAAAGTTTCAACAATCAAAACATCAAATTAATAATAATCTTATAATTTATAAAAGAAAGAGTATAATTTATCAATTGTATCTCACCGTAAAATAATTTTTATTTTATTTTAAATTTTAAATAATTTATGGGGTGAGTATTGAATGAATTGTATATACAAATATACATAAGATCAATATTAACTTTTAAAAGTTAATTTGTGATACTTTTAAATTTAAATTTAATATGATTTATTTAAATTTTTAAAATAATAAATTTTATAATTAATAGTACTTTTATAATATTTATAATTATATTGACATAAATTAAATAAATTTATATCAATTTTAATTTGAATATGTTTGAAAATAATTTTTTAAAAATAAATCAATATTAATTTTATAATTTGAAAATTAAGTAGTAAAACAATGTCAAGATGTGTATTATTACTGATTATCCACTTAAATGAGGGTGTGAAAGGTCATTTTGTATATATAGAATAATATTTTGACTCCCTCATACTAGGGAGTAAAATAATATATAGGGATTAAAATAGAGAGTTAAATAAGGATAAGGAAACTATTGGATAATGATTTATTGATATATTCTCCAAAACTAGGGATAGAGAATTAATTAGGGAAACTGTTATGAATGCTCTAAGATAGCTGTTGACCGATGTGACGCCCCCAAAATAGGTATACATCACCCATCTTGGGTCGCCAGATACATGGTACAGAATACAAATACAATCTTAAATATACAACAAAAGCTGTGAGTTTTAATACAAATATTATCTTCTAGACAATATCCACTCTCAGAATAAGTCCTCATTACAATTATTATCACACTATTTCATAGAATAGTAAGGACTACTAATGCTATCATCTTGACCATCACTCCATCCCCCGACTAATCCCTGCTACGTTCTCATTTCCTGAAGAGAACAGTGAAAGAAAGGGTGAGCTCAACTAGCCCAGTAAGAAATATTATGACTAAGATAATGCAGGATAAATTATCATTAGCCTTCGATAATGTTAAACTGATAAAATACAATAGACAACAAGTTTAACTGCAGCGGAATAAGCAATCCATTAAAAGAGTCAAGTAGAGAATAAAATCTACTATCTTTTTATGATTTAAAAAGTTTTTCATCACTTTTATCGCTGAGACTCAACTTAATAAATAATCCACATCGTCCCTGCACTACGGCCAAGGATATTCATTAGTATCACGATCACAAATTATCTATGCAATATGGGCCAATGATATTCGTGTATTCATCAATGGTCATGATCATGCCAACAACTGTCCATCAATGCACTACGGGCCTGTGACGCCCCCAAAATAGGTATACATCACCCATTCTGAGTTGTCAATACATGGTACAGAAACAACTACAACTTTATTATTACAACAGTAAAACTGTGATATTATCTTCTAGACAATATCTATACTCAAATAAATTCTCATCACATTTATTGATACATTATTATACAAAAATGGTGAGGACTACTAAACAATTCTCTCTAGAACCTTCATTCCATACCCGACTCGCACTTTCGCTTATATTCTCGCCTCTCGAGAAGAAAAATGGAACAAAAAGGAAAAGGGTGAGCTCAACTAGCTCAGTAAAGAATATTATGACTAAGATAATATACAACAAATTATCGTTCATTTTCAACAGGGAAAAATCTAATAGAATACAATAGACCACAAGTTTTTAAATCAATATTCGCAGCGGAAATAATAATTCATTAGAAGAGTTAAGTAGAGAATGCAAACTACTATATTCTATGTATGAATTTAAAAGTTCACCGCTCATCTTTTATCCTCAGAACATCAATCAATATACATCTGGAATCAAATATTCATCTTTGCACTACAGGCCAAAGATATTCATTAGTTGATCATGTTCATCTAAACACCTGTTCATCTTTGCACTACGGGCCAAAGATATTCTTCAGAAATTATTCATCTTTGCACTACAGGCCAAAGATATTCAATAATATCATCATTTAAGACTGAGGATGATGAAAAATATTTTTAAAGAAACGAATCCAGTGAAACAAAATGACAAAGATTAAGAATTAAGGATTCGTACTTTGTTTTATCCATGTCCAAAAATACCTCAAAAATAATCATAGTAGTGTAAAATTTAAGAATGATCAAAACATGGATACAATCAAAGCTAGTATCCAGAATAGATATTTTGGACGAAAAGGAAAATTTTCATTTTTCGATGAATAAGGTCGTGATTCGTAAATAAGGTCGTATAGTATGAATGAATAGTCCAGATACGTGAATAGTAACTACACACCAAAAGTTCCAAATTTGATAAAACTTCAGATCAATATTTCAAAGATAATGATATTGAAGAAATAATATCATTACTGAAAAAAAATAATATCCCTTACCTCGAAAGATCAAGATCTTACAATTTAAAACAGGATATAAAGCATGACTTGAACTTGCACCGTATAGCAATACTCAAACTATACTCAAAATACTCACAAGAATACGCTCGATAGTATAGAGAGAAAACTTCATTTCGGTGTGATTTTCAATTCTAACCCAAGACTCTATTTATAGAAATTGCTTAGAACACCAAAGTTGAAAATTTAATATAATATTAATATATAAAATTTTTCCTACGCACATTCTTATAAACTAAAATCAGCTCATTTCAACAACCAACCAAGTCCACCAAACATATCAAAAACGTTTTTCTAATTTAAATTATTTTAAACTTCCAAAAATCAATTATTTTGAGTTTTGAACTTCAATAATTCATAATAAATAGCCCTTTTATCAAAAAAATTCGAATCTCATGAATTTTTATAGGAAATTCAATTCTCTACAACTTTGCAGAAGAAAGTTTTTCCAAATTCCAATCAAAATTGACCGAAATCCACAAACCAAGCGATTTTATAAAGTTATAATCAAATTTCGATCAATAAATGGGGTCCACATGACATGTTTAACATGTTTTAAACATTTATTGCAACAAAAATACTCTTCCTCCTCAGATACTCATAAATCCCACATTCGTTGTAAAAATATCACCATTATTATATTATTAAAATAATATATTTAAATGAATTATTTTATCGTAAAAAATAAAATATTAATTTTTAACAATTGTCATTTTAAAAAATTTCTCCATCTATATCCACATAAAATCAATATTTTTCTCATCATATGAATCAATAATTAATTATTCACAAATAATATTACAGAATCACAATATCGATAAAAAAGTGCAGGTTCCCAGAGAAGAGGGGCTTTCAATAAGAATTTCTCTCATCTTTGGCCATGCAATTAGGTGACCAAACCTCTCCTTAGATGTAACTTTCTAGACATTGCCAATAATGTTATCTAATAATATTATTCGGATAATATGAATTATTGCTTCGATAATAATAAAATAATGTAATGACAATTATTCAAACAACAAAGAATATAAAATATCAACGCAAAGAATTATTAAATCAATAAAATATTTGAATAGTAATTATCGTAACCATTATCGAAAGTAGTGCCTTTCACGTAAGAATCAATAATTGGTGCAATACCGTGCTAATCGTGTTTTAACCACAAAGTATTTTAATAAAGATAATAGCAGAATAACTACGCCGTTATTTTTAAACAACTTATATTTGTCGCTTTTCTTCATCCAATCGCTTTCAGTTATGGGGCCCACACATGGTCAACATACGTCGTCATTTAATATTCCTCGATAAAGACGAATATTCCACGACCAAACGAATATTCTCAAAACAACAATGAATATTTTATAACCACTTGCTTATTTTTGAAATATTTGATATTTTACCCCTAACTATCCACATTAATCAAATCAACCTTACTATTTCAAAATAATAAATAGAGAAAATTAAATTTCATTAATAATAAGTTGGGGTCTTACAACCTCCCTCCTTATGAAATTTCGTCCTCGAAATTGACGTGACGCACTGTGTTTTTGAAAAGGTGAGGATACTTCGCTTTCATTTCCGCTTTCCAATTCCTGTGTCATTTCTCTATAAAGCATGATTCCTCCACGTAACTTTAACTTATGGTATGACCTTTGCGCTGTAGGGACATGCTCCTTCCTATCCAAGATCTTAACAGTACCTCCTCATACGTTAAGTCTTGGCTATTTCGTCCTGTTCTAACTCTATAACGTGGTTCGGGTCTTTCACATATTTATGAAATACGAGATATGTGAAACACATTATGAACACGAGACATACTCGGAGGTAACACAAGTCTATAGGCTACATTTCCTACTCGATCAAGAATTTGAAATGGACCAATAAATCGTGGATCGAGCTTTTCCTCTTCCCAAATCTTGTAACTCCCTTCCATGGAGCAACTCGCAACAACAATACATGATCCCCACACTAAATTCCACGTCCTTTCGATGAAGATCCGCGATAACTCTTTTGTCGATCTTGTGTCGCTTTGTATATCGTTGTCGAATCATTTGGATCTTTTCGGTGAGTCATACGTACTAAACTCAGGTCCCAACAATGTTGCTTCACCCACCTCATCCCAACATATTGGAGAACGACATTTTCGGCCCATATAATGCTTGAATGGAGCCACACCTATACTTGCTCGATAACTTTGTTGTTGTAGGAGAATTCCACCAATGGTAAATACTTATCCCAACTACCTTTTAAGTCTAAGACACGAGTCTTAATAGATCTTCAAGAGTTTGAATAGTCCTCTCGATTGTCACAATCCGTTTTGGGGATGGTATGCCGAACTAAATCGCAAATCCGTGCCCATAGCTTTTTGCAAGCTAACCCAAAATCTTGAAGTGAATCTTGGGTCACGATCCAAAACTATGGATACTGGCATGCCATGAAACCTCACAATCTCATTCACGTATGTGACGCCCCCAAAATTAGGTATACGTCACCCATCTTGGGTCGCCACTTACATGGTACATAAATTCAAATACAACTTACTAATATAACTGTCGTGTACATTACGACATAAACTGTGAGTTTGAATACAAATATTGTCTACTAGATATTATACAAACTCAAAAGGAGTCCTCATTACAACTATTATCACACTATTTCACGTAATAGTGAGGACTACTAATGCTATCCTCTCGACCATTACTCCGCTCCCCGACTCGTCCCAGCCTATGTTCTCATTTCAAGAGAATAAAGTGAAAGAAAGGTGAGCTCAACTAGCCCAAGAAGAAATATTATGACTAAGATAATGCAGAATAAATTATCATTAGCCTTCAACAAATGTTAAACCGATAAAATACAATAGAAAACCGGCTTTAATCTAGCAATGAATAAGCAATCCATTAAAAGAGTCAAGTAGAGAATAAAGTCTACTATCTTTTAGGTTTTAAAAGGTTTTCATCAATTTTTATCATTTGAGACTCAAATTTTAATAAATAAACCACCACATCTAATCATCCTCGCACTACTGGCCAAGGATTTTCATCAAATTATCAATGGTCGACTATACCGAATCACCCTCGGTCATAATCATACCAAAACTATCCATCATCGCATTATGTGCCACCGAGGACTTTAGTCACATCATTTATATCAAGTCATGATTATACCGAATGATCCCCTGGTCATAATCATACTAAGTTCATCTACGCACGTAAGCCAAAAATAACATAATATAACATGAGGATGATGACAATGACATAATAATTCAATAAAACAAGTTCAAGAATTATTTAATCCATGAATTATTAACGCCCAAATTGTCAACACGATCATCTTTTTTGTAGAAGTAAAATTCAAGAATGATCGTAAGAATATTTCCATGAAAAGATATTTGGATGAAACGCAAATATCAAGGATATTCTACTAATTTCATGGAGTATGAAGTCAAAGTTTTAACCAACCTGGGTATAATAAAGAATGGAATAACAAAAGAAATCACCACGCACGCAGACTTGCATAGACAAAGTTATTCCAACATAATAATAATAACGGAACCGTGTCGGGTGAAATTCACACCCATGTGATGTTCCAATGTAATAATAAAGATGGAACCGGATCCGTGTAAAAACACATGATAGGAGATTCCAGCAGAACGATAAAGAGCGGAACCAGTCCGTGTAAAACACACACGCATGGATGTTCCAACAGAATAATAAAAAATGGAACCAGTCAGGTGTAAAACACATGCATGTGATGTTCCAAATGAGAATAATAGAAGAATGTCACCAAGTATAGGTAAATCACAGATACAAAAGTTATTCCAATGTAATAATAATAAACGGAATAACATAAGGATTTCACCAAGTATAGGTATGCCACCAGATACAAAGTTATGTATATAGGGTATGCCACTTTTTACAAAAGTTATTCCAATGTAATAATAATGAATGGAATAATGTAAGTTCTCTTCAAGAAAAGAATAACACCCCTTACCAGAAAGAATCGAATATAGAAAGAAGTGAAGTAGCGAGAATACTCTTCTTCTTTCTATAATTTTCTCTATAGTTTTCTATAATTTCTCTCTCAGAGTTTCAATGAATTAAGTAAGAAAATAATGAAGGAATGAGCTTCTATTTATAGGAAAATGGAATGCATAAGAATTAATCCATGAACTATCTGCATTTATTTATTTTTTAATCGACTATCCATATTTAAAGAAAAATCTTTTAAATAAAATATAATATATTCTATTTATATAAAAACATTTTACTACGCAAACACTATGCAATACTACGCAAAACACTATGCAACTATATGCATAATAAAATATAATATATTCTATTTATGTAATAACTTTAATAAAGTATTCTATTTTATATAAAAGATGTTTCGTTTTATTACGTTAATAATCTGAATAAAACAAAACGTCATTATCGCTATAATAATTCATATTATTAATCGACAATAATGGAATCAAACCGAGTGACTTCTCACATAAAGATCAATAATCAATACGTGTGCTACTATGCAACCACACGACATCGCATTTCTTTTACTACCGAAAGTAGTTCAACAAGATCAACGGTAAAACTTCCGCCGTTATTTCAATAAAATATTTTTGTCGTTTTCTCAATCCGACAATAATTTCATTGTGGGGTCCACCAATGATTGAGTAGCCAGATTTAATATTCCCTCGCTAAACCTAATATTCCCCCCACCAATCGAATATAATATAACCACTGTGCATACTTTGCAAAATTTATAAATACTACCCACAACTATAATATTATCTTAAATTCACACCATAATATTAAAAAATTATTTCAACAAAATTTAAATCTTTATCGATAAAAATCTGGGGTCTCACAACGTACATACTAAAGAAGACGTTCAAGGAATAAGTCTCCCAGATCGGCAAGAAATGAGCGGACTTGGTTAATCTATCAACAATAACCCAAATAACATTGATGCCTTGAGAAACCGTAGGAAGACCCGTGAACTAAATCCATGGTAATGTGTTCCCACTTCCATTTCGGAATCTCAAGTGGTTGCAACGGACTCTTAGGTACAAGATGCTCCGCTTTTACACGCCGACAAGTTAAACACATCGAGATAAACTTTGCAATCTCTCTTCATATTGTTCCACCAAAATGTATGTCAAGATCACGATACATTTTAGTACTTCCAGATGGATTGCAAATGGTGTATTGTGTGCCTCCATCATAATCTTGTACTTCAAATCGAGTCGTTAGAACACAAAGTCTCAGAGTGGACTCAAGTATTCCTTCTTCATCAATTCTCGCCCTAATAGCTCCTTCAGACTTTCTTCTTCATACGCATTAGCTCGGTCGATGGCTTCGAAAGCAACCTTAACTTTTTCTATTAAAGTTGGCTCTATATCGTATACTTGACATCATCGAACTCATCCCCAGATATGATCTTCTACTCAACGCGCCGCCTACCACGCTCGCTTTTCCAGGATGGTATCAATAGTGTGGTCGTAGTCTTTCAATAGCTCGAGCCAACGTCGTCGCCGCCAGATGTTGAGTTCTTTTGAGTGAAGAAATATTTAAGGCTTTTATGGTCCGAATATATCTCCACTTTCTCCCCATATAGATAGTGCCTCCATATCTTTAATAGCGAAAACGATCATCCGCTAACTCTAGATCATGAAAGTAGGATAATTCCTCTCATACTCTTTAAGTTGTCATGAGGTATAAAGCTATGACTTTCCCACGTTGCATGAGAACACATCCTAACCCTTTGCGTCAAGCATCGTCAGAGATAACAAATCCATCCGAACCAGATGGTATTGTTAGAAACAGTGCCAAAATAAGTCTCCTCTTAAGCTCTTGAAAACTCTTCTCGCATTCTTCGCTCCAAATGAATTTTGTATCCTTTCGAGTTAAGCGAAGTTAATGGAGTAGCGATTCGAGAAAACCCTTCCACGAATCTCTCGATAATAACCAATTTAAGCCCAAAAGCTACGTACTTGATGGCCAATCGACTCGATTGCTCCCAACTTTCAGATTGCTTCAATCTTCACGGATCAACAGATACTCCATGTTTCGACACCACGTGCCCAAGAAATGCTACTTTCTCAAGCCGTAACTCGCATTTCTTCAATTTGGCATATAGTTTGTTTTCACAAAGCCTTCGAGTACCAACTTCAAATGGTGCTCATGATCTTCACGACTTTTGGAATATATGAGGATGTCATCAATAAAGACAACAACAAACCGATCCAAATATTCCTTAAATACTTGGTTCATCATATCCATGAAAGTCATAGGAGCATTAGTCATCCGAAAGACATGACTAAGAATTCATAATGCCCATACCGAGTTACGAAGGCGGTGTTTGGAATATCCTCGGTCTAATCTTCAAATTTGATGATATCCGAATCTAAGATCGATTTTGAAAAGAATCATTGGCCCTCAGAATCGGGTCAAACAAGTCATCAATACGAGGTAGAGGATACCTATTCTTGATGGTGACATGGTTCAATTCCGATAGTCAATACAAAGTCGCGATACTCCCGCCTCTTTCTTCTTTACGAATAAAACAGGGAGCACCCTCAAAGGAGATGTACTTAGATTTAATGAAACCGATGTCCACAATTCCTCGTAGTTGAACCTTTAACTCTCGAATTTCAATAGAGCCATTCGATATGGGGTTTTAGAAATGGGCTTTGTATCAGTTCAAGATCAATAAAGAATTCAACTTCACGCTCGGGGTAGGCCGGAAGTTCTTTGAAATACGCCGGGAAAGTCAATAACAACGGAATATTATTCAAATTTGACGTGTCTTTATTCAAATCCATAACATGGGCTAAGAAAGCTTGACATCCGTTTTCAATAAACGAATAGCTTTATGATTAGATATGATGTTGATTGATTTTAATGGTTTAGTTGCTTGAATTGCATAACAGTTGGTTAGAATATGAAAACTAACAACCTTATTTAAAACAATCAATTTTGGCATGATGAGTAGTTAACCAATCAATCCCTAAAATCACATCAAAAGCAAGTATCTTTAAAGAGATAAGGTCAACAGTGTAAGGTGATGGTGCCAACTTGAATCAAACAAGATTTATAAAATGTTGGATGTGATGAAAGTTTCTCCTAACGGAGTTTCCACAGATAAAGGTCAAAGTCTAATTTCTCTCGAGTCAAGTTTAAACGTTGAGCACATGCAGAGAGAGATAAATGAATGGGTAAAGACCCCAGATCAAGTAAGGTATAAACTTCGCAAGAATTTATAAATAGCTTACCCGTGATCACCTCGCTTGGGTTCCTCGATTTTGACCGATCACAATAAACGCTTCTTCCGGAATCGATGACTTTGACTTTTCTAGATAATAGTCTTTAGAGTCACCGTCCCCATTGAACTAGGTTTCGCCACCGCATAATCTCGATCGATATGTCCTTCCTTTCCACAATTATAGCATACCTTGAACTGTTGTAGGCGGTTTGGACCGATATGTCCCTCTTTTCCGCATTTTAGAAGATATAATGGGTGGTCGCTTCTCTCCCTTAGAACCGATTGTCATTGACACCGTCATCTTCACACGGTCGTTGTTAAATCTCCTCTTTTAAAATCTCCTCCCGACTCGCTTCTTCTATTTTCATGGCTATGATTACCACCAGAGTGGTTACCATTTTTGTCCATCTTTCTTTTCTCCGTTTGGTTATTGTTATTCATTTGATCGCTATCTCGAGTACGATCCTCGGTTGTGGGTCCTCGGTTGACCGTACTCAAGTATCTCGCTCTAATAATTGAGCCCATTTACAACATCCGAAATAGAGAAAATTTATGAGAAATGAGATATCGACGTATCTTGGGTTTCAAACCTCTAAGAAACATCCGCGTCATACATTCCTCATTCTCCACCAAATGAGGTGCAAACACGGATAACTCGCAAACTTTGCCTCGTCATCGAGACACCGCCACGTTGTTTCGCTTCAATCTAATAAACTCCACTTCCTTCATATATTTAACACTTTCGTGAAAGTATTTGTCATTAAATAGTTTCAAACGTCTCCCAATACACGCCGAAAGTCTGATGGATGAGTACGCTTCACAGACTCCCACCAGTAGTCTACCTCGCCACGAAACATAAAGGTGGCGAATGGAACCTTCTGTTCCTCCGTGCATCCCAAGACATCGAATATCTTGGTAATTTTCTTGACCCATGTTTCGCCGCCATGATCGGATCTGGTTTTCCCCTTAAATTCGTGGTCCCAACTCTTTCGAATCGTTGTGATGATAACCCGTGAATTGCTATCATTTCTCCTCAGTATTTTGAACACGAGTCTCACAAATTCGAAGTTTACGTGAATCGCAAAAACTTCTAAACATCCCTCGCTCATCATCTCGCTTTCAATGGTGTTGTTCACAGGAGGAACATTGCCAATTGACTGTTGACGTTCTCCTCGTTGGTGAGTACAGTATCTCTACGGTCTCATTTCCATTGTTAATATTCTCAACGACATTCTCAAATACCGCCATAAAACAAGGGTTAATTAAGGAAATCAATATATCACATAATATCCCTATATATCGACCTAACTAACAAATAAGCTTAGGTAGGACACACTAGCGAAGGATTTACTCGCTCTCCCTCCTAGTTCTATTCCCCGATCTCCGCCTGGAGATCATATCCCTAAGCTCGATACCAACCGTGACGCCCCAAAATAGGTATACATCACCCATTCCGAAAGTTGTCAATACATGGTATGTAAACAACTACAACTTTATTATTACAACAAGAAATCGTGAGTTTGAATACAAATATTATCTTCTAGACAATATCTATACTCAAATAAATTCTCATCACATTTATTGATACATTATTATACAAAATGGTGAGGACTACTAAACAATTCTCTCTAGAACCTTCATTCCTTACCCCGACTGCACTCGCTTATATTCTCGCCCCCGAGAAGAAAAATGGAACAAAAAGGAAAAGGGTGAGCTCAACTAGCTCAGTAAAGAATATTATGACTAAGATAATATACAACAAATTATCGTTAATTTTCAACAGGGAAAAATCTAATAGAATACAATAGACAACAAGTTTTTAAATCAATATTCGCAATGGAAATAATAATTCATTAGAAGAGTTAAGTAGAGAATGCAAACTACTATCTTCTATGTATGAATTTAAAAGTTCACCGCTCATCTTTTATCCTCGTAACATCAATCAATATACATTTGGAATCAAATATTCATCTTTGCACTACAGCCAAAGATATTCATCAGGGTCGTGTTCATCTAAACACTGCTCATCTTTGCACTACGGCCAAAAGATATTCTTCGAAATCATTCATCTTTGCACTATGTGCCAAAGATATTCAATAATATCATCATTTAAGATCGAGGATGATGAAAATATTTTTAAAGAAACGAATCCAAAGGAAACAAAATGACAAAGATTAAGGATTAAGGATTTCAGACTTTGTTTTATCCATGTCCAAAATACCTCAAAAATAATCATAGTGGTGTAAAATTCAAGAATGATCAAAACATGGATACAATCAAAGCTAGTATCCGTAATAGATATTTTGGACGAAAAGAATATTTTTCATTTTTCGATGAATAAAGTCTTAATATTCGTAAATAAGTGTCGTGATACTGAATAAGTACAGATACGTGAATAAGAACTCAGACACCAAAAGTTCCAAATTTGATAAAAACTTTAGATCAATATTTCAAAGATAATGATATTGAAGAAATAATATCATTACGAAAAAAATAATATCCCTTACCTCAAAGATCAAGATTTCTAAATTAAACACCTGGGATATAAAGCTATGATTGAACTTGCACCGTATAAAGAATACTCAAACTATACTTAAAATACTCACAAGAATACGCTCGATAATATAGAGAGAAAACTTCATTTCGTGTGATTTTCAATTCTAACCTAAGCACCCTATTTATAGGAAATTGTTTTTAGAACACCAAAGCAGTAAAATTTAATATAATATTAATATATAAAATTTTTCCTACGCATATTCTTATAAATGAAATATTAAACATTTATAAATATAATTTATCCAGATTCAAGAATATCCCCATGTTATCAATCACTTAATAATCTCATAATCTAATATCATTAATATTATAACAATATTTTAATCACTTCTTAAATTTATAAACAATTTATCTCAATTGTTTACGCTTTTACCATATAATGCATTTCATCATTCAAAATGCCATACTCATAAAATATCATCACCAATTATCAAATCCTCATCAAAAAATATGCATATACTTCTATATAGGATTTTCAGCCATAAAATCCTATTTTCAACTTTATATTTCACATAACATATTTAACTCATATGTTCATAACTAAACTATTTTCATGAAAATACCAAATCAGTCCCAAAAATATTTCTTTTCTGGGATTTAGCATAATATAGTCCCATAATGAAAATATTTTTTTCTCGGAATTTTTAAAATTCATTTACTATTTTTTAAAAATCAATTTCTAATTAATTCCTTAAGAAATTAGCTACCTCAAGTTTAACTCCAAAATTCCCAAATCTTGGCAGGACCTTACACATGTTAACGTGAGCTTCTAGTTTAAATTTCATGGTCATCTGAGTTATAGAACTCCTAGGTTATAGCGTTTCGCCGGAAAAACCTAAATATTGAAATAGTCATAACTTGCTCATTTTAAGTCAGAATGAGCTCATTTTTGGACAGGAGGTACTTTATATCATATACCTTCATGTCCCAAAAGGCCAGAATTTTTCTCATAATTTAAGTGGCCGAAACAGCCTCTCTAAAATCATGGCGAAGCTTTTTCGATTTTGCAGCTTTGTACTCCTTTGCTAAAATCAGTCCACACAAAAATCTACAACACTTTTTCCAGTAATTCCACTTGGATTAGTTAGGTAACTCATAGATCTAACTCTAGGACTTGACCACACTTAAAAATTCAAAATATAATAGGAGATATGGTCAATTGAATTTTATGTTACGCTTTTCACCAAAATCGATTTTCAACTCTTTGTGATTTCTAAGAAACTTTCATGTTTTCACATACTAACCAACATAACTCATCATAAAACTTACTAATACTTCATATACCCATGATTTTCATCAGTTCTATACTTTTATTATGACTTTCATCATAATCCTCGTAAAAATGATCCTTTTAGTCAAGAAATATTGAGAGGGTTTAAGAAATGGGTTTCAGTCCGGGGTCAATACAAAATTCGATTTCACGCCTAGGTAGGCTAGAAATCTTCAAGAATACGTCAAGAAATTTATTAATGATAGAAATATCATTCAAAATCAATTACATTTCTCATCCAAGACTTGGATAAGACGTCACATCGATACCAACCTGTGACTTCTATCCCTTAACCTAGATAACACCTCACAATGATACCTATAAACTTGCCATCTTCATTCACGATGTCGCTGCAGAAAAGTCCCGCTTTGGTGCATTCCACACAAGGAAGTCAACAACGAAAGGTTCGGAGCTCTTTACTTATGGCTCGATATTACAATGATTAACTTTAGGGTTTGGTTACTTTGAATTCAGATAACAGTTGGTTAGGAATATGAAAGCTAACAACCTTACAAAAAGAATAATGAGTAATTAATCAATCGTTTTCAAAAATTACCTCAAAGGCAAGTATTTTCAAAGAGATAATATCGACAGGTAACGTGAAAGTGTTTATTTGAATCAAACAAGATTTAAAAAAACGGTGGAGGTAACGAAGGCTCCTACTAACGAGGTTTCAACCAACAAGTCAAAGTCTAACTTCTCCTGAGTCAAATTTAAACGTTGAATCTAACTAGGTGAAATAAAAGAGTGGGTAGAATCGGTATCTAACACTCAGATAGACTTCGCAAGAGCTTATGATTACTTACCCGTGATAATCTTATTCGTGTTCCTCGTCACGAGAAAAAAATGCTCTCTTAAACTATCGGCTTTTGGTTCGTGTAGGGGATGACCTTTGGTGCCTCCATCCTAGTTGAATTTGTTTTCAGAACGACAAAATCGAGCTAAGTTGACCTTCTCTTCCACAATTATAACACGCTTTGATTTGCACATGCGCATTGGACCGATGTGTCCTCTCCTCCGCATTTGAAACATATAATATGTGGTCCTTCTCCTTCTTAACAACAACAGTCTTTGTCCGACGTCTTTCCATCATTGTTGAATCTCCTTTTCTTGAAATGTCCATTCTTATTATTTTGGCCCCGATTACCACCAAGTGGTTACCATATCCGCCCGTTGATTCCTCCACGCTTGTTGTCACCGCTCACGATGACTACTCTCGCCGGTATTATAATTTTTCACGGCACCGCTTCTCTTTTAGTTCGTTAACTCGTTATCGCGCTCCACTAATCGAGCCCTATTTACAAGATCTCGAATAAAACACGCTTTATGAGAAATAAGATGTCGACGTATCTCCGGCTTCAAACCTCTTAAAAACATTCGCGTCATTCTCTCTTCATTATCCACCAAGTGGGGACGAATCGTGATAACTCCGCAAATTTTGCCTCGTATCATGACGACTTCGGTCATATTGTTTTGTTCCAACTTGATAAACTCCACCTCCTTCATGTGGCGTAATACTTTGTGAAAGTATTTGTCGTTGAATGACTCCTAGAACTTCTCCCAAGATATCTTCAAGACAAAGAGAAGTCGAGTACGTTTTTACCGATTCCCACCAAGAATCGCCTCTCCCAAGAACATAAAGGCTAAAAGGAACTTTTGCTTCCTCGAGCATCCCAAGACATCAAATATCTTGTAATCTGCTTTATCCATGCTTCCGCCGAAGTGGTTTTTGCTCTCCCTTAAACTCCGGTGGTCCCAGCTCCTTGAATTGTTTAAGCGGTGACCGCCGAGAGTTTTCCGTGTTTCCACCCCACGCTTTTGATGCGAGAGAGTCGCTTACTTTAATGTTGCATGAATTCTAAAAACCTTTTAAACGCACTCGTCATTCATCAATCGATCGGTGTTGTTGTTTTATGGGAGGATTATCGCCATCCCGTTGCACATTGTCTCGATTATTGATATGTGGAGAATCAATGCCTCGTGGCTCCATCGCTATTCTCAACATTCTCGGATGCCATTTTCAAACACCGCCACAAAATAAGGGTTAATTAACATATCACATATTATCCCTATACTCGACCCACCAATTAAATACCAAATAAATTTAGGTAAAGTCATACTAATGAAGGAATTCCCGTGCCTCCCTCCTAGTTCTTATCTCACATCTCACCAGGATCATATCCCAAGCTCGATACTAATGTGATGACTGGACACCAACTTGTGTCAAGACCTCACATTGGTACTCTATCTATCACCACATCGAAAAGAGGCAAGGCCCCCACGGAGAGTCCGGCGGTGCAGCATCCCCCATCAACAGAAGTCACCAAATGAGAGGCTGGGGCTCTTCACACTTACGGCTCGATACCAATCGTGACGCCCCCAAAATTAGGTATACGCCACCCATTTTGGGTCGCCACTTACATGGTACATAAATTCAAATACAACTTACTAATATAACTGCCGTGTACAATACGACATAAATCGTGAGTTTGAATACAAATATTGTCTACTAGATATTATACAAACTCAAAAGGAGTCCTCATTACAACTATTATCACACTATTTCACGTAATAGTGAGGACTACTAATACTATCCTCCGGACCATTACTTCGCTCCCCGACTCGTCTCCCGCCTATGTTCTCATTTCTCAAGAGAAACGGTGAAAGAAAAGGTGAGCTCAACTAGCCAAAGAAGAAATATTATGACTAAGATAATGCAGAATAAATTATCATTAGCCTTCAACAAATGTTAAACCGATAAAATACAATAGACAACCAGTTTAACTACAAATGAATTAGCAATCCATTAAAAGAGTCAAGTAGAGAATAAAGTCTACTATCTTTTAGGTTTTAAAAGGTTTTCATCAATTTTTATCATTTGAGACTCAAACTTAATAAATAAACCACCACATCTAATCATCCCTATACCACTTGGCCAAGGATTTTCATCAAATTATCAATGGTCACGACTATACCGAATCACCCCGGTCATAATCATACCAACAACTATCCATCATCGCATTACAGTGCCATCGAGGACTTTTTGTCACATCATTTATATCAAGTCACGATTATACCGAATGACCCTCAGTCATAATCATACTAAGTTCATCTATGCACGTAAGCCAAAGATAACATAATATAACATGAGGATGATGACAATGACATAATAATTCAATAAAACAAGTTCAAGAATTATTTAATCCATGAATTATTAACGCCCAAATTGTCAACACGACATCTTTTGCAGAGTAAAATTCAAGAATGATCGTAAGAATATTTCCATGAAAAGATATGGATGAAACGCAAATATCAAGGATATTCTACTAATTTCATGGAGTATAAGTCAAAGTTTTAACCAATTTGGGTATAATAAAGAATGGAATAACAAAAGAAATCACCGTGCATGCAGATTAAGATGTATAAAAGTTATTCCAATGTAATAATAATAACGGAACCAGTCGTGAAATTCACACCGCATGCGGGATGTTCCAATGTAATAATAAAGATGGAACTGGATCGGTGTAAAAACACGTGATAGGATATTCCAACAGAATGATAAAGACGGAACTGTGTACGGTGTAAAACACATGCATGTGATGTTCCAACAGAATAATAAAAAATCGGAACCAGTCCTGTAAAACACATGTACAGGATGTTCCAATGTAATAATAGAAGAATGTCACCAAGTATAGGTAAATCACAGACACAAAGTTATTCCAATGTAATAATAAGCAATGGAATAACATAAGGATTTCACCAAGTATAGGGTATGCCTGGCGTACAAAAGTTATGTATATAGGTATGCCACTTTTTTTAAAGTTATTCCAATGTAATAATAATGAATGGAATAATGTAAGTTCTCTTCAAGAAGAAAGAATAACACCTCTTACAGTAAAAAGAACCTGAATATAGAAGTAGTGAAGTAGTTAGTAATACTCTTCTTCTTTCTATAATTTTCTCTCTATAGCTTCTCTATAATTTTCTCTCAGAGTTTCAATGAATTCGTAAGAAAATAATGAAGGAACGAGCTTCTATTTATAGGAAAATGGAATGCATAAGAATTAATCCATTGAAACTATCCAGATTGATTTACTTTAATCTCGACTCATCCATATTTAAAGAAAAATCTTTTAAATAAAATATAATATATTCTATTTATATAAAAACATTTTACTATGCAAACACTATGCAATACTATGCAAAACACTACGCAAAACACTACGCAACACTACGCATAATAAAATATAATATATTCTATTTATGTAATATCTTTAATAAAGATTCTATTTTATATAAAAGATGTTTCGCTTTTATTACGTTAATAATACTTAATAAAACAAAACGTCATTATCATTATAATAATTCATATTATTAATCGACAATAATGGAATCAAACCGAGTGACTTCTCACATATAAGATCAATAATCAATACCGCGGTAATGCTACTTTACGCAACCACACGTATTCATTGTACTTTTACTACCGAGTAGTTCAACAAGAACTACCAGTAAAACTTCCGCCGTTATTTCAATAAAATATTTTTGTCGCTTTCAATCCGACAATAATTTTGCTAGGGTCCACCAATGATTGAGCCAGTTGTATTTAATATTCCTCGCTAAACCGAATATTCCCCACTAATCGAATATAATATAACCACTGTGATACTTTGCAAAATTTATAAATACTACCCACAACTATAATATTATCTTAAATTCACACCATAATATTAAAAAAAATTATTTCAACAAAATTTAAATCTTTATTGATAAAATCTGGGGTCTCACACTTTTCGCGTTCAACTTGAATCTACCGAGTTTGGTTCCTTCCTTTGATCAACGTTAGCCATCCAATTGTTTGGCCTCTAGAGGTGGTCCACCAAGGAAGAAGAAGAATTCAAGAAAATGGGTATTTGGCAAAACCCTAGTTTTTCTATCTCTATAGAAAAAGAGCGTACTCTCCAACCATTGGAATTATAACGTCGTTCATTTGATATCTGATATAAGACTCCTCTTATAAAGATATCAAGTAACTCTATTAAAATAAGGTATTATTTAATTAAACCCTTTTTAATTAAAGGGGCTCCCTAATCTTATTAGGGATAATTAATTAAACTCATTTAACTAATTTTCCTTCCTAATCCAATTAGGAATAAATGAGAGTACTTATATTAAATTAATTCCTAAACTCTTTTAGAAATTAAAATAATAATAATAATTTTAATAATATTAATAAGACTCCTCTTATTAATTTATATTTAATATTTCTAAAATATTAAATAATAATATTAAGCTATTTAATTTATTCTATCACCATAGATTAAATTAAATATACATAACATATTATTACGATTATGCCATTAACTTCTTAAATAATTATTCTTCCTTTTTATGGTGTGACTCTTTAGGTTCTCCATATTAAACCTATTATGTGAATAAATCAATTGTAACAATTCTAATCTTATTTAAATAAATAAATTAAACAATTAATTTATTTAAATAAATAATATTTATTCTACAATAGGGATAAGCCTCCCTAAATGATCAACGACTTTCCGGATAATATAGATTTCAACATTAATCATAAAAGAACCTTTGAGTAAATAGTTACAAGATAATTCAATCCTTCCACCATACAATGTCCCAATTAAATATAAGATATGGAATTATTGTCAAGTCTTATTTTATTTAATTATATGTATTTTGACTCTTAAATGCACAACTCCAAATAATGAAAATTAGAAACTCCTTTCTAATTTCATTCTCGCCGCCAAGGACTACTTTGGGTTGTCATTTATCGAATCACATAGGACATTTCTCTTCTTTTTAATAAGTGGTAGATTCTTTATCGATCATACATTATCTCCATGTACAACTTATTATACCCAAGCATACCCTTTTGATATACCCTAAGGTTCTTATGAATAAGTCAAAGTATAACTCATCATACACAAGATACTACGATGATCTCTCAAGTCCAAGGATCACTAGACTACTATCACTCTGTGAATTCCTTGACGAGGTAAGTAAAACTCCATTAGGTATTCCTAAAGCGAGCCAATGCTCAAAGTGAACTTATTCTCTAATAAGCACCTACATACTTGCTTTTAGTTGTCTCCACACAAATGATCATGAGATCAATTATCCTCATCCAACGAAAGAAGCAACGATGTAATTCAATCTATCCAGATTCACTAATCCCCAATTTAGTAATCCAATGATTGGGAACTATTTTAGTTTTAAGCTTTCTAAGAATTTAGATCTCATTAGAATGATCATCATCATTATTCTAAAAGCATTGCTTAAAACTATGGGTTTATCACATATTATAAAAACAAAGATCATGTAGATAATTAAAAGCCTTTAATAAATTAATACTTTTTATTAATAAATGAATAAGATTGTTACAAAGTATATGCTTTATCATCAAACATGATTGGCTTGTGTGCATACTACTTTCAATACCGAATAATCCCTGGTCATAATCATACCAAGTCCATCTATGCACTACAGGCCACAGATGACTTTCCATAAAATATAAACATGAGGATGATGACAATGATATATGAATTCAATAAAACAAGTTCAAGAATTAATTTATCCAAGAACTAATAACGTCCAAATTGTCAACACGATACTTCTTCAGTAGAGTAAAATTCAAGAATGTTCGTAAGAATATTTCCATGAAAAGATATTTAGATAAAGCGCAAATATCAAGGATATTCCACTAATTTCATGGAGTATATAAGTCAAAACTTTAACCAACCGAGAGTATAATAAAGAATATATGAAAGCGCAAATGGATTTTCACCCACCACGCAGAATCCACGACTGAGATCATTTCCGCAATTTAATAAGGAATGAATACAAATGATCATTCACTACGCACGTGGTAATCCATATGTATAAAAGTTATTCCAATGTAATAATAAAGAATGGAATAACAAAAGGATTCACCGTAAATGCGATAGAGACCAAGACAGCATAAAAGTTATTCCCAGCGGAATAATAAATAATGGAACCAGTCCAAACGAACGCATTGATGTGATATTCCGATGTAATAATAAATGCGAATAATAAAAATGGAACTGTGTTCTATGAAACGCACAAAAAGCGAGGATATTTCGACGTAATAATAATTGCAGAATAATAAATAATGGAACTAAAGTTAGCAGAAAAACGCACAAACAGGATATTCCGACAGAATAATAATTGCGTAATAATAAATAATGGAACCAGTCGTAAAATTAAGACCGCAAGTGAGGATATTCCAATAGAATAATAAAGAATAGAATAATAGAAGAATTTCACCACGATGCAGATTGCAGATAAACAAAGTTATTCCAACATAATAATACAGAATGGAATAATGTAAGAATTTCACCAAGTATAGGGAGTCCGCAGATACAAAGTTATTCCAATGTAATAATAAAGAATGGAATAATGAAGGATTTCACCAAGTATAGGGTGATCACAGATACAAAAGTTATTCCAATGTAATAATAAAGAATGGAATAACAAAAGGATTTTACCAAGTATAGGGTAGACCGCGTATACAAGTTATTCCAACAAAATAATAAAGAATGGAATAACAAAAGTTCTCTTAATGAATACAAAAGAAATAATATCCCTTACCTTATAAAGAAGAACTGGATATAGAAGTAGTGAAGTAGCAGAATACTTTTCTTCTTTCTCTCTATAGTTTCTCTCTCTAGAGTTTCAGTGAATTCGTAAGAAATAATGAAGGAATGAGCTTCTATTTATAGAATAATGGATTGAATAAGAATTAATTCTCGAATCGGTCAGATTGATTTACTTTTAAACCAGATTATCAGATTGATTTACTATTAAAACTTAAAGCAATAGTCCATACTGATTCACTATTAAAACTTTAAACTAGCCATCTATATTGATTCACTATTAAAACTTTAAACCAGCGATCCATATTGATTTACTATTATAAATTCAACCAAAGGTCTGAAAAATTAGCACAACTCCTCATGGAATAATATTGTATCCAAGAATAATTTGGACCGAAAAGAAATATATTGTTCGGGTGAATAGTAACTCGTGAATAGTAACTCGACATAAAAAGTGTCCCGAAAACCCGATTGAACAATATAACCTCCAGACATTAATTATCATCGAAATAGATGTCGATTTCTACTAACACAAATAATCTCAACACAATAAAACTATCAAATTCATCTTTAATCAACACGAACTTATTCATCATTAATATTATAACTCACAATATTTAAGAACCAGGTTGTTCCCAGGAAAAAAAGGGTTTTTCAATAAAGATTTCTCCTATTAGTAGCGTTAATTAGGTGACCAAACCTCTCCTCGATGTAACTTTACACATTATAAATATTGTAATTTAATAATATGAATAACTTTGTCGTCTCAATTATCGATTTAATAATCTAACATATAACGCAGATGATATCATGACAATAATCGAATCAATAATATGAGAGATATGATGCATCAATAATCGAGTATAACCGGTGATTTCACGTAAAGATCAATAATCAATATCGTATTGTTACTACGCAACCACGCCAGACATCGCATTTCTTTACTAATGAAAGTAGTTTAACAATATCAACGGTAAAACTTTCGCCGTTATTTTCAATAAAATACTTTTGTCGTTTTTTCAATCCAACAATAATTTCGTTGTGGGTCCACCAATGATTGTCTTGTAAATATTTAATATTCCATGACATAAAGAATATTCCCCGACCAATCGAATATAATATAACAACTTGCATACTTTGCAAAATTTATAAATACAACCCACAACTATAACTTTATTTCAAATTCACACCATAATATTAAAAAAAATATTTTGAAAAAATTAAATCTTTATTCGCAAAATTTGGGATTTTACAACCGATATGTCTGCAAGACATTAATGTGGATGAGATTGATCGGTAGAAAGGCAAACAAAGTGATGGAATGTGGCAGTGTCGCATGCAATCAATTTGAGATCGCCAAATTGTGGGTGTATTAGTAGGTAGTGGGTGGCACAAGAAACCGGGAATGATAGTATATCATAGCAAAGAAATCATACATGCAAAGATAACTGATAATTTTATCTTTCTCAATATACTAGATATTTTATCCTCCATTGTTAACCTCATGATCATCAGATCGATTCTCACGCTTGAGTTTATTTCCACGATCTGGCCGAAGTTTCATCAAGTTTTTTTGGTGTTGATCGTATTTATTATACAAGATCAAGACGTCTTTCGTAATTAAAACATAACAAAAGATCTTGGCGTTAACATTTAGTATATTAAGTTATTTACTCAATACCAACAAGAATATTAATGAGTAGGTTTTATTGTCTGAAGAGATATAAATAAAATAATACAATCGTTGACACTTGACAATTACATGCAATCAATTTAAACAACTTTTAAATAATATCTCATTTTAAAATATAAATTAGAGTAATTCAAACAAAGCCTATGCGGATGGAAAGCCTATGATTAAATTATATACAGCTGCTATGACAATGACCAGAGATTGACCGAATAAAAGCTAACTAATATGGCTACCCTACTAAGTTGACCTCTACCAGACCGACCTCATCCAAGGATTAGATTAACCCCGTGCTTAACGTATACTAAACCACTCTATCCTGAGTGCTGACAGTGATTTGATTCCGATCATACACGTTCCTATACATATTTTGATGATCCATATGATTTGCGATATGTGCTTATACATAATAGTAGACCTATTTTAAGTTCTAAACAAACATTCCAATAACATTAAAATTAATTTTAAAACACAAATCACGGACTGTGTTCGTTGCACAACAATAGATTAAATTATAAATTTGATCCTTCTATTTGTTATATTTTTGTTAAATTATTTTTTAAATTTATTTTAGCACAACTGTTCCTCATAGATCCGTTAGTCATACAAAGATGTTCATTTAATATTCTCTGAACTTTTTTTTAGCACAACTGTTCATCATATGCGTTAGTCATGCAAATGTGTTACTCTAATTTTTTTTCAAATATTAAAAATTAATTTTCTCTCTCCTATCTCCTCTTTCCTCATTTTTTATTTTAAAAATTTATGTAAAAAGTATAATCTTCTTCTTTTATTTATTTATTTATTTCTATATTGACATTTTGAATTCAATATGAAATATCTCTAAATTCAAAATTAATATAAATTAATTAATTTTAGACAATATAATTACCAAAATTATATTTATGATGAAAATTTTGAAAATATTTTCAAATTTATATTTTTTTGTTCAAAATTACAAGTTTGATTTGTTTAAATCAATTTGAGATATATTCAATTTTAAAATAAATCAAACAATTATTAGTAACATTTAGATAAAATAAAAAATAGTAAATTTATAATTTTGGTAATTATATTGTCTAAAATTAATTAATTTATACTAATTTAGAATTTAGAGATGTTTTATATTAAATTCAAAATATAAATATAAAATAAAATAAAAAGAAGATTATATTTTAACACAAATTTAAAAAAAAAAAACGAGGAAAAGAGAGAAAATCAATTTTTAATTGGAAAAAAAATTAGAAGAACGCATAACAAACACATTTATAAGGAAAAGTTGTGCTAAATTTTTTTTAAAAAATATTGAAAAAACATATTTGCATTGATTAACGCATGTATAAAGAATAATTATGTAAAAAATAAATAAATTTAAGAACCGTTTAATAAAATAGGACAAATATAAGGGTCACATTTGCAATTTAGTCCACAACAATAATATCAGTAAAGAAGACAAGGAGAAGCTGAACTGTGCGTTGTGATGTGGGCGGCTCTAAGAAGTCGGACTTTTTCTCTCCCATCTTCATCGTCGTACTATTCTTCATCATCTGCCATTCAACAATGGAAGTTAGGGTTTAATCGCGGACTGTCTTCGTTGAACAACAATAATATTTGCAAAGGAGGACAAGGAGAAGCTGGAGGATTACTGAACTTGGAAGAGGTGGAGAAGATTCTGAGCGACGTCAGAGCGGATGATGTCAAGGTCGTTCCCGTTAAGAATACATCTTTCGCTGACTTCGTAGTTGTCGCCACCGGCCGATCTGCCTGGCATGTCCGTAACATCGCTCAAGCCCTAATTTACAAGGCAGCCTCTTCTCTCTCTTTCTTCCTTATACATATTTATTCCAATGAGCTTATTTTTGTAGAAGAAATGTAATGGATGATTTGTTTAGTGGGCTGATTAAAGATTTTTGTTGTCCTAATTATTTGTTTGGGGGTTAAATGTGAAATGTTAGCTAATAATGGCCGTTAATCCGGATCAATTTTGGACATAGTCCTCATTTAGTGTATGTAGATGGCAAAAATTGACATTTTTTTTTTGCAGGACGGAGGGGGTATTAGTTAATTTGACTTTTGGTGGTTTGGTTTTTGAGGAACAGGTCAAACAAAAGCAGAGAGGAGCTAAAAGGACGCTGATGCCTAGTGTGGAAGGGCAAGCTGGAGGAAAGTGGATTGTAGTTGATTGTGGTATATTATTCTATCTCTCTTGCACTTTGTTAAAGTTAAGAATTAGGATAGGAGTTAGGACCACCCTTTGGCTACAGTCGTGTTTGAGAATATCAGTATTGGAGAATATAAAGTGTAACAGTGGAACTTATCACAGATTCACAATAAGTCGTAATAATTGATATTTTTAGAATCTTTGGTTTGCTCCTCCTGCAATTTTAAGTACTGCGTTTTATTTTTTCAGGATAAGTAAGAAGTTGAATGATTTGAACTGTTTTTTTGGAGGTCAGTATATATTCATAAATATTAAGATTTGAATAGAAAAACGAGAATAGAATTGAGCGCGAATGAGGGAAACATACTAAGAGTAGAAAATATTTGCTTAAGGGGATGGGTGCGGATCAATAACTATTGACCTGTGGACCAACTTCCCTCGTCAAACTTATGTAAGATCGCCTCTCTGAAATAGTATAAATTGGAACAATGTCAACCTTTTCAAAATTTTGAAATAAAATGAAAGACTTGTACTTATCAATGAGAATGCATGGTCTGATGAGATTTGCAAACTTGACCTTGTTCATTTGCAAGCTGCAACTAAGAACTGCCAGGTTACATTCCAATTCTTCTGTGATACTAAAGAAATTTTTTCCCCGGTAACTAAAGCTGAAGTAAATACAAGGATCATAATAGTTTCACTCTCTCTGCCAAATTTCTTATCCAATGTAATGGGGAAAATCTGCCTATTTCACGCTGGTCTTCTCACACAACCTTTTCATTGTAATGGGGTCATCACACTCAATACCTTAACGAGAAAGAAGCATTGATGACCTACCTGTAGATTTATTTTGCTTCTGCTTTGCCTTGATCAAGTCCCGCTCTGAAATACTCCATCTGCTCTAAAATATAAGAAAATTATTGAATTTTTGAAGTCAATTTGAGATATTTTCAAACTCAAAATTGACATAGATTCATTTAGTTTTAGTCAATATAATGATGAATATTTTAACTATATTAAAGTACCATTATATTTGTTGTTTCATAATTGTTAATGAATCATATCAATTTTCAGTTGAAAATATCTCAAATTGACTTTTAAAAGTCAATCATAATCTTATAATTTGGAATGGGGGAGGCATGACCTGCTAATCCTGTTAGTCTTAAGGACTGGCCTTATCCTCTCCTTTTCCCCCTTTTCTGTTGTGCCGCTTTCCTTCACTTCAGCAGATCTTTGCTTTACATAAGAAAACTTGATCTTTATTGATGAAATATTTCTTGTAAATATTTATGTCAAGTACTTTATTAATATGAACCGTCTATTTTCACTCCAGGCTCGTTGATTATTCATGCTCTTGATGAAAAAATGAGAGCTTATTTCAACTTGGAGGCACTTTGGACCAAGGAAGAATCAACTACAGAAGATAGTCAGGTAACATTTTGTGTTACTCTCAAATAGAGACATCAAGTCTAATGATTTTGTCATGCCATTTGATTAATTCAGTTTTGCTATTCTATAAGAAAATTCCTGTTTGCATAATTGTGTTATTGTAAAGAAGTGTCGCATTGTTTATAATCCTTGGATTCTTGATGTCTAAAAAATCTCAAGTAAGTTTGCTTTCTGAGCATATGAGCTTGCATATTGTTATGCTTTTTCATGTGCTATAGGTTGAAAGCAAATCTATATGTTGGTAAACAAATTCCATTACCTTCTTTTGCATATAACATTGAGGAGAGCCCCCACAGTGATCCAAGATCTTGGTCCAATAGCAATTTTGTCACCTGGGTTTGGTGGAGTGATCTTTATGCTGTTATCTACTAGCATTCTATAAGTTGTGAATTGTTGATGGAAACACGAATCAAGAGAGCGTTTATTACCAAACTTTTGTACCGAGTTAATATATCAAATTATTATGTTGCTAATCACAGCTTGATTTTTTTTTTTCATGCATATTGTTATGCATGTGATTCAGGATGTGGAGATGGGCCTTGTGAAGGTGCGTCGCAAGAATAACTCCAAAAAACGACCTGCTAAAAGTGCTTAATACAATCGGTGTTCAGTGTGCGAAGTCATTATCCCAACTAAAGCACCGGACATCCTTGGGTTTTAGATTTCTTAGGAATGATAATTATGTGCCTTCTAATGTTCACAAATACTACTTGCCTAAGTGAAACTTTGTTTGGAACTTTAATGTAAGCATTGATTTGTTCAAGTCCAACTCTTATTACTAACAGCTGATAAAAATGTAAAAAACCAATTCCTTGTTGGAATAAGCAAATGTTTCCATTACAAGAGCAAAGAGGAGCCAACATAGTCAATGACTCGGGGAAGACCAAGGGTCCCGATACTAAATTATCCAAAATATTAGCTTACTAGGGAAATTTGTATTTTATGGTAAGCTTGGTCATTTCAAATTAATAAAATGCATTACCTGGGACATGGCAGCTACAGCTAATGTGAATGTGAATGTGAATGTGAATGTGAATGTGAATGTGAATGTGAATGTGAATGTGGTAAGCCAAAGAAATCAAAGTAAAAACTTTTTGTTTTGAAAATAATTATCTGTTTTCATTTATTTATAAATAAAGAATGAAAAAAATGTCTTAGTCATTCTTTTCCTTTCCTGCGTGGAAAAAAGGGACACCATAATGTAGGTACGTATTTAAGATTGATTTAAATAAGAAGTGAAAAATATTAAAGATAACAACTTTTTATTTTTTAAAAATATGTTGTTTTGTTAAAGTGATGGATTTGCTTCGAGTTTTAAATGAAAAGTGAAAAATTTAAATTAGAACAAAAAAAAAAGTTAATAGTAAAAACTCAAGACTATTTTGATAAAAAATTTAAAATTGGTGTAGTAATTTAAAAACTATATTAAAAGTTGAGGATAATCAAAATTATAAAATATTATTTATTTATTTTTTTTAAATATGTTAAAGTTTTCTATCCATTTTTTTTTGTTGTTTATTAAGCTGATAGATTAATTTAAGAAAATTTAATTTTTTGTCCATTTTTTTTTTTCAATCCATTTTAAAACTTAGAAATAGAGCTTAAAGAAGTGATGAGTCAAAGTCCCAAGTTTTTATTTTTATATTAGTACTCCAAATGATAACATGAAAAGAAAAATAAAAGGATATATACATATATATACACACATTACATCGCCACTCTCAGAGTGTTCGGAGTTTCCAAAGCAAGACAATCAACAATTGGTCGATTCCCAACTACTCTTGTATATTTTTAAAACTCCCGTGGCGACCTTCATCGCTTCTCGTTTTCTCTCTCTTCAATACCTGCCTGCGTTCCGAGATTCCACATGGCTGCTTCTGTTGCTGGATCCGCCGTCGCTGCCTTCAAATCCATCGGAATTTCGTCTGGACTTTCTAGTGAACGAAAACTCTGTCGTTTTCGAAAGTTTTCTCCGATTTCCGGATCAATTCAGCTGCAGCATCGCAGCCTCAATTTGCAATGCAGATCAAGGAGGTCTTTTGCTTCCTCTGGTAATCTCTATTACTCCACTTTCTTAACCTTCTTTAAAAGTTAGCCTAGGCATTCGAATTGTATTTATGGATGCTACTCATACTTACGCAGCAACAATGCATGTATGATGATTTGTGGATGATTTTTTTTTATAAATTGGTAAAGATAAAAATGTAAATTTATTTCCTTTGGAACTTCCTGTTTTCAAGCTGGAATTTTCATTTATTTTTTAAAACAAGGCGGGGGTATTATCTTATATGCAAAAATTCAGGTTTGTTATGCCTGAGAAGAATGAGAAATCATTTACAGGAACATCATAACTGATTGGAGTTTCCTATACTGATACTTTTAGACAAAAAAGAAATTAGCTCAAATAAAGTTATTAAGAAAAAAAAAAACAATGTGTTGCAGGAAATGTTGTTGTTAGAACTCAGAACAAGTGTTGCATCCCAACTTTGCTACATGCTAAAAAATGTTATATTTTTGCTCTGGCAATAGAAAATACTGTTCACAGTACTATCTATAACTTCACTTAATAGGTGAAAGAGTATGAAAGCCGAAATCCAGTAATATAGCCAGTACTTAATATAGGGTTGCAGTATCCTTTTAACAATTATTTAGTAGACCAAATACAGTTACCCCGATGTTTATCTTAGAAGACTAGAGATTAGACTCTATTAAAATACTTTGTATAAGAAAGTTTGAGTTATTTACATTTCATGCATGTTGTGCCAACTAAATGATCTTGTGTACCATGATTAATGTTCACTGTGGAGTAAAAACAAGTTAAAAAAAAATACTATTTCTTTTGTAGGACTTCGTGACTTTCCAATGGTTTCTTTTGTTACAGCAACTTCACATATGCATTCTTATTCTCATCCATGATCAACCATATAATACCTTAAAATGCTGATAAGAATGATTGTAATTCATGCAGGTGTAAGAGCCCAGGTTTCAACTATTGAACAAGCAAGTGTGGAAGCTACAAAAAATGTGGAAGCTCCTGTTGCTGTCGTGACTGGAGCCTCTAGAGGTATTGGCAAGGCAATTGCATTGGCTTTGGGGAAAGCTGGTTGTAAGGTCAGAGCTCAGAAGTTTCCCTCTCTACCAATCAAGAGGACATTTGAGCTGGCTACTGAATGATATACTTGTATATGCATACCATATTATCTGCAGTCACTAATATAGTAGTACCCATAATTCATTTTTCCAGTATTTTCAGAAATATGACAGCTGGAACTTGAAATCAGAATTAGTGGATGCAAGAGGAAAAATTTAATTGGCACAAAAAAAGAATAATTTAGGTGTTTTATGCAAAATTAACTGAACTGATCAGTTTAGGAAATCCGTATATAAAGATATCTTGATTGAAAAGTTGAGGTTGAGTTTCTAAGAAAATCTAATCGAGTGTATGCAGCAGGGAAATATTTGTACAACTCTATATGGTAATAATTGATGGGGACTATAAGATGGCTAATCAGATGCTTTAGGTTTGTGTTTGTCTCCAGTCAGATGTTAAGCTATTGCCACCCAATCTCTCCAGTCTCCACCAACAAAAAAGAAAAGTTAAAAAGAGAAAAAGGTTAGGAAAAGTTAACCTCAACCTTATTTATTGGAAAAAAAGGAGAAAAAGTTAACCTTAAGAATGTAATTCTTACAACTTGGGTTCTCGAGACATGTATGCAGCAGGGGATGTTATTATATTTGTACAGCTTCTATATGGTAATAATTGCTGGGGTCACAATCCAACAATTACGTCATTTGATGACAATGTTGTATAATATATCTAGCATATCAATTTGTCAAATGTTGGGCTTATATAGTATTATCATGTCACCACACGGGAAAACCCTTGTTCTGGAAACAACTTGTGTACCTTCTCTTCCTGCGAATTTTGATTACGTACCTCTTATTGTAGGTTCTGGTTAATTACGCTAGGTCATCAAAAGTGGCAGAAGAAGTTTGTAAAGAGGTAAATATTTTGAATATAGTTCTTTTTAGATCTTGTTACTCTATATAAGCCCTAATATAATGTTTATCCCTAGTATTTTCAGTTTATATTTAGTTAGTAGAATGTATGAGATATGTACTTGACGTCCAAATTTACTATTGATATAGTAAAGATCTGTTTAGAGGATCACTATGTGCTGTTATAGTTTACTAGTAGTCTAGTATGACTTAGCATTGATGATTGATGATCCTACTTATCTTAACTAAAATAAAATAAATTTCTTATCCCCTGATGAGTTATGATGTTGGGTAGAAATATTTTTTACTGATAAAGGTTGATGTAAATGTTGTTCGTCATATTGATCCCTAACAGTCCATACACTGTTATATTGCAGATTGAGGCTTCAGGCAGTCATGCTCTTTCTTTTGGAGGAGATGTTTCGAAAGAAGCAGATGTGGAATCAATGATCAAAACTGTTAGTAGATGTTCTCTTTGTTAATTGTTTAGTTTGAAAGATATGTAGCTAATTTTGGAATGCTACACGTACAGGCGGTTGATGCATGGGGAACAGTTGATATATTGATAAACAATGCAGGTAACAGAAAGTTTATACATTTCTATCGCATGTTAGTTTGTAACTTAGTCTGTTAATCAGTGTTCAATAATAATTTCAGGTATTACCAGGGATGGCTTGTTGATGAGAATGAAGACACCTCAGTGGCAGGAGGTGATTGATCTAAATCTCACGGGTGTGTTCATATGCACACAGGTATGTTGTCAAACATTGGAATACTAAAAGACATGGAGGCTTTATATCTCTTAGCTAAATTGTTTCTTTTCAGGCTGCAGCCAAAATTATGATGAAGAAGAAAAAGGTATTATTCCCATTTCTGCATCTTACAGTCATCTAGTTTTCTGTATTACTGCATTTGTTGTGTAACTTAGACATGAGGAAAGTTCAAGAACTTGAACAAAAGAGCTCATAATATTATTTGAGTGTGGGGTGTGGTTTTTTTTTTTTGTGGGTGGAAGGAGAAGTTCAGTTCAGAAAATGCATTGGGATTAAAACTACCAATATGCCTTAATTCACCCGAATACTTAACAGTTTTTATTTTTTTTAGGCATATGAATTAAATTTACTTATATTAAGAATATAAGTAACCTTAATTCACCCGAAAGTACAAAACTACCACTCTAGATTTGGGCTGGGGGAGCTGCCCCCGGACCTCTGCTAAATTTTTCGTAGTGATGATTACACCTGTGAGGGTCTGTTCCTTCTGCTCCAGGCCTACCGGCCCTCCGCTCTAGGAACGAACTCAATTACCTATTGGATAACTTTATAATCACATTTGAATTAAAGTTTTTACAGGCTTCACCAATAACATAGGGAACTCTATTCTCGAGTTTATAGAGGAATTTGTGGTTGGATATTTTTGTCTCTTAGCACTCTTTAGAGTATGTAATCTCTTCTCGGCCCTGTTGGTGGGTTTTTTGGACATGGGAGTTCTCTTATTGTTTGATTATACTGCTTGAGAAGGGGTTGCCTCCTCTGGTGATTGTTTTTTATCTATTAACTCGGTACTTTTCAAAAAAAGGAAACAAAAGAAAGAAGATCTGTGGTACTATCTGTGTTGTTTGTTGTTCTATCGGATCTCCAATCAATGTCGACTGTTATTTCTCAGGGAAGGATAATCAATATAGCATCAGTTGTTGGTCTTGTTGGCAATGTCGGGCAAGCAAATTACAGTGCTGCAAAAGCAGGAGTGATTGGATTCACTAAATCTGTGGCAAAGGAATATTCAAGCAGGAACATTAATGTGAGTTCTGCACATCTATTATTATATTATACTCCCTCTGTTCCAAAATATACGGCAAGCGATTTGATATTTTGGAAAGGAGGTAGTAGGACGCATGTTATATACAACTAATACTAGTCTAAAAATTAACTCTAATCAAGGTTTTTTGTAAGCAGGTGAATGCGGTGGCTCCAGGGTTCATTGCATCTGATATGACTGCAAAACTTGGGGATGAGATCGAGAAAAAAATATTGGGAACCATCCCCTTGGGTGAGATATCAAACCTTAAGCCAATTAATTTGTTTTTCTTTATGCAAAGCCTTGTTTTTTTTTCCTTTGAGCAAAGGCTTGTTCCCTTTATTTATTTTTTGGTTTGACCAATAAAATTTGTTTTCCATGAGCATGCCTTTTTCAAGAAATTGTTTTTCTTTGAGCAAAGCCTTGTCCAAGAATTTGCTTTTTATAGACTCTATTTGCCTTTGTTGTCAGATATACAGTGTCGTATTTTTTTTTTTTTTTGCTTGTTTTTGACCAAAATTAAACACACACACCCTACTTGGCCCTGCCAAGGTTCGAACCTAGGGGTCCCTACTTTGCAGAGGCCTAGTCCACCAACTGAGCTAAAGCTTTGGTGTAGTGTCGTATCTTTTTCTTTGCTACCTGTGTGCAAATCATTTTTATTTGGTGCATTCAGTGGTCCTAGTTATGGACAATATACATTTTCCTTTTTCCAGTCATGCTGTTCCTTTCCCTCAATCTTTCTATTGTGTGTGTTGATGTCAACATGTTGACCTAGCTCCCTAACAAGCTGCCGGTCTTAGTGTCTACCCCAAAGTTCCAAATTTTTACTAATATATTATATCTTTGGAATAATAGAATTGGAATCCTTGTGACTAATGGTAATTGACAATTGTTCATCCAGTTTTATAATCAGATGTCTCTAGTTAGGTCAGGCATATCAATACTTTCAGTAATTTAACCTTTTGTTGTTTGTTTCTGTAATTTACAAGAATAACAAGTGCTAATCTGCACCTATAACTAAAAACATTATAAAGTCCAAGTTAATGATGATAGTTACAATTTGTTACTCTGAATTCAGGAAGGTATGGACAACCAGAAGAAGTTGCTGGACTGGTGGAGTTCTTGGCTCTTAATCCAGCAGCCAGTTACATGACTGGACAGGTTCACTAATACTTCTTTTTAGTAACAACTTGTTTTTGTCATAATTAGATTTAAATCTCATAAGCCAGCAAGAATCACTCCCATATGTGTGTAATGCTGTCATAATTAGATTTAAATCTCATAAGCCAGCATGAATAACTCCCAGAAGTGTTTAATGCAATCCTATATGAGTTTGACTTAGACAAACGCATCGATAGGCTGTAGTTTTGTTTACAATGTTTGCGAATTTTATATATGTTTGCAAGCTTTTTTATTTTTAGTGTTGTCTTGCAGGTGCTTACCATTGATGGAGGAATGGTTATGTAAGAAGCATGGATTGTGTCCTGTCTGATTAAATGTCAAACTAAACTTCTTTTGTTGAGGCGAGTGAGAGTAGCTTGTAGTTCAGCTGACAGTTATGATTATATAGGTGGAAGCTGATGGAGGCAGATTTTGCTTTGCATAGTAGCATATTGTTGATATGTTTATCTTCTCCAAACAAGGGTTGTACTAGTCTTTTTATAGCTACATTTGGCGTCTTTGGAAAACAATTAACATAACATATGTTATTACAAGAATTAAGCTGCTCGCGGATGCATATATTACACGATAATGATAACATTGACGCTATAATTGAAAATTGGGATATAGCTAAGTTTCTGTTCACCGGCATATTTAACAATCAGGAAATATGGGCGTATATATATGCCCACTATGAAAAAGAATCCTTGGGATGCCTGGACAATAATTTCAGTTCCCCCGGCCCACGGTATGCGTTGCAGCTTCATAACAACCATTTAAGGACCTTGCAGCATGACAAAGTGTTTGAACCAGTCAAGTCATGGATGGATCCTTCAAATGACGATTTAACTTATCATGGGCGATCACCTTGCTTGAAAGCATACAACAGACAAGGATCAATTATAACTGTTTACTTGAAGGCAAAGGCACACTAGGTGGCTAGGTGCCTCTCTCTCTCTCTCTCTCTCTCTCTATATATATATATATATATATATATATATGCGGA
The DNA here is from genome assembly GCA_020205615.1 of Panax quinquefolius. NCBI lineage: Eukaryota > Viridiplantae > Streptophyta > Magnoliopsida > Apiales > Araliaceae > Panax > Panax quinquefolius. Next base: position 124,305,614 of record CM035159.1, on the reverse strand, counting down.
CAACAGAAGCAGTTGCTGAGTCGGAGCTAATTAAGCTCCCCCCTCCTTCACCTTTTTCCAGTCGTCTGCCTGGATTGACAAAACACACCAACTGTGCGCATGGGAGATTAAACGTTTGATTTGATGCAATAGTAGTTAAGTTAAATGTAAGCTTTTACACGCTAGTTGAGACGTGAAGTTAAAAAAAGGGAAAAACTCTTTACCCTCAAATGAAAATAATAATTATTGTATATACTCATTAATGCTACTACAGAAGAAGGGGAGAAAAAGAAACCACACATGTTGCCGTTGCTGTTTACAAGAAATTCCTAAATGTTTCAGTGGCTATTACACTACGATCTACTTTAGTGCAGACATTCTACATAAATTACACAAGCAAATACAGTACTAAAAACCTATGTGCAAAGCCTAAAGAGAAATGTAAGAAAGCTTACAAGTATCAGGGGAGCATAATGAAATTTGCTTCTTTTTTTTAATGAGTTATCTCCCAAACTACAACTCATACAAATAATTTTTAGTTTTCATGAGTTTGTCGTGTGCAGCTAACTGAATCCCCCACAGCAAGGCCTTGTGCTCCAAAGGAGAAATATCGGTTCATCAATCTCTTACTATACGAACCATGCATGCGGTTCATTCGTGTTTTTTCTCCATTAACTGAAGAATTTGAGCAAGATGGTCCAACACCATCATTTTCAAAACCAACACCTTCTTGTTTATAAGTTGAAATAGGAGAGGACCTGGTTGATTCTGAATAATGACTTGAAGGTGATTCAACGCCCAACTGTGGTGTCACCTGAAGCACACCGTGCATTAGGCTAGTAGTGAACTTCTTTTTGGTGGATGGACTTGGAAGGATACTCTTGAAAGGAAGTATTCTCTTGTTGTTTGGGAGGGAAGAATGTTTTGAAAACCTATGCCGAAGTGAGAATTGACTGTACTTCAAAGCACCATTAATACTGTAAGATTCTAAAGAATCATCATATCCCATATTTAGACTATCATCAACTTTTCTATCTTTTTTCCTTGGCCACTGGAGCAGTATCTTCAATTGTCTTGCAGCATAATTTACTGAGCCAAACCTTCTGTTTTCCAATGAGTTTGGCCTATCTGATGAATCGTTGTGACTCAGTTCACCTGAGCATGCATCATATTCAGTACTTTGAACATCACAATTGGCGGCATATGCATTCTCAGCATCCATGTAGAAAATTATTTCTGCATCAGGAACTCTGAAAGAAGTTCCAGGACTTCCCCCAGTACCCTGCATTTTAAGATGAGAAACAAGGGCACTTCTTGTCAGATAATCTTTACAGTTGGAGATCCCTCCAGCTGAAATCAGTTGCTTGATTAGAATTTCAGAAGATGCTGATTGTGGCCGTTGCTTGAGAAGATCAAGTGGAGTCATGCCATCAGCATCACGAATATTCAAATTAATTTCCGGGACAGTCATGAGAAGTTCCACCAGATCAGAGTGCATAATCTCAGTTACAGCCATGTGAAGAGCTGTTCTTCCATCATTGTTCTTTACGTTGATGATGCCTTGCATATTCACTATCTTTCCACATGCCAACTGCTTCATCAGCTTTACTTGCTTGTCCAGTCTCCGGAAACCAGGGGTACGAAAACCTGCCACGGTCATATGAAGGAAAGTGTCTCCATAATTGTTTGTTAAGGAAGTGGATGACGGAAATGTAGAAATTAAAACTTCTACAACAGCTAAGTAACCCCTGTAAGCAGCCACATGCAAAGCTGTGTTCCCTTGTTTATCTTCAGACTTGATAATGTCATAGGATGCCACTAGGTATTTGACTACCTGTTTAAATGAAGAATCTGTTAAACCGAAAAGTGAATTTTTAGGTGGTCTGAAAAGTTGGATTATTTGATGCAATCTTGAATTACAAGGTGGAAGCTAGCCAGAGGCAGCAATTGCTTGCACAAGATATGAAGGGTGAGTATTAAAGATAGCTCCCAATATTCAGAAAAGGCACGCCAGCTATGTTATTCCCACACCTCCAACTAATGGAGGGGTACTACTAGCTTTAGTGATTGCACCCACAAAATGAAAAGGTAACAATTATTTTATCAGTACTCATCTAATATGAAAGCATCAAAAAGGGCCATAAACCAAGTAGAAGTGAAGTACGCTATAAATAAAGGATAAGGAAGCAGTACACCTATATTATTTGATTTAAAGTTTCTAGAACTCAGTTTTAACTAAAACACAACATTTAGGCCGGTGATAACCAAAATTTACTTTAACAATGGTAATAGCTTATTGACAGTCAACACCACTGAAGCAAATTAGCACAAGTAATCAATTTTTTCACGAAGCAATTTCATATTCAAGCACAATTACTGAAGGTCTTTGTATTTTCAGAAACAACAATATTGCCAAACTATTGACAACCACCCTTAAAGAAACACGGCAACCTCAAGTCACAGGGTTAATGGCCCACTGACCAGTAAAATGCAGCTATAGATTTGAAAATCTCAAGATATCGTTAGCATTTCACTTCACGCTATTACAATTCCATTAGTGAATACAAGAAATAGGAAATCCTTTCCATTTTGAACCAAGTTCTGATTAGTCAGACACTTTAGGCAACCACTAAAAATGGCTTCACAATTAGTTTGCACTCAATCCTTCCTGTCAATTTCCAATGTTCCCCCACAAAACCATGCTTGCAACATAGCCAATTCAGCATCATGCCTTTAGTTATGCCTATTTCTACTATTATATATAAGGGGGCATCAGGATAAGACATCATGAAGATTAAACTTTTATACCATATAAGAATTGGAAATTTCTATCAAAGACGGCTAAGAAATATGTGAATTCATGACAAAAGCAACATTAGCAGAATGGGTATGTAAGAAACTAACCTCAATTTGCCCTCGACCAGAGGCTGTATGCAACAATGTAGATCCCTGAGCATCTCTATATACCAAAACATCCATGCAATCCCCAAGAAGTTCTCTCAAAATCTCCACATTCCCTCCTCTTGCCGCAGCATGGACAGCCCTGTTCATCATCTCCCACCTGAAAACAGAAGGGGTCTCCTCTGCCCCCTCTCCAGTACTGTTCGAAAAAGACCTCCTGGAAACCGAGAAATCCAGCAGGAGCCTGAAAACCTCAGAACTCTTACTCCTGGCCGCGGCATAAAGAATATCAGTAACACCATACTCTCCTTCTCCAAATACAAGAAGTGGGTCTCTCTCTAATAATTCTTTAACAAAACCCACATCCCCAGCTGAGGCAGCAGTGTAAAGAAGCCAACCACCATAGCCAGCTCTAATGAGAGAATTATGACCTTTCTTGTTTTCACATTCCAGGAGTAGTTTTTGGGCAACTTGGGATCGACATTTAGCAACATCATTAAATTGTTCCTCGTCGTCCCAAACTGTTTCGAGGCGGCGAATTCGACGAAGGGAGGTGAGTTTGATGATGAGATTTGTGTCAAGGTGAAGAAGCTCCCTCACCAGATCATAATGGCCATTGGCAGCTGCCCAATCAATGGGAGATGCATACCACCATTGATCTCCAGTACTCTCCCACCTAAGAGGAAAGTATGTTGGAGGCATTGGACTCCCAAAAGTCACAAACTTTAACGCGGATAAGTAGAATTCACTATGGAATCACAGTTTGAGAAAGCATAGAATCAAAGCCCACTTCCAGGTTCATTTCAGAAACAAAAATTTGCTCATATCTAGTAAGGCAAAAGAAAAAGAAATGTTCATATCTAATAGATCTTTGCCAAACAAAATTAGGAATCTTATAGCAAAATATGATCTTTACTCAACTAAACAGAAGGAGAGGAACCAGGAACAATGAATACTACATAAAAGAGATTAACAAATGGGTGTACAAGGAAACCCCATATAAAAAGAGATAACAGTTGAGCCAATAACAAGTGATTAACAAAAAAAGGATGCAGAAAAAACATTTATTGCTAAAAATGAAAGAACAGAGCAGGTAAAATCTGAAGATAGATGCTTCAAAGGGAAAGTTGGAATAAATTAACAAGTTAAAGAATTAAAAAGAACCCACTTTCTATTCACCAAACAATTTGCAGATGATAACAAAACAAAAAGGGCCACGTGTTTAAAGATTTTCTTTGGGAAGATTATAGCTCATAAGAAAAAGTCGCCAAAAAAACCCTTTCATTGTTGAGAGATTCCTTTGGTCCGTGATAGCCCAGTGAGAGGAGAGAAGAGAGAGATTTGGATTTTGGGGTTTGGGGTTTGGACTGTCCAAGCAGCATTTACTTAAACGAACTCTGTTGCTCGAAAAACAGAGGATAATCACTGAAAAAGTTGGGTGAACTCTATTGGTTGTCTTGTCCTGCTTTATTGATTATAATTTTGGGCCACTTGTATGGAGTATAAACCTGGCTTCTCTACTTTTATGGAATTTTCTACATTTCATGAATTAGATTAATAAAGGCCAATATTATAATTTTAAATTCCATATAATTGATATACTCCTCTTCCACAAAAAGTTCTGTTTTTGCAAAGCTTTTTTTGTTATACAAAAGAGTTTTTATTTTATTTATAAAATTTTATAAATACAAACAATGATACAATAATCTCAAATTTATTATTATAATTGCATAATAATAACGTCACCCTTCCAAAATTATAAACATATTATAAAATTCAAAATCAATACAAGTTTTGAATTTTAATACAATAATTGTAAATACTTATATAAACTAACTAGAAAATACCAATAATTATCATATTTAATGTTTTCGGTACTTAAAACGGTTGCATATCATTTTAAACTTTAAGTTTTCATATATTAATTTTAAAAAATCAAAAAATATTTTTAATTTTGGGAGAGGTACAGTAATAAATAACTTAATGGAAATACTTAATGCCTACCTTAGGCTTTGGAAATGCAAATAGAACGATACAGCATGCACAACGCGCATGCCTTTTGTAAAGTAGTACTACTAGTAGTAATGTTTATATGCAACAAATCTCCATTCTTTGATTCTTCTCTTCCATTGTATTACTCAAAAAATAAAGATGCATCTTGAAACCCATAATAATATTTCAAAATCATTTATTATAGCTAAAATATCAGCAATGATAGTGTGCTCTAAAAATTATAGATGGTAGTAAAAAATAATAATAACCTATTAATATAATGTCATTTTATAATTTAAAATCTCTACATGATGGACTGAAAAAAATATTTCTCTAATTTTAACTATTTTTGTTTGTAAAAAGTATGTTTGTGATTGAACTATTTATCTTAATTTAATATTACTTCGGACTATTTAATTCTTTGTTTGATGACGACTATTAGTCCCGTGAAGTCACTTGACAACTTAAAATGTCGGGACTATTAATTCCACATTCGAATTATATAATTCCTTATAAATAGCTTTAAAAATGAAAAAAAAAATAAACTATTTAAAGGAATATTAATCCCCGCATAAAACATGACCAAATAGTAGTATATATTATTAGGAGGCCCTGAGTCTATACAAGGCAAGGCAATTAGGCAAGGCAGCATGAACCAAAACATTGTCCAACAGAATGGAATGGACAATAAGCAAAGCACATCATCCAGTCACGAGCTTGGCCCTCTATTAAAGAGGCAATTCTGCATTAAGAATAACTTGCACGCCAAATACAACAATCTGTGTTCATACATTAAGCAAGCATAAATTAACAGAGCTAAATATGTATTGAATTGTTTCTTAATGATTTTTTTTTTTTTTTTTTTTTTTTGGGGGAGGGGAGAGGGGGTGGTGATGTCATCCTAATTTCAACTAAATTGCACTCAAAAGTCCAAACTTTATAAAAAAAAATAAGGGGGCAGATGATAAACAAAGACAGCCTCAACATAATCATTCATATAACTTTTAACTGTTCAATCAGTTTCCTCTCTCTCTCTAAGAGGAAAAGGGGAAACTCAATTTTGCAAACATAAAAAGATAAACTTAAACCAACAATAGAGACCCAACCTTGTAACATCATAGTGTACAAAGACTGAAGTTATTTCAAACCAATTACTACTAGTAAGCAAAAAAAACTAAAAATTTAAGACTCAGACACCAAAAGAGGCTTGCATCATCACTGGATCGGATAAGCATTAAGCTTCAACTGATGCGATGTGGATAATCAAGTCAATCACTCGAGAGCTGCAAAAACAGAAAGAATTGTGCAAGGAAATCAGTAAGGCAGCAATAAGCAAGGCCAAAGGTACATCATATGTGATTATTCCATTAAGTAATTGACTGCCATGAAATCAATATCAACTAATTAAAACCAGGTATTACCTGTAACCCCATTCATTATCGTACCACGAGACAAGTTTCACAAAGTTATCATTCAAAGCAATCCCAGCCTTGGCATCAAAGATGCTTGATCTGCAAACAGAAACCAAAAACATGTTAAGGCAAACAGGCAACATTGATCTAACTTCACAAATTCAATCATTATGTTTACTAAGCTCTACCCAAGATTCTCAAAATTCACCTGCTATCGCCTATGAAATCTGTGGATACCACATCATCTTCCGTGTACCCCAAGATACCCTTGAGCTTTCCCTCGGACTCCTCCCTGATAATAACAAAGCAATAGAACAAAAAGTTTAAAAATAGGTACTAATAATAATCCACAGCTGAAGTAAATGCATAACAGAAACATAATGATTTTCCAGAAAAATAGGTACTAATTATAATGATTGTTGCAGACTAGTTACAAACAAATCCAGAAAGCCATTTTCCTTTTAATAAGGAAGATCCTCTTTAAATTAAAAGAGTAACAACACTTACTTGATAGCAGCTTTAATTTGGTCGTATGAAGTCTTCTTCTCAAGCCTTACAGTAAGGTCCACAACTGAAACATCCACAGTGGGAACTCGGAAGGACATTCCAGTCAATTTACCATTAAGCGCAGGAAGCACTTTACCAACAGCCTAGTTAAATAGAATAATACAATAAAGTTAATCAAAATGATCAAATTTACATACAACAAAGACATTTAAAACTGCTGGAAATAACACTTGGCTACATCACTTTCTCAAAACAAGCTTTCAAAACAAACTTTAAATCTAATTAAGACACAATTGATCAATTACCTTGGCAGCTCCAGTGCTGCTGGGAATGATGTTGAAAGAAGCAGCTCTTCCACCTCTCCAGTCCTTGCTTGATGGCCCATCCACAGTCTTTTGAGTGGCTGAATAATAATATTATCCAGCAGGATATTAGAACCAACATCAACACATAAATTTACATCATAAAGTTAACCAACCACTTAAGAAACCACTTACCAGTGATAGCATGGACAGTGGTCATAAGACCCTCAACAATGCCAAATCTATCATTAATAACCTGCAAAATTTTAAGAAGAAAGACCAGAGGTTATTGAATTTATATATCAACAATGCCAGTATATACTTGTATTTGAAAAAGGAGTTCATGTAACCTTGGCCAGAGGAGCAAGACAATTGGTAGTGCAGCTAGCATTAGAGACTATGTCAAGTTCAGGCTTGTATTCCTTCTCATTGACACCCACAACAAACATGGGTGCATCCTTGCTAGGCGCAGAAATCACAACCTTCTTTGCACCACCCTATAAGACCAGATAATCCAGGTTAATTAAACCCAACAATTCAAACCAATAGATTCAACTTAGGATTATACTATCTAGAACTTGTTGGCACCCAAGCTCTGACTTCTGTACGAAAAGGGGCATAAATTTTGGATCCATCTAAAATTCATCAAAATAAAAACAAGAAGCTAAATCAATCATATCAGACCTTCAAGTGAGCAGCAGCCTTGTCCTTGTCAGTGAAGACACCAGTAGACTCCACCACAAAGTCAGCTCCGGCTTCACCCCATGGGATCTCTTCGGGGTTTCTAAATTAACAATCACATAAACAACATACAAGCAAACAGTTCAGCATGCAAGACCTATCGAATCCTAAAACCAATGCACAAATTCTTGAAGGTACACGAGGCTAAAAAACTGAAAATCTATCTACTCCAAATTATTGTAATGCATAAATCATAGTATAACAAATAACAGGTATTGGGGAATTGAAGGTACCTGATGCCAAAAACCTTAACTGGCTTCTCACCAAAGAGAAGGGTCTTATCATCCTTAACCTTCAACTCATGATGCTTCCATTGTCCATGAACACTGTCATACTTGAACATATATGTCTGCCACAAGCAGAGAACAATCACAATTTATACGTAAACACACACAACCAATGAACCAAATCATAACAATAAACAAACTCGAAAATAAATATCAATATCTCTAGCTCTCTATATATACACAAAGACCAATACATTTTATGTATAAAGGGAGAGAAAAAGTACGTACCATGTAGTCAGTAGTGATGAAAGGATCGTTAACAGCAACAAGCTCAACATCGTCTCTCTGGAGAGCAACTCTAGCAACAAGACGACCGATCCTTCCGAAACCTATTAGATATTTTTTTTACATCAAGACAGACGTATTAAGTTACAAAATTCAGCCAAAAATCATATCCATGTCAAAAAAAAGTGAATGAAAATCATTTACCGTTGATCCCGATCTTGATCTTCTTGTCAGAACCTAAACAAAATGAAAACAAACACCCGATTAGATCGTCAATGAAATAAACATATATACATGGAGGAAATTGATTTCGAAACTAGGAATAGATTAAACAGAGAAAGAGCAATTTAATTACCCATGGTTTACGAGAGAGAGAGAGATTTAGAGAAGGGTTTTAGGAGGAGAGAGAAAATGTTGAGCGAGAAATGTGCGAGGAGAATAGCGGGTATCATGACTGTATTTAAAGGTGGCGGATTACACGAAGTTAGCCGGCGGGTGTGGTTTTGGTCACGTGAGCCGGTTTAATTTTGTTCAGCTTGGAGAAAAAGAAAGAGGATAAAAATATTAATAATAAAAAAGCTTAATTGAAATTACTACATTTTTAATTTAATTTAATGTATACGGAGGTGGCATTAATATTATGGCATGACAGCAATGCAGTATGCACTCATATATTAATTTAATTGGTTGATCTTTTTCTTTTGTCGAATCAAAGAGGAAAATCTTTACACCAATTTGACCTTTATTATTATTATTATTTTTCTAGATGGATGGATTAAATTATTATTAAGCTACAAAATATCATAAATAGAACAGATTACCCACTTGGATTTATTAAGTACTAGTATTTATTTAAGAATTAATTACTGATAAATAGAAAAGATTCCCCACTTGGATGGATATTTAAATTTGATAGATTCCATAAATTTTTTAATGCATTTATTTGATAAATAAATAATGGTTTCCAACCACATTTTAGAAATTAGATAAAATAAAAAATGTAAACGCAATTAAAAAGAATATGATTTGCCAATAGGAATATTGTCGTTTTAGACAATATCCATACTCTCGAGTCACTCATTACATTTATTGTTACATTTATTTAATGTAGAATAGTGAGGACTACTAACGCTATCTTCGGGACCATCACTCTTTTTCCCCGACTCGTAAAATTATATTATTCCTCATTTCTGAAGAGAGAAACGGTGAAAGAAAGGGTGAAATTTCAATCAAATTTCAAAGAAGAAATATTATAACTAAGATAATGCGTAATAAATTATCGATAGTCTTCAACAATGTTAAACCGATAAAATACAATAGACAACCGGTTTAAGCATAATGAAAATATGCAATCCATTAAAAGAGTCAAGTAGAAAATAAAGTCTACTATCTTTTAGGTTTTAAAAGATTTTCATCAATTTTTATCACTAAGACTCGGTTTAATGAATAAACCACAATATCTAATCATCCATGTCGCACTACTGGTCGAGGATTTTCATCAAATTATCAATAATTTGACTATCTTAGAATCACCCCTGGTCATAATCATACCAAAAACTATCCATCATCGCATTCTGTGCCAATCGAGGACTTTTGTCACATCATTTATATCAAGCCATGATTATACAGAATGATCCTCAGTTATAATCATACTAAGTTCATCTACGCACGTAAGCCCAAAGATAACATAATATAACACGAGGATGATGACAATGACATAATAATTCAATAAAACAAGTTCACGAATTAATTTATTCAGAACTAATAACGTCCAAATTGTCAACATGATCTTTGCTTTGTAGAGTAAAATTCAAGAATGCTCGGAAAAATATTTTCATTAAAAATCTTTGGATGAAGCTCAAATATCGAGGATATTCCACTAAATTCATAAAGTATAAGTCAAAATTTTAACCAACCGAGTATAATAGCGAATGAAATAACAAAAGAAATCACCATGCAAAGCGGTGATTGATGTATGAGTTATTCCAATGAGAATAATAAATCTGAGAATAATAAAAGCGGAACCGGTCAAGGTGTAAAACATGAGACAGGATATTCCAATAGAATAATAAAGACAGAATAATAAAGACTTTAACTAGGTCCCACAGTAAAGAAACAGAACATGTGTAAGACCTAAATTTTTTTTAAATAAAAGGAATTTCCTTTATTTATTATTTTGAAATAGTAAGGGTTGATTTGATTAATGTGGATAGTTAGGGGTAAAATACGCAAATATTTCAAAATAAGCAAGTGGTTATAAAATATTCATTGTTGTCGGGGAATATTCGTTTGGTCGTGGAATATTAAATGTCTTGTCGGGGAATATTCGCTGATTTACGCAAATGACCATGTATGTGTGGGCCCCATAACGGAAAGCGATTGGATGAGAAAAGCGACAAATATAAGTTGTTTAAAAATAACGGCGTAATTGTTACTCAATTAATCTTTGTTGGAATACCCGTTGGTTAAAACACACTAATACGCGTTGTTGAACAAGATGGCTTTGGCAGTATTGCATCAATTATTGATCCTTACGTAAGAAGGCACTACTCAATAATTGTTACGATAATTCTCGCTCAAAGATTTTATTTTATTGATTCAATAATTCTGCTGCGTTGGTATTTTATATTATTGTTGTTTCAATAATTGTCAACGCACAATATTTCCCATTATCGGATCAATAATTCATATTATTTGAATAATATTATTAGATAACATTATTGGCAATGTCTAGAAAGTTCGCTCAAGGAGAGGTTTGGTCACCTAATTGCTGGCATGAGGAGAGATCCTTATTGGAAAGCCCCCTCTTTCCTGAGAACTGCCTGGTTGTCATAATTGTGATTCTGTAATATTATTTGGGAATAATTAATTATTGATTTATATGATAAGAAAATATTTATTTGATATGGATATAAATGATGGATTTATTTATTATATGTGGTTATAATTGAAGGATTTAATGTTGAGGTGTTTTATCAGTATTTTTGTCGGAATGGAGGTATTAAAATCAAATCAGTATTTTTACGATATATTGCGTGAGTTATAATTTTTAATCTGACCGTTGGATCGTTGCGATTTTTGGATATGTTATACATATATAAGTTGAGTATATGTCTACAAATTTTGAACCGTTAAAAATGAACGAATGATTTGTTATAAATTTTAAGAGGTGTTTGATTCGGAAAGTAGGGTTATAATTGATTTTGGTAGAAAATTCTAGAATTGAGTGGGCCCCACTTGTGGTTGGTGAAAAAATGTGCTGAATTTTATTTCAAATGTGGTGGGTGGCAATAGTAGCAGGTAAAGCCATCGGTGTAAGGTCAAAGTCAAGTCCTTGGTACGGGCTAACATTTTCCTATAAATAGAGGGCTAAGTTAGAATTGAAAATCACACCGTAAACAAAGTTTTCTCTCTCTCTCTATATTATTGAGCGTATTTTGTGAGTATTTAGATACTTTGAGAGTTCTTTATTCAAGATAAGTTTCATTCAAAGATCACTTAGATCTTTCCTTCCGGGAAATCTCGATTCTTTGAGGTAAGTGGATGTTATTTTCTTCTCAAATGATATTATTTCTTCAATATCATTATCTTTGAAATATTGGTTGGAACTTTTTATCAAATTTGGAACTTTTTCATGTCTGGGGTTCTTATTCATGAGTTCTTATTCACGAGTTACTATTCATGAGTTCTTATTCACGAGTTCTTATTCACGAGTAGTACTATTCATGAAGCGTGAAAATGTTTTTTTTGTGGAATTTCTATCTTTTGGTGTCTGAGTTACTATTCACGATATCTAAGACTATTCACGATACTCCAAGACTATTCACGATACTCTGGACTATTCATCGAAAAATAAAATTTCTTCTTTTCGTCAAAATATCTATTCGGATACTAGCTTTGATTGTATTCATGTTTTGATCATTCTTGAATTTTACACCACTATGATTATTTTGAGGTATTTTTGAACATGGATAAAACAAAGTACGAATCCTTAATCCTTAATCCTTGTCATTTTGTTTCACTGGATTCGTTCTTTAAAAATATTTTTCATCATCCTCGGTCTTAAATGATGATATTATTGAATATCTTTGGCTGTAGTGCAAAGATGAATGATTTCTGAAGAATATCTTTGGCTCGTAGTGCAAAGATGAGCAGTGTTTAAATGAACATGATTAATCGATGAATATCTTTCGCACTGTAGTGCAAAGATGAATATTTGATTCGGATGTTTATGGATTGTTGTTACAGGATAAAAGATGAGCGATGAACTTTTAAATTCATACATGAAGATAGTAGTTTGCATTCTCTACTTAACTCTTCTAATGAATTATTATTTCATTGAATATTGATTTAAAATTTGTTGTCTATTGTATTCTATTAAATTTTTCCCTGTTGAAGACTAACGATAATTTGTTGTATATTATCTTAGTCATAATATTCTTTCTTGAGCTAGTTGAGCTCACCCTTTTCCTTTTTGTTCCATTCTTCTCGGGAGGCGAGAATATAAGCGAAGTACTGCAGTCGAGGTATGGAATGAAGGTTTTAGAAAGGATTGTTTAGTAGTCCTCACCATTTTGTAAAATAATGTATCAATAAATGTGATGAGGATTTATTTGAGTATAGATATTGTCAGAAGATAATATTTGTATTTAAACTCACGCTTTTCTTGTTGTAATAATAAAGTTGTAGTTGTTTACATACCATTGTATCGACAACCTCAGAATGGGTGATGTATACCTTTTATGGGGGGCCACGGTTGGTATCGAGCTTAGGGATATGATCTCCTGGCGGAGATCGGGGAATAGAACTAGGAGGGAGAGACGAGTAAATCCTTCGCTAGTGTGTCCTACCTAAGCTTATTTGTTAGTTGGTCAAGTATATAGGGATATTATGTGATATATTGATTTCCTTAATTAACCCTTATTTTATGACGACAAGATTTGAGAATGTCGAATGAGAATATTAATGATGGAGTAAATGAGACCAGTGGAGATGCTGTCTTTACCAACGAGGAGAACGCGATAACAGTCGGCAAGCAATGTACCTCACCGTGAACAACACCACCGAAGCGAGATGATGAACGAGGGATGTTTGAAGCTTTTTAGAGTTCATGCAAAATCGGGACGAGGAGACTCGTGTTCAAAATACTGAGGAGAAATGATAGCAATTCACGGGTTGTCACACCAAACAGATTCAAAGAGTTGGGACCACCGAATTTAAGGGAAAGCCGGATCCGATCATGGCGTAAACATGGGTCAAGCAAATTACCAAGATATTCGATGTCTTGGGATGCACGGAGAACGAAGGTTCCATTCGCCACCTTTATGTTGTTAAAGTGGCGGCGATTCATGGTGGGAGTCGTGAAGCGTACCCATCCATCAAGCTTTTCAAAGATGTCTCTGGGAGACATTTCAGAGACTATTTAATGACAAATACTTTCCGAAAGTGTTCGGTATATATGAAGGAAGTGGAGTTCATCATTAGAGCAAAACAACATGGCGGTGTCTCAAAGATGCGAGGCAAAGTTTGCAGAGTTATCCAGGTTTCAGACCTCATTTGGTGGAGAATGAGGAGCGTATGACGCGGATGTTTCTTAGAGGTTTGAAACCGGCATACGTCAAGATCTCATTTCTCATAAACTTTCTCTTTATTCGAGATGTTGTAAATGGGGCTCAATTATTAGGCGAGATAACGAAGTACGGTCAACTGAGGACCACAACCGAGGATCGTACGGAGATAGAATCAGCAGAATAATGATAACCGGCGGAGAAAGAAGCAGACGGACAAAATGGTTACCACTCTGGTGGTAATCGTGGCCATGAAAATAGAAGCGAAAGTCGGGAGGAGATTTTAAAAGAGGAGATTCAACAACGACCATATGAAGGCGTCGGCGCCGATAGAACCGGTTCCAAGAGGAGGAGAAAGACCATCGGTCGTATGTTACACAAACGCGGGAAAGAGGGACATATCACCAAACCGCCCACAACAGTTCAAGGTATGCTATAATTGTGGAAAGGAAGGACATATCGCTCGAGATTATGCACGCAGAGCGAAACCTAGTTCAATGAGGGACGGTGACTCAAAAGATTGTCCCGAGAAAAGTCAAAGTCAAGCGGTTCTGGAAGAGCGTTTGTCGTGGCCGGTCAAAATGCGAGGAACCCGAACGAAGTTAGCACGGGTTAGTTAATTATAAATTCTTGCGAAGTATATACCTTACTAGATATCGGTTCTACCCATTCTTTTATCTCTCTTACTTGCGCTCAACGTTTGAACTTGACTACGGAGAAATTAGACTTTGACCTATTTATGGAGAGTCCGTTAGGAGAAACTTTCATTACATCCGTTGTTTAGAAATCTTGCTTGATTCAGGTTGGCACTATCACATTACCTGTTAACCTTATTTCTATAGAGATATTTGCTTTTGATGTGATTTTAAGGTTAACTACTCATCATGCCGAAATTGATTACTTTCGTAAGGTTGTTAGTTTTCATATTCCTAACTAACCTGTTATTCGAATTCAAGCAACCAAACCATTGAAGTCAAACTCTTTCATATTAAGCCATAAAGCCATTCGTTTATTGAAAAATGGATGTCAAGCTTTCTTAGCCATGTCATGGACTTAAACAAAAATAAGTCAGATTTGAATGATATTTCTGTTGTTAGTAAATTTCCTGACGTGTTTCCTGAAGAATTTCTTGGCTTACTCCCAAAGCCTGATATTAAATTTTGTATCGAATTTGAACCCGGTACAAAACTCATTTCTAAAATCTCATATCAAATGGCTTCTATTGAACTTCAGGAGTTAAAATTCAACTATAGAATTTGGTACCTGAGCCTTTATCTTGTGACTTCCTTTGTGGAATTCACCAAGCGAACTCTCTGTAGGGACGTCATATTCGATGCGATAAATGGCGATAGGTGTCATTGTGACGTCTTATCCAAGATTGGGATATGAGTCGCGATTGAGAGCAACCTAAGTCAAGAATGTCGAAATACGTAGCTTTTCAGGCTTAGTTGGTTATTATCGGAGATTCGTTGAAGGATATTCTCGAATCGCTATTCCATTAAGCGGTGGTGACTCATAGAGATACAAAATTCGAATGGAGCAAGGATTATGGGAAGAGCTTGAAGAACTCGAGAGGAGACTCATTTCAAAGACATGTTACGACCATGCCATCCCGGAAAAGCGAACGTGGTAGGCGGCGTGTTGAGTAGAAGATCATATCGCGGAACGAAAAGTGCGATGATGTCAAGTATACGCATAGAGCCAACTTTAATAGAAAAAGTTAAGGTTGCTCAAGCCACCAGGCCGGTACGATCATGTATGAAGAAGAAAGTACAAGGAGTTATTTGAAGCGAGAATTGATGAAGAAGGAATACTTGAGTCCACTCTAGACTTTGTGTTCTAACGACTACGATTTGAAGTACAAGATTATGATGGAGGCACACAATACACCATTTGCAATCCATCTGGAAGTACTAAAATGTATCGTGATCTTGACATACATTTTGGTGGAATAATATGAAGAGAGAGATTGCAAAGTTTATCTCGATGTGTTTAACTTTACCCAGCGTGTAAAGGCGGAGCATCTAATACCTAAGGGTCCGTTGCAACCACTTGAGATTCCGGAATGGAAAGGGAACACATTACCATGGATTTCGTTACGGGTCTTCCTACGGCTTTCTCAAGGCATCAATGCTATTTGGGTTATTGTTGATAGATTAACCAAATCGCTCATTTCTTTGCCGTCACGGAGACTTATTCCTTGAACGTCTTGCTTTAGTATGTACGTAAATGAGATTGTGAGGTTGCATGGCGGCATACTGTATCCATAGTTTTCGGATCGTGACCCAAGATTCACTTCAAGATTTTGGGTTAGCTTGCAAAAAAGCTATGGCACGGATTTGCGATTTAGTTGGCATACCATCCCCCAAACAGACGGATGATCGAGAGAGGACTATTCAAACTCTTGAAGATTTATTATGACTCTGTGTCCTAGACTTCAAAGGCGGTTGGGATAAGTATTTACCATTGGTGGAATTCTCCTACAACGACGTTATCGTGCAAGTATAGGTGTGGCTCCATTGAAGCATTATATGGACGAAAATGTCGCTCTCCAATATGTTGGGATGAGGTGGGTGAAGCAACATTATTTGGGACCGAAAGTTAATACGTATGACTCACCGAAAAGATCCAAATGATTCGACAACGTATACAAAGCAGCACAAGATCGACAAAAAGAGTTATGCGGATCTTCATCGAAAGGACGTGGAATTTAGTGTAGGGATCATGTATTATTGCGAGTTGCTCCATGGAAGGGAGTTACAAGATTTGGGAAGAGAGGAAAGCTCAATCCACGATTTATTGGTCCATTTCAAATTCTTGACCCGAGTAGGAAATGTAGCCTATAGACTTGCGTTACCTCCAAGTATGTCTCGTGTTCATAATGTGTTTCACATATCGTACTTCGTAAATATGTGAAAGACCAAACCACATTATAGAGTTAGAACCAGGACAAGATAGTAGAAGACTTAACGTATGAGGAGAGGTACTGTCAAGATTTTGGATAGGAAGAAGCATGTCCCACGCCAAGAAAGGTCATACCACAAGTTAAAGTTTTGTGGAGGAATCATGCTTATAGAGGAAATGACACGGGAATTAGAAGCGAAATGAAAGCGAGGTATCCTCACCTTTTCGAAACACCAGTACGTCACGTCAATTTCGAGGACGAAATTTCATAAGGAGGGAGGTTGTAAGACCGAATTTTTTTTAAATAAAAAGGAATTTCCTTTATTTATTATTTTGAAATAGTAAGGGTTGATTTGATTAATGTGGATAGTTAGGGGTAAAATACGTAAATATTTCAAAATAAGCAAGTGGTTATAAAATATTCATTGTCATTCGAGAATATTCGTTTGGTCGTGGAATATTCGCATCTTTGTCAGAATATATTAAATACTGAATGTACAGACCATGTGTGTGGAGCCCATAACGGAAAGCGATTGGATGAGGAAAACGACAAATATAAGTTGTTTAAAAATAACGGCGTAATTATTACCGCAGATTAATCTTTGTTGGAATACCCGGTGTTTAAAACACACTAATACGCGTTAACAAAGAGAAAGCACCGCAGTATTGCATCAATTATTGATCCTTACGTGAGAAGGCACTACTCAATAATTGTTACGATGAATTCTTATCGCTCAAAGATTTTATTTTATTGATTCAATAATTCTTTGCGTTGGTATTTTATATTATTCTTTGTTTCAATAATTGTCACCGCATGATATTTCCCATTATCGGATCAATAATTCATATTATTTGAATAATATTATTAGATAACATTATTGGCAATGTCTAGAAAGTTACATCTAAGGAGAGGTTTGGTCACCTAATTGCGGCTGGCCAGATAGTGAGAGATCCTTATTGGAAAGCCCCTCTTTCCGGGAGGCTGCTGGTCATTCATAATTGTGATTCTGTAATATTATTTGGGAATAATTAATTATTGATTTATATGATAAGAAAATATTTATTTGATATGGATATAAATGATGGATTTATTTATTATATGTGGTTATAATTGAAGGATTTAATGTTGAGGTGTTTTATCAAGTATTTTTTGTCTGAATGGAGGTATTAAAATCAAATCGGTATTTTTACGATATATTATGTGAGTTATAATTTTTAATCGACCGTTGGATCGTTGCGATTTTTGGATATGTTATACATATATAAGTTGAGTATATGTCTACAAATTTTTAACCGTTAAAATGAACGAATGATTTGTTATAAATTTTAAGAGGTGTTTGATTGAAAGTAGGGTTATAATTGATTTTGGTGGAAAATTCTAGAATTGAGTGGGCCCCACTTGTGGTTGGTGAAAAAATGTCTTTGAATTTTATTTCAAATGTGGTGGGTGGCAATAGTAGCGAGAGTAAAACCATCGTGGTAGTAGGTCAAGTCCGCTTTGGGGCTAACATTTTCCTATAAATAGAAGGGCTAAGTTAGAATTGAAAATCACACCGAAATAAAGTTTTCTCTTTCTCTCTATATTATTGAGCGTATTTTGTGAGTATTTAGATACTTTGAGAGTTGTCAAGATAAGTTTCAAGTTTCAAAGATCACTTAGATCTTTCCTTCCAAGAAATCTTGATTCTTTGAGGTAAGGGATGTTATTTTCTTCTCAAATGATATTATTTCTTCAATATCATTATCTTTGAAATATTGGTTGGAACTTTTATCAAATTTGGAACTTTTTTATGTCGGGGTTACTTATTCATGAGTTCTTATTCACGAGTTACTATTCATGAGTTACTATTCACGAGTTCTTATTCACGAGTACTATTCATGAAGCGTGAAAATGTTTTTTTGTGAAATTTCTATCTTTTGAATTCTGAGATTTCTTATTCACGTATACGGCATTATTCACGATATCTGATGACTTTATTCATCGAAAAATAAATTTCTTCTTTTCGTCCAAAATATCTATTCGGATACTAGCTTTGATTGTATCCATATTTTGATCATTCTTGAATTTTACACCACTATGATTATTTTGAGGTATTTTTGAACATGGATAAAACAAAATACGAATCCTTAATCCTTAATCCTTGTCATTTTGTTTTCAATTGGATTCGTTTCTTTAAAAATATTTTCATCATCCTCGGTCTTAAATGATGATATTATTGAATATCTTTGGCACGTGTAGCAAAAAGATGAATGATTCTGAAGAATATCTTTGGCTTTGTAGTGCAAAGATGAGCAGTGTTTAAATGAACATGACCGGTGATGAATATCTTTGATCAGTAGTGCAAAGATGAATATTTGATTCCGGATGTTTATGGATTGTTATTACTGAGGGGATAAAAGATAGAGCGATGAACTTTTAAATTCATACATAGAAGATAGTAGTTTGCATTCTCTACTTAACTCTTCTAATGAATTATTATTTCATTGCGAATATTGATTTAAAATTTGTTGTCTATTGTATTCTATTAAATTTTTCTGTTGAAGACTAACGATAATTTGTTGTATATTATCTTAGTCATAATATTCTTTCTTGAAGCTAGTTGAGCTCACCCTTTTCCTTTTGTTCCATTCTTCCTGGGAGGCGAGAATATAGCGAAATCTGAGCTCTGGGGGTATGGAATGAAGGTTTTAGAAATGATTGTTTAGTAGTCCTCACCATTTTTATTAAATAATGTATCAATAAATGTGATGAGGATTTATTTGAGTATAGATATTATCTCAGAAGATAATATTTGTATTTAAACTCACGCTTTTCTTGTTGTAATAATAAAGTTGTAGTTGTTTACATCACCATGTATTGACAACTCGAATGGGTGATGTATACCTATTTTGGGGGCGTCGCGAGACGAGGATATTCAACGGAATAATAAAATAATAGAAGAATATCACCAAGTATAGGGGATTAAGCATATCTGAGTTATTCCAATGAATAAATAAGAATGAAATAATATAAGGATTTCACCAAGTATAGGGTATTAGCGTATATCTGTGTCATGTATAGGGTATGCCACTTTTACGAGTTATTCCAACAGAATAATAAAGAATAGAATAATGAAGTTTCTTCATGAATAAGAAAGAATAACACCCTTTACGAGTACAACAAATAATATTCCTACCTTAGAAGAAATTTGAATATTGGAAAAGTGAAGTAGCAAAATACTTTTCTTCTTTCTCTCTATAGTTTCTCTCTCAGAGTTTTGATTGAATTCGTAAGAAATAATGAAGGAATGAGCTTTCTATTTATAGAAAAAGCGAGGTGGCTCTTGGTTTTAACGAAGGTCAAAATGACTCTTGGTAATATCAAGAGACAACTACTATTCATGAAGGGTAATTAACCCTTGAACAATCAGAAGAAGGGTTAACTCTTGGTAATATTGAAGGGACAACTACTATTTGCGAAGGGGTAATTACTATTGACGGAAGGTAATTACTATTGATGAAGGTAATTATTATTGAAGAAGGTAATTACTATCGTGAAGGTAAATACTATCGACGAAGGTAATTACTATTCACAAAGGTAATTACTATTCACAAAGGTAATTATTATTGACGAAGGTAAATACTATCGTGCGAAGGTAAATAATATCGACGAAGGTAATTACTATTCACAAAGGTAATTACTATTCACAAAGGTAATTACTATTGACGAAGGTAATTACTATTCATAAAGGTAATTACTATCGATTTGAAGGTAAATACTATCGATTGAAGGTAAATACTATTGTGAAGGTAATTACTTATTCACAAAGGTAATTCTTATTCACAAAGGTAATTACTATTCACAAAGGTAATTACTATCGACGAAGAGACTCTTAGATGATGTCATATGGGCCCCCATAAAATAATCAAACTTACCACAAACGCGTCTCATAATGGACTCTTTATATACATCGAGGATTGAATAAATATTACCACAAATCATTTTATTTTTAATCAACACATATTTAATCTTTCAACAATTATTAATCATTTATAACTTGTCGTCTCAATTAATAATATAACATATTATACGATGATGATCTTTAACAATAATTGAATCAATAATATAAGAGATATGATGCAACAATTATTGTAGTAATAATTGAGTATAGCTAAGTGACTTCTCACGTAAGCATCAATAATCAATACTGTAGTGCTTACTTATGCAATCATGCGTATTCTTGTACTTTTTTTTACTAAGGGTAGTTCAACGGTTTTAACGGTAACACCTCTGCCGTTATTTTTATAGAAAGATAATTTTGTCGTTTTCTAACTACGACAATACTTCCGTTGTGGGGTCCACCACTGATTGAGCCGTCGTACGAATATTCCCCGACAAAAAGAATATTCCCGACCAAACAAATATTTTATAACAACTTGCTTACTTTGCAAAATTTATAAATATTACCCACAACTATAACATTATATCAAATTTATTCCATAATATTCAAAAATAATATTTATAGAAAATTCATCTTTATTTATAAAAGTGAGGTCTTACTAACCTCCCATTCTTATGAAATTTTCCCTCGAAATTAGAATATGCGTACACGATATGATAAAGAGGTGAGGATACCTTGAATACCTTTATCGTTAAAAATATTAAATTCATCTTCGCAATCCTACCAAAGATATTCATTAACCATTCATCTTTGCACTCCAAAGCCAAAGATATACAATTGTAAAACCAATAATCTTTGAGGACGCGACTTAATAGTATCACGATCACGAATTATCCATGCTTCATCGCCAAGGATATTCGTGTTTTCAATTGATCATGATTATACCGAATAATCCTTGGTCATAATCATACCAAGTCTATCAATGCACTACTGACCAAAGATGACTTTTACCACATCCATGAATTAATATTTCATTCTTTGAGACTCATTTCAATAATTAATCCATATCATCGAATCATCTCTATTTCTAAAGTTAATTGTGGCGCCCCAAAATAGGTATACACAACACCCATTACGAGTCGCCAAATACATGGTACAAAAAAGCAAACTACAACTTCAATAATACAAATGTCGTAGTGTGAAATACATAATATATCTTAATGAGTTTAAATATAATATTGTCTTCTAGACAATATCCACATGCAAATAAATCCCCATCATAATTATTGATTCATTATTTTACAAAAATGGTGAGGACTACTAAACAACTCTCTAGAACCTTCATTCCATACCCCACTAAGTACTTCATTACATTCTCGCCTCCCCGAGAAGAAAAAATGGAACAACAAGGAAAAGGGTGAACTCAACTAGCCCGAAGAAGAATATTATGACTAAGATAATATACAACAAATTATCGTTAGTCTTCAACAGGGAAAAATCGATAGAATACAATAAGCAACAAGTTTCGAGATCAATATTCGCAATTGAAATAATAATTCATAGAAGAGTTACGTAGAGAATGAAATCTACTATAATCTATGAATTTAACGGTCCATCATCAATATTTTATCCTCGTAACATCAATCGATATACATCCGGAATCAAATATTCATCTTTGCACTACTGTGCCAAAGATATTCATCGATTGGTCATGTATTCATTTAAACACTGCTCATCTTTGCACTACTTCAGCCAAAGATATTAATCAATCGGTCATATTCATCTCAACACTGTTCATCTTTGCACTTCTGAGCCAAAGATATTCTTCAGAAATCATTCATCTTTGCACTACTGGGCCAAAGATATTCAATAATATCATCATTTAAGACCGAGGATGATGAAAATATTTTAAAAAGCGAATCCGGTGAAACAAAATGACAAGGATTAAGGATTAAGGATTCGTACTTGGTTTTATCCACGCCCAAAAATACCTCAAAAATAATCATAGTGGTGTAAAATTCAAGAATGATCAAAACATGGATACAATCAGAGTTAGTATCTAGAATAGATGTTTTGGACGAAAAGAAGAAATTTTATTTTTCGGTGAATAAGACCAGTACACGTGAATAAGTCAGTATACATGAATAGTCTTAGTATCGTGAATAGTAACTCAGAGACACCAAAAGATAGAAATTCCACAAAAAACATCTTCACGCTTCGTGAATAGATTTCGTGAATAGTAATCGTAAATAGTAACTCATGAATAGTAACTCATGAATAGTAACCCATGAATAGTAACCCCAGACATGAAAAAAGTTGCAAATTTGATAAAACTTCAGATCAACATTTCAATTATAATGATATTGAAGAAATAATATCATTCTGAAAAAATAATATCCTTACCTCGAAAGATCAAGTCTTTCTAAATGTGAAACACAGGATATAAAGCTATGACTTGGACTTGCATCGTATATAGCAATACTCAAAGTATATTCAAAATACTTACAAGAATACGCCGATAATATAGAGAGAAAACTTGAGTTTACGGTGTGATTTTCAATTCTAACCTAAGCACCTATTTATAGGAAATTGCTTAGAACACCAAAAGCAGAAAATTTAATAAATTAATATATATATATATATATATATATATATATATCAAATTCATACGCCAACCTTAGAATTCAGATCCTAGCATTTCCCACATGCCACCTTCTAGAAAGAAATGATAAAAACGTTTTTCATAAAATAAATAATTAAAACTTACAAAATTAATTATTTTGAACTTGAACTTCAATAATTCATAATAAATAGCCCTTTCATCAGAAAATTAGAATCTCATGAGTTTTTATAGGAAATTCAATTCTCTACAACTTTGCAGAAGAAAGTTTTTCCAAATTCCAAATAGAAATTGACCGAAATCCATAAAGCAGAAGCGATTTTACAAATTTATAATCAAATTTCAATCAATAAATGGGGTCCAATTTGAGACATGTTTAACATGTTTTAAACATTTATTGCAACAAAAATACTCTTCCTCCTCAGTATACTCATATATCCCATATTCGTTGTAAAAATATCACCGTTAATATATTATTAAAATAATATATTTAAATGAATTATTTTATCGAGAAAAAGATAAAATATTAATTTTCAACAATTGTCATTTTAAAATTTTCTCCATCTATATCCACATAAAATCAATATTTTCCTCATCATATAAATTAATAATTAATTATTCACAAATAATATTACTGAGAATCACAATATTGACAACCGAGGCGGTTCAGGAAGAGGGGCTTTCCAATAAGAATTTCTTCTTACTTGGTAGCGCAATTAGGTGACCAAACCTCTCCTTAGGCGTAACTTTGTAGACATTGCCAATAATGTTATCTAATAATATTATTCAGATAATATGAATTATTGCTTCGATAATGAAAGATATCATTGTGTAATGACAATTATTGAAACAATGAATATAAAATATCAACGCATGACAATTATTAACTCAATAAAATACTGAACAGTAATTACTGTAACCATTATTGAGTAGTGCCTTCTTACGTAAGAATCAATAATTGGTACAATACCAAGTGCTACTGTTCAACAACGCGTATTAGTGTGTTTTAACCACCGGGTATTCCAACAGTATTAATTCAGTAATAACTCACGCTGATTATTTAAAAACAACTTATATTTATCGTTTTCTTCATCCAATCACTTTCTTTCGTTATGGGGCCCACACATGGGCTAGCATTGGTCAGTAAATACGAATATTCCCGAAGCGATTGAATATTCCACGACCAAACGAATATTCCCAAGCGATAATGAATATTTTATAACCACTTGCTTAATTTGAAATATTTGCATATTTAACCCTTAACTATCCACATTAATCAAATCAACCCTTACTATTTAAAATAATAAATAAAGGAAATTCCTTTTATTTAAAAATTTTGGGGTCTTACACCAATGATATTCATTAGTATCACGACCACGAATTATCCATGCACTACTACCAAAGATAATCGTGTATTCATTAATATCACGATCACAAATTATCCATGACTACTACCAAAGATAATCGCGTGTATTCATTAGTATCACGACCACAAATTATCCATGCACTACGGCCAAAGATAATCGTGTATTCATTAGTATTACGACCACAAATTATCCATGCACTACGTGCCAAAGATAATCGTGTATTTATTAGTATCACGATCACAAATTATCCATGCACTACGTGCCAAAGATAATCGTGTATTCATTAGTATCACGACCATAAATTATCCATGCACTACGTGCCAAAGATAATCGTATTTTCAATTACGGTCATGATTATACCGAATAATCCCTGGTCATAATCATACCAAGTCCATCTATGCACGTGAGCCACAGATGACTTTCAACATAATATAAGCATGAGGATCATGTCAATGATATAAAGAATCAATCAAATGAGATAAAGGATAAATATTAAACATTTATAATATAATTTATCCAGGATTCAAGAATATCCCCATGTTATCAATCACTTAATAATCTTATAATCTAATATCATTAATATTATAACAATATTTTAATCACTTCTTAAATTTATAAACAATTTATTTCAATTGTTTACGCTTTACCATATAATGCATTTAATCATTTAAAAATGCCATACTCATAAGATATCATCACCAATGATCAAATCCCTCATCAAAAAATATGCATATACTCTATATAGGATTCTCTAGCCATAAAATCCTATTTTCCAATTTTGATACTTCACATAACATATTTAACTCATATGTTCATAACCAAACTATTTTTATGAAAAATATCAAATCAGTTCCAAAAATATTTCTTTTCTGGGATTTAGCATAATATAGTCTCATAATGAAAATATATTTTTCTCGAAATTTTTAAAATTTATTTACTATTTTTCAAAAATCAATTTCTAATTAATTCCTTAAGAAATTTGCTACCTCAAGTTTAACTCCGAAATTCCCAAATCTTGGGGACCTTACACATGTTAATGTGAGCCTCCGATTTAAATTTCATGGTCATCTGAGTTGTAGAACTCGGTTATAGCATTTTTGAAATGGTCATAACTTGCTTTCATTTTAAGTCGGAATGAGCTCATTTTTTGGACACGATGTTCTTTTATACCATATACTTTTATGTCCCAAAAGGCCTGAATTTTTCTCACTAATTAAGTGGTAAAACAGCCCTTATAAAAATGTGGCGGTAACTTTTTTGGACATTTTAAAGTTTTGACTCCTTTCTTTAAAATCGGTCCACACTTAAAAAATCTACAACACTTTTTTTCGGTGATTCCACTTGGATTAGTTAGGTAACTCATAGATCTAACTCTAGGACTTGAACACACACAAAAATTCAAAATATAATAGGAGATTTGGTCAATTGAATTTCATGTTACGTTTTTCACCAAAATCTGGTTTTAACTCCTTGTGATTTTTAAGAAACTTTCATGTTTTCACATACCAACCAAACATAACTCATCATAACACTTACTAATACCACGTATACCCATGATTTTCATTAGTCCAATGCTTTTATTATGACTTTCATCATAAACCACGTAAAACCTATTCATTTTAGTTGAAGAAATATTTGAGGGTTTAAGAAATGGGTTTTGTCTTACGGGGTCAATACTGAAATTCGATTTCACGCCTAAGTAGGCTAGGAAGTCTTCAAGAATACGCCAGAAATTTATTAATAATAGATATATCATTCAAAGCTGTGACTCTCATCCAAGACTTGGATAAGACGTCACATTGATACCAATTGTGACTTCTATCCCTTAACCTAGAAAGACCTCACAATGATACCTATAAACTTGCCATCTCCATTCACGATGTCGCCTAGAGTAAAGTCCGCCGCGGTGCATTCTATACAAGGAAGTCAACAATGAAAGGTTAAGGGCTCTTTACTTATGGCTCGATATGACAATAATTGACTTTAGTAGTTTGGTTACTTGAATTCGCACAACAAAGTTGGTTATGAATATAAAGTTAACAACCTTACGAAAAGCATGATGAGTAGTTAACCAATTGATTCCTAAAATCACATCAAAGGCAAATATTTTCAAAAGATAAGATCGACGAAGTAACGTGAAAGTGTTTATTTGAATCAAACAAGATTTAAAAATAGTAAGTAATGTGAAGGCTCCTACTAACGAAGTTTCAACCAATAAGTCAAAGTCTAACTTCTCCGAGTCAAATTTAAGCGTTGAACGCAAGCAAGAGAGATAAAATAATGGGTAGAAACCGGGTATCTTATAAGGTATAGACTTCACAATTTATAATTAACTAACCCGTGCTAACTTCGTTTGGTTTACTCGCTTTTTGAGAAGTCATGAAAAATGCACTTCCTAAAACCAACGACTTTGTTTTGTCCATATCCACCTTTGGTGCTACCGTCCCAGCTAGACTTGACTTTGGTTGTAAGACCCCGAAATTTTTTAAATAAAAAGGAATTTCCTTTATTTATTATTTTGAAATAGTAAGGGTTGATTTGATTAATGTGGATAGTTAAGGGTTAAATATGCAAATATTTAAAATTAAGCAAGTGGTTATAAAATATTCATTATCGTCGGGGAATATTCGTTTGGTCGTGGAATATTCGTACTGTCGGGGAATATTCGCATGCACGACGCAAGACCATGTGTGGGCCCCATAACGGGGAAGTGATTGGATGAAGAAAACGACAAATATAAGTTGTTTTAAATAATCTAGCGTAGTTGTTCTCAATTATATGTTGGAATACCCGTTGGTTAAAACACACTAATACGCGTTGTTGAACAAGAAGACTTGGTATTGCACCAATTATTGATTCTTACGTAAGAAGGCACTACTCAATAATGGTTATGAAGAATTACTATTCAAGATTTTATTGAGTTAATAATTCTTGCGTTGATATTTTATATTCTTTTGTTTCAATAATTGTCATTACACAAGATCTTTCATTATCGAAGCAATAATTCATATTATCTGAATAATATTATTAGATAACATTATTGGCAATGTCTAGAAAGTTCATCTAAGGAGAGGTTTGGTCACCTAATTCGGCGCCAAGAAGAAGAAATTCTTATTGGAAAGCCCCTCTTTCCTGAGGCGCCTGGTTGTCAATATTGTGATTTCGTAATATTATTTGTGAATAATTAATTATTGATTTATATGATGAGGAAAATATTGATTTTATGTGGATATAGATGGAGAAAATTTTTAAAATGACAATTGTTGAAAATTAATATTTTATCTTTTTCGATAAAATAATTCATTTAAATATATTATTTTAATAATATATTAACGGTGATATTTTTACAACGAATGTGGGATATATGAGTATACGAGGAGGAAGAGTATTTTTGTTGCAATAAATGTTTAAAACATGTTAAACATGTAAATTGGACCCCATTTATCGATCGAAATTTGATTATAAATGTAAAAATCGCCCGCTTGTGGATTTCGGTCAATTTCTATTTGGAATTTGGAAAAACTTTCTTCTGCAAAGTTGTAGAGAATTGAATTTCCTATAAAAACTCATGAGATTCGAATTTTCTGATGAAAGGGCTATTTATTATGAATTATTGAAGTTTCAAGCTTCAAATAATTAATTTTTGTAAGTTTTAATTATTTATTTTATGAAAACGTTTTTATCATTTCTTTCTAGAAGGTGGCATGTGGGAAATGCTAGGATCTGAATTCTAAGGTTGGCGTATGAATTTGATATATATATATATATATATATATATATTAATTTATTAAATTTTTCGCTTTTGGTGTTTCTAAGCAATTTCTATAAATAAAGGTGCTTAGGTTAGAATTGAAAATCACAATTTAAATTGAAGTTTTTCTCTCTATATTATCGAGCGTATTCTTGTGAGTATTTTGAGTATACTTTGAGTATTGCTATACGGTGCAAGTCCAAGTCATAGCCTTATATCCCAGGTGTTTCAAATTAGTAATCTTGATCTTTCGAGGTAAGTGGATATTATTTTTTCAGTAATGATATTATTTCTTCAATATCATTATCTTTGAAATGTTGATCCAAGTTTTTATCAAATTTAGAACTTTTTCATGCTCGGGGTTACTATTCATGGGTTACTATTCATGAGTTACTATTCACGAAGTTCTTATTCATGAGTTCTTATTCACGAGTTACTATTCACGAATACTATTCAAGTAAGCGTGAAGATGTTTTTGTGGAATTTCTATCTTTTGGTGTGAGTTACTATTCACGATATCTCTAAGACTATTCACGATATCAAGACTATTCACGATACTGTGATTATTCAATAGAAAAATAAAATTTCTTCTTTTCGTCAAAACATCTATTCCGGATACTAACTCGATCAGATCCATGTTTTGATCATTCTGAATTTTACACCACTATGATTATTTTTGAGGTATTTTTGGGCGTGGATAAAACCAAGTATTTAATCCTTAATCCTTAATCCTTGTCATTTTGTTTCTTTGGATTCGTTTCTTTAAAAATATTTTCATCATCCTCGCCTTAAATGATGATATTATTGAATATCTTTGGCCCAGTAGTGCAAAGATGAAGATGAATGATTTCTGAAGAATATCTTTGGCTTGAGTAGTGCAAAGATGAGCAGTGTTTAAATGAACATGACCCGGTGATGAATATCTTTGGCCCAGTAGTGCAAAAGATGAATATTTGATTCCGGATGTATATTGATTGATGTTACAGGATAAAATATTGATGATGGATCGTTAAATTCATAGATTATAGTAGATTTCATTCTCTACGTAACTCTTCTATGAATTATTATTTCCGCTGTAATATTGATCCAAACTTGTTGTCTATCAGATTCTATCGATTTTTCCCGTTGAAGACTAACGATAATTTGTTGTATATTATCTTAGTCATAATATTCTTTATCGGGCTAGTTGAGCTCACCCTTTTCCTTGTTGTTCTATTTTTTCTTCTCAGAGGCGAGAATGTAGCAGTACTAGTCGGGGTATGGAATGAAGGTTCTAGAGAGAGTTGTTTAGTAGTCCTCACCATTTTTATAAAATAATGAATCAATAATTATGATGGGGATTTATTTGCATGTGGATATTGTTTAGAAGACAATATTATATTTAAACTCATTAAGATATATTGTCGTATTTCACACGACATTTGTATTATTGATGTTGTAGTTTGCTTTTTGTACCATGTATTCGGCGACTCAGAATGGGTGTTGTGTATACCTATTTTGGGGGCGCCACAGGTTTGGTATCGAGCTTAGGATATGATCTCTCCATGAGATCGGGGAATAGAATCTAGGAGGGAGAGACGAGTAAATCCTTCGCTAAAGGTGTCCTACCTAAGCTTATTTGTTAGTTGGTCAAGATATATAGGGATATTATGTGATATATTGATTTCCTTAATTAACCCTTGTTTTATGATCGTATTTGAGAATGTCGATCGAGAATATTAACATTGGAGTAAATGAGACCGTGGAGATGCCTCAGACTTTACCAACGAGGAGAACGTGTAACAGTCGGGCAATGTTCCTCCCGTGAACAACACCACCGATCGCGTAGATGATGAACGAGGGGATGTTTAGAAGCTTTTGCAGCTCATGCAAAAATCGACGAGGAGACTCGTGTTCAAAATACAGGAGGAAATGATAGCAATTCACGGGTGGGTCAAATGCAAGCTCAAAGAGTTGGGACCACTGCACTGGGAAAGCCGGATCCGATTAAAGTGAGACGTGGGTCAAACAAATTACCAAGATATTCGATGTCTTGGGATGCACGGAGGAACAGAAAGTTCCATTCGCCACCTTTATGTTCCGTGGCAGGCAGACATCGGTGGGAATCATGTGAAGCGCACTCCATCCACCGTGACTCAAAGATGTCATGGGAGACGTTTGAAAAGTTCAATGACAAGTACTTCCCCGAAAGTATTCGGCTATATGAAGGAAGTGGAGTTTATTAGACTAGAGCAGTAATAACATGACGGTGTCCCAAAGACGAGGCGAAGTTCACGGAGTTATCCGTGTTCAGACCTCATTTGGTGGAGAATGAGGAACGATGACGCGGATGTTTCGAGAGGTTTGAAACCCGACATACGCCAAGATCTCATTTCTCATAAATTTTCTCTATTCGATGATGTCACAATGTGGCTCAATTGTTAGAAAGCGAGATAACGAGTACGTTCAACCGAGGGACCATAACCAGATCATAATCAAGATAGAACCATCGTAATAACGATAACCAACGGAGAAAGAAGAATACGTAGACAAAGGCAGTAACCACTCCGGTGGTAATCGTGGCCATGAAAATAGAAGAAGCGAGTCGGGAGGAGATTTTAAAAAGAGGAGATTCAACAACGACCATGTGAAGACGCCGCCGCCAGAGAGCAACTAGTTTTAAGGGAGGAGAACGACCACCCGGTCATATATGCTACAAATGCGAAAAGAGGGACATATCACCAAACCGCCCACAACCAATTCAAGGTATGCTATAATTGTGGAAAGGAAGGACATATCGCTCGAGATTGACGACAAAGCGAAAACCTAGTTCATGGGGACGGTGACTCAAAAGATCGTCCCGAAAAGTCAAAGTCAACGATTCCGGAAGAAAGCGTTTGTTGTGACTGGTCAAAAATGCGAGGAACCCGAACGGTTAGCACGGGTTAGTTAATTATAAATTCTCACAAGTATATACCTTACTAGATATTGGTTCTACCCATTCTTTTATCTCTCTTACTTGCGCCAACGCGTTTGAACTTGACTACGGAGAAATTAAACTTTGACCTATCTCGTGGAGACTCCATTAGAGAAACTTTCATTACATCCGTTGTTTAAAAATCTTGCTTGATTCAAGTGGCACTATCACATTACCGTTAACCTTATTTCTATAGAGATATTTGCTTTTGATGTGATTTTAAGGTTAACTACTCATCACGCCAAATTGATTATTTTTGTAAGGTTGTTAGTTTTCATATTCCTAAGCAACCCGTTATTTGAATTCAAGCAATCAAACCATTGTAGTCAAACATTTTCATATCAAGCCATGAAGTCATTCGTTTATTACGGATGTCAAGTTTTCTTAGTCCATGTTATGGATTTGAATAAAGACACGCCGATTTGAATAATATTCTGTTGTTATTGATTTTTCCGACGTATTTCAAGAATTTCTTCGCTTACTCCCAAAGCTCGATATTAAATTTTGTATCGACTTTGAACCCCAGACAAAACTCATTTCTAAAATCTCATATCGAATGGCTCTATTGAACTTCGTGAGTTAAAAATTCAACTATAGAATTTGGCACCGAGCCTTTTATTTTATGACTTCCTTTGTGGAATTCACCAAGCTTTACTCTCTCAGGGGACGCCATATTCGTGCGATAGTAAATCGATAGGTGTCATTGTGACGGCTTATCCAAGATTGGGATATGAGTCACGATTGAGAGCAACCTAAGTCGATTATCGAAAGACGTAGCTTTCAGGCTTAGTTGGTTATTATCGGAGATTCGTTGAAGGATATTCTCGAATCGCTATTCCATTAACGCAAATTGACTCGTAGAGATACAAAATTCGAATGGAGCAAGGAATGTGGGAAGAGCTTCAAGAACTCAAGAGGAGACTCATTTCAAAGACATGTTCGATCATGCCATCCCGGAAAAACAAACGTGGTAGCCGACGCGGTGAGTAGAAGATTATATGCGGAACGAAAAGCGATGATGTCAAGTATACGACAGAGCCAACTTTAATAGAAAAAGTTAAGGTTGCTTTCAAGCCACCGAATCTTGAGTTGATGCGTATGAAGAAGAAAGTACAAGAAGGAGCTATTCTAAGCGAGAATGATACTTGAGTCCACTCTAGACTTTGTGTTCCTAACGACTCGATTTGAAGTACAAGATTATGATAGAGGCACACAACACGCCATTTGCAATCCATCCTCGAACTACTAAAATGTATCGTGATCTTCTTGACATACATTTTGGTGGAACAATATGAAGAGAGAGATTGCAAAGTTTATCTCGATGTGTTTAACTTGCCAACGTAAAAGCGAGCATCTTGTACCTAAGGGTCCGCTGCAACCACTTGAGATTCGGAATGGAAGTGGGAACACATTACTATGGATTTCGTTACGGGTCTTCCCGCGGTTTCTCAAGGCATCAATGCTATTTGGGTTATTGTTGATAGATTAACCAAGTCTCCGCTTCATTTTTACCGACACGAGAGACTTATTCCTTGAACGCCTTTCTCGTATGTACGTACGAATGAGATTGTGAGATTGTATGGCATGCCAAGATCCATAGTTTTAGATTGTGACCCAAGATTCACTTCATGATTTTTGGGGGTTGAAAGCTATGGGCACGAATTTATTTATCTGATTTGGCATACCATCCTCAAACGGATGGGCAATCGAAAGGACTACTCAAACTCTTCAAGATATATTAAAACTCGTGGTCCTAGATTTCAAAGGAAGTTGGGATAAGTACTTTGCCATGGTGGAATCCTCATACAACAATAGTTATTAAACAAATATAGGCATGGTTCCATTCAAGCATTATATGGACGAAAATGTCGCTTCCAATATGTTGGGATGAGGTGGGTGAAAGCAACATTGTTGGGACCCGAAAGTTTAAGACGTATATGACTCACCGAAAAGATCCAAATGATTCGACAACGATAATAAACCGGCACAAGATCGACAAAAGAGTTATGCGGATCTTCATCGAAATGACGTGGAATTTAATGTAGGGATCATGTATTGTCATGAGTTGCTCCATGGAAGGGAGTTACAAGATTTGGGAAGAGAGGAAAGCTCAATCCACGATTTATCGGTTCATTTCAAATTCTCGACCGAGTAGGAAATGTAGCCTATGACTAAGCGTTACCTCGAGTATGTCTCGTGTTCATAATGTGTTTCATATATCTGCATTTCATAAATATGTGAAAGACCGAACCACGTTATAGAAGTTAGAACCAGGACGAGATAGCCAAGACTTAAAGTATGAGGAGGTACCGTCAAGATTTTGGATAGGAAGGAGCATGTCCTACGCCAAGAAAGGTTATACCACAAGTTAAAGTTTTGTGGAGGAATCATGCTATAGAGGAAATGACCGGGAGTTGGAAACGGAAATGAAAGCGAGGTATCCTCACCTTTTCAAAACACAGTACGTACGCCAATTTCGAGGACTTAAATTTCATAAGGAGGGAGGTCAGAAGACCAAAATTTTTAAATAAAAGGAATTTCCTTTATTTATTATTTTGAAATAGTAAGGGTTGATTTGATTAATGTGGATAGTTAAGGGTTAAATATGCAAATATTTCAAATTAAGCAAGTGGTTATAAAATATTCATTATCGTCGGGAATATTCGTTTGGTCGTGGAATATTCGCATCTTATCGGGAATATTTACGACATTGCAAGCAGCCATGTGTGGGCCCCATAACGGAAAGTGATTGGATGAAGAAAACGACAAATATAAGTTGTTTTTAAATAACTGCAGTAGTTGTTACCAAGTATCATCGTTGAATACCCGGTGGTTAAAACACACTAATACGCGTTGTTGAACAAGAAGACACTTGGTATTGCACCAATTATTGATTCTTACGTAAGAAGGCACTACTCAATAATGGTTACTGTGAATTATCGCTCAAAGATTTTATTGAGTTAATAATTGTTGCGTTGATATTTTATATTGTTGTTGTTTCAATAATTGTCATTACACAAAGATCTTTCATTATCGAAGAAATAATTCATATTATCTGAATAATATTATTAGATAACATTATTGGCAATGTCTAGAAAGTTCGCTCTAAGGAGAGGTTTGGTCACCTAATTGCGCGCCAAGAAGAAGAAATTCTTATCGAAAGCCCCTCTTTCCTGAGGCGCCTGCGGTTGTCAATATTGTGATTCGTAATATTATTTGTGAATAATTAATTATTGATTTATATGATGAGGAAAATATTGATTTTATGTGGATATAGATGGAGAAAATTTTAAAATGACAATTGTTGAAAATTAATATTTTATCTTTTTCTCGATAAAATAATTCATTTAAATATATTATTTTAATAATATATTAACGGTGATATTTTTACAACTAATGTGGGATATATGAGTATACGAGGAGGAAGAGTATTTTTGTTGCAATAAATGTTTAAAACATGTTAAACATGTCTGGTGGACCCCATTTATCGATGAAATTTGATTATAACTTTGTAAAATCGCCTCGTTTGTGGATTTTTGGTCAATTTCTATTTGGAATTTGGAAAACTTTCTTCTGCAAAGTTGTAGAGAATTGAATTTCCTATAAAAACTCGCGAGATTCGAATTTTCTGATGAAAGGGATATTTATTATGAATTATTGAAGTTCAAGTTCAAATAATTAATTTTTGTAAGTTTTAATTATTTATTTTATGAAAAACGTTTTTTATCATTTCTTTCTAGAAGGTGGCATGTGGGAAATGCTAGGATCTGAATTCTAAGGTTGGCGATGAATTTGATATATATATATATATATATTAATTTATTAAATTTTCTCGCTTTTGGTGTTCTAAGCAATTTCCTATAAATAGGGTGCTTAGGTTAGAATTGAAAATCACACCGTAAACTCAAGTTTTCTCTCTATATTATCGAGCGTATTCTTGTGAGTATTTTGAGTATACTTTGAGTATTGCTATACGGCAGCAAGTCCAAGTCATAGCTTTATATCCTGTTTCAAATTTGTAAGACCGATCTTTCGAGGTAAGTGGATATTATTTTTTCGTAATGATATTATTTCTTCAATATCATTATAATCGAAATGTTGATCTGAAGTTTTTATCAAATTTAGAACTTTTTCATGTCGGGTTACTTATTCATGGGTTACTATTCATGAGTTCTTATTCACGAAGTTACTATTCATGAGTTCTTATTCACGAGTTACTATTCACGAGTACTATTCATGAAGCGTGAAGATGTTTTTGTGGAATTTCTATCTTTTGGTGTCTGAGTTACTATTC
Organism: Panax quinquefolius; assembly: GCA_020205615.1. Lineage (NCBI taxonomy): Eukaryota > Viridiplantae > Streptophyta > Magnoliopsida > Apiales > Araliaceae > Panax > Panax quinquefolius. Next base: position 124,269,928 of record CM035159.1, on the reverse strand, counting down.
ACGATATCGACGACTATTCATGATATCGACACTATTCACGATACTCTGATCTTATTCAATTAAAAATAAAATTTCTTCTTTTCGTCAAAACATCTATTCGGATACTAACTCGATCAGATCCATGTTTTGATCATTCTGAATTTTACACCACTATGATTATTTTTGAGGTATTTTTGGGCGTGGATAAAACCAAGTACTAATCCTTAATCCTTAATCCTTGTCATTTTGTTTCAATGGATTCGTTTTTTAAAAATATTTTTCATCATCCTCGCCTTAAATGATGATATTATTGAATATCTTTGGCTCAGTAGTGCAAAGATGAATGATTTCTCGAAGAATATCTTTGGCCCAGTAGTGCAAAGATGAAGCAGTGTTGAGATGAACATGACCGATTGATTAATATCTTTGGCCTGTAGTGCAAAAGATGAACAGTGTTTAAATGAATATGACTAATCGATGAATATCTTTGGCCTTCAGAAAGTGCAAAGATGAATATTTGATTCGGATGTATATTGATTGATGTTACAGGATAAAATATTGATGATGGATCGTTAAATTCATAGATTATAGTAGATTTCATTCTCTACGTAACTCTTCTATGAATTATTATTTCACGCGAATATTGATCCGAAACTTGTTGTCTATTGTATTCTATCGATTTTCCTGTTGAAGACTAACGATAATTTGTTGTATATTATCTTAGTCATAATATTCTTTTATCGGGCTAGTTGAGTTCACCCTTTTCCTTGTTGTTCCATTTTTCTTCTCGGGAGGCGAGAATGTAGCGAGTACTAGTCGGGGTATGGAATGAAGGTTCTAGAGAGAGTTGTTTAGTAGTCCTCACCATTTTGTAAAATAATGAATCAATAATTATGATGGGGATTTATTGCAGATGTGGATATTGTCTAGAAGACAATATTATATTTAAACTCATTAAGATATATTGTCGTATTTCACACGACATTTGTATTATTGAAGTTGTAGTTTGCTTTTTGTACCATGTATTTGGCAACTCAGAATGGGTGTTGTGTATACCTATTTTGGGGGCGTCACATTGGTGCACAACAAAATTGAGCTAAATGACCTTCTCTTCTTGTAATTTCCACTTCTATTATCTTTGCCATGA
>CM035159.1:124108802-124263802 GCA_020205615.1 Panax quinquefolius | reverse complement strand
TTCCTTGCTTATCTTGTGATGTATTTATATAGTTGTTCAATCAATACGAAATAGTAGTCTGTACAACTCTTTCATTATCAGGGGAGGGGAGTATTGATCACAAAACATAGTAGTAACAAAAGCGAAACAAATACTCCACAGTTTAGTCTTTAATCAACCGAGGACAACTAACTAACTAACTAACTAACCTACCTACCTACAATATGTAGTACTCCAGGTGAAGTGTTTAATATTATTATTATTATTCTGGTATCTTACTTGCATCATGGAAAAGGTAGAGATAGAGATAGAGATAGAGATGCTGCTCTATTCATTCATTCTCAACAACACACAATGTTTTAGTGAACACCACGGTATATTGCACCAGGGCAAAGCTCATCCATACTATCAATGTTCCTGTATCCATTATACTCTCTCAGACATGTCCACCCCCTACGTGAAAGGAACTGACGGAAATCATCTTCACTGTAGAAGGTCTTCTCCTCTGCGTGAACTGGCAAGTGATCCGACTCCTCATACAGGCATACTTTTATTGTTAGGCCTGAAAACAATACCCTAAATTCTTTTAATTTTCGGTATCAATTTTTCACCCCACAACTACTTGCAGAATCATGATATTTACTTTACCTTCATCAACATGAAGACTGTAGTTTCCCAGAGGCATATCCCTATCAAGACTCCGTACAATATTATCTTCATCTTCCAGCCAAAACGCACGCTTTGATCTTAACCTAAAACCAGACTTGATTGCTTCCTTGATGGCATCTGCAGACCCATCGATTCCAATTCTTTTTGTGTAATCCCCCAGCTTGACGAAAATAACCCTCCCATCATATGAGTTGCTCTGCTCACCTACAAAACATGACAACATCAAGGCAGCGATACAGTTTCAAACTATGGTGTAAAAAAGGGAGCTCCATATGTTATAATATCTTCTCAGGTAGGTTAGAATTCCAATAAAATGGATTTTCATGCCTCACCGAGTATATTATTATATATTATAGTGACCACAATCAATTGTTTTCTATCTATACAACCACAATCAAGTAGTCGTTTGTCAAACAAAATTTAGACTCTATGGTAGAATTAACGTCACAGGCTCTGATTCAGATTCATAAGGCTAACCATTTCCAGGTGTTCCTCTCCAATTCCATGGAGAAACTCCACTAGCTGCAACCGCATCAGCTGCAGTGATAGCAAGAGGATGTCCATCATGATCCAACTGTCTTTCCAGATTGAGTGTCGCTCTTCCTTTAGCTATACACCAAAGAAACTTGGAAATGTGAGTGACTTTCATTTCATAATATAGAAACATCAATAGAGAACAAGTATGATATGCATGAGCACGAGTGATTGACCAGGTCATGAGGAGTATATGAAAGAGAAGGATGGAGAAACTAAATCTAGGAAAAACTATAGAAAGTTCAATAATTACACATAGAACATTAGCAGGGAAGATTATCCAAGAGAAGATATCAACAGAACTTCCTACAAAATCGAATAACACAACCATAATATCTCTAAGAAGAATCTCCCTCACTCATTTGATAGGTAACATTTGGCCCCAAGTATGTGAACTGGAACCAATAACCTTGAGTTACTGCCATTTCTCCCATGCTGGGGGTATATTAGTGTAGAATCTTTTAAAGTGAAATTAACTAATAAATAGACATAACGGTATAGAATGCATGTGTTGGTGAGCTTTGAGCATAAGCTCTGGTAATTTGGGACGGAATATAAGAACTGATTACGTTTTTGTGATGTATTGCTAGTAGAAGATAAGTTTTGATACGCCATGACTTGAACTTTTGGAGACTAACCAAGTAGAATATTGATACGCCATGCACATCAAGTTTCGGCCTATAATTTTCTATTTCAAACCCCTCGGCCTAGACCACGTTCTGTTTTAAAATCTACTTACGTTGGATCAATGCCAAATCACAGAACACAAAGGTCTCCTTCAGAGATCTTACTGGTAAAGTATAGACGTGTCAACAAGAAGTTTTTTTCCCTTCAGGATAATGTTTTCACCTTGTGAATTTCTATTCACCCATCCCTGACCCCAACTCAACCCCAAACTGAACTGCAAATGGAGATAGCATTCTCCTTATGCTTACTTCAAATCCATAAATTGGCATTGGATCCTCCACTGGCATAGCTTGATATGTGATAACAGAATGGTACTCATATTTGAAGAGGACGATCATAGAACACCCTCTTGGTTATCAACACTACTCATTAATTATGACTAGCGCCTACAGAATAAACACTACAAGAAGATAATCATGATGACAGCAATTGCCACGTGGGAATAGCTGTCAAAGGGATACAATGGCAGAGAAAATTTAGAAAAATAAATTACAAAGAAGAGAGAACCCTTCTTCTTCTTTTTTTTAATTTTAAAAACAGAGATTTAAAACGTGGTCATGTGAAGAGCACGCACAAGTTGTTATAATTTAAGCTTTTGCAAAGTAGAGGACAAACAAGCTAGCTGAAACACCATTATGATGGAAGAGACTAACTTCTCAAAGGTGAAATGATAGAGATGGAGGCCAAATTGATGAGACCAGTAATGTCATTGATGGTCATGTGACCTATTTTGTGTTTTACTTGTCTAGTAATCTAGTTTAGACTACAACAAAGCCAATCCAAGAATACATCTGTTCAACCTCAGACTAGTAAAACTTGATCATGTTTAATCATAACTTTTTCCTCGATCAAATCTATGTTGGAGTCATAGTTATCAAGGCGCTAAGTCGACGCGAGGCGACAGCCGGGAGCTTAAGCGCTTAGGCGACAAAGCGCCCGACTAATCGTCCACAAGTCGACAAGTCGTTAACAATGTAAATTTTATACGTATAAAATTTTATATATTTAACATTTATATGAATATTTATATTGAGATGTTACATGCTGCAATATTAGTTACTAAGATGCTGTAAATTATTAAGATGTTACATGCTGCAATATTTTTATATAGATGTTACATGATGTAATTTTTTTTAGTTACAAGCTGCAATTTTTTTTTAGTTACTTACTACTTATTACATTAATGCTGTAATAAGTAGTAAGTAACTAAAAAAATAGCAAATATCCACAACAAACAAATCAGCAATGCAAATAGCCAAATATCCATCACATGTTACACAACCGAGCCAAAGGAGTGGGAACAATTAAACAATAAATATTGTTACTGCTATATTATATATACTGCTATTATAAGCCAATAAACAACAAACAACCGAGCCAAAGCAGTGGCAACAGTTAAAGTGTTAAACAATAAATAGAGTCAAGAGACATCCACATGACACAAGTCAGAACTCAGAACTCAAAAGAATAAAAGAACGAAAAAAGAAAAAACAAAAGCATACTAAGAAGTCAATAGATTTCCAGAAGAAGACGAGAAGAAGAGAGGAAGTCGGAAGTCAGAAGACAAGAAGAAGACGAAGAGAAGGAAGCATACTGCATACCTGCAAGTCGCCGAACTGAGTTGCCACTCGCCAAAGCTAGTCGCCGAAGCAAGTCAGAGATGGTAGGTACTTCTTCCCTCACTTCACTCGCCGAAGCTAGTCGAACAACTGAGATCTCCCTGTTCGGTCTCGTTTCTCCCTCTCCAATCTTCCGAATCGATCGATTTCCCTAACTTCAGAGTTCAGACTGTTTAGTCGAACTTTAGGTTTTTTTTTTTAACCCAGTAAGAATTGGGTCGAACCAGACCCGCTCAGACCAAGTCGACCGCTTAGCTACGTAGGCATCCAAGTCGCTCGCCAGTCGTCCAAGTCGCAGCCTAGTCGCTCGCCTCTCGAATCTGCACCCAAGTCGCCCCGACGCTTTGAAATTTTATACCGCTTGGACGACTAAGCATCACCTAGTCGACGACTAAGCGACGACTTGATAAGCTTGGTTGGAGTTAATATGAAATGATGCATAAAATGATTTCTCTATGATTAACTAATAAAAAAGAACAGAAACACTTAAAATTCAATGATACAGCACATGCAAACTTTGAAAAAAAGAAAAAGAAAAAAAGAAAATAGGTCTTTCTTTTTAACAATGTCGCCAATTTACTATAGTACCACAAAGAAAAACAGTAGCTGTCATAAGCTGCAAGACCATGGTCACCCTAAAAGCAAGCTCTTACTCAAGTGTGAAATATAAAATCTATAGTCACATGGCATACCTTCCATAGGTTCAAATGTTATACTGGTGTCGTCGATACCTGTTGAACAAAGTAAAGTTTATTTGGGGAAATTAATGGAATTTTGTGGATGTCAATGCAAAACAATTTGTTATGCTGTTAAGTGATTTCATAAGTAAAAAAAACACGTTTTACAACTCCTAGAAGAAGAAGTCACTGCCTTTAGATCACATGGAAAGAGTCTATATTCAAAAAGGAATCTGAACAAACCTACTCAAAACCATTAGCTTAAAACTAGGTGAGGAAAGAAAAATGAAAAAGATAAGAATCCCTAAAAGACAACCTAAATGCAGCATGTCCAATCCATTCCACTAAAGAGAGAGCAAATAAATTAATAAAAACATTGACCTTCAGTCCTAAGAGAGTCGAAACAATCACCACAAATCGCTCAGAGACCCTAGAATACAAATGCAAACACAATATCTGAACAAAAAGAAAGACCCATCTCAGTAAAGGTTATACCTTTATCAGAGAATTGCATAAAGGGATCAACTTTGGAAGCAGGAGACGAACTCTTGAAATGGGTTGTTTTGCTTCTGTCCCTAAGAATCTCCTCAATTTCCTTGTAATAAGACATTTTGGGATCACTGCTAGGCTGCTGCTTAGACTTTTTGAACTCCTTCAACAAATTCCTCCACTTGTCAGTGCACATAGTCGGCGAGCGATCGAACCCTTTTTCCCTCATTTTGGCTGAAATCTGGTCCCACAGGTGCTTGTTGGATTTCGAAGTGTTGAAGAGAGAGTCGATTTCCGGCGGAGGCTGATGAGAGTTCGGGTCTCTTCTTGGACCCATGTTTCCGCCCGTTTCTTCGGGGCCTTGGGGTTTTCTTCGCCGCCGCTGCTGTCGCCGAGAATCATCGGCTGGTGGTGGCTTTGCGGTGGCAGTGGGCCGTTGGAGGATACTTCAATCATAATATTATTATTGTTGGTTTGTTGAGGTTCTTCTTCTTTGTAGAAATCGATGGGTTGAGGTTTATCTGATAACGCATACATTTTTTGGTTTAGATTGATTAGCCAGCTCCTGAAACTAAACCTTATTACTTTGAACAGGCAGAAGAGGAAGAAAGAGAGAGTAGTGGAATATAGACTATATACCCTCCTCTCCTATCATAAATATATCAAAATATAAGATTAACTTAAAATATTATTACTTGTTTCAAATAAAATAATAAAATGACTTTTAAAAATATAGACTAGAAGATAAACTAATTTTTATATTTTTTAAAATTTTGTTAACCGGGTAAAAATATAAATATTTAATTAAATTATTTTATGTTGTTAAATTTACAATATTTGTTAGCCTAAGATAAAAATGAATTCCAATAAACTTATTGTTCCCCGTTTTATTTAATTTAATTTAATTTAATTTTAGGTTGAGGTTAGAGTTTATCGCAAAGTTCCAAAGAGTAATCAACTGAAATATTTGGTGTTACTACCAGTTCCCTCCTGCCTCCCCCCTCCCCCCTCCCCCCTTCCCCCTTCCCCTCACCTCCTCTCACTCGGTCGGCAGAGCAGAAGTATCTACCTTTATTCATTCAATTCCTCTTCCGAAGGTCTATCTCTCTGCTTCTCTTTCCGATAATGTGATTTCTATATGTTTCTATTCTTCTTTTTATACTTTAAACTACCCGATTATGTTTCTGCTCCATTCTCTTTCTCAACCCTAATACCTCTTATTTTGGGGCTTACAGAGACAAAGAGCTGCCGTTTTTCTTTTAATGCTCATTGTAATATTCTATATACACACCAATACCCAACCTTTACAAACAAAATTATGGCTTTTTTTCTGGATACATAATTTGGATTTTGGTTGGACATACAAGGGTAACTAATATTGCTTTCAATTGTATAATGATGGATCCCATTAAGAGTTTTTCTGAGCTATCAACTGTTCTATTTTTCTTTCTGGTATATATACAAACACCGGTTGCTCTCGAGCCTGTTCATTTCTAATGTCTTGGATTTATTTCTTTTTCTCGAAAATTTGTTTTGTTATTTCCTTTAACTGGGTTCTTTTGTCTGTTCAGTAGGCAAATTGAAAACCAAATTCCATGTTTGTTGAATTTGTTTTATATTGTCAAGACATATTAGTACGAGTTTGTTGGATTATTTGTGTTCTAAATAACATGAATGGATCAACCTGAAAAGTAGATGGTTAATCTTTTATAATATGCCATACTTTGTGTTATCTATTTTGACATCTGTTAAGCATATGCTTTTCCTTGTTTCAGATAAACCACCCTCCAACCTACAAAAATTACATTAAGCTTTTCTAAACTCAAAAACTCCGTTGTATTTAATCATTTGCTTTGTGAAAAATAAATTGCTTTGTATGCCATAGATTACTAAAATCAAATATAAAATAGTAATCCTGCTAGCAAGAAAGAATCTGTGATTGACTCTGGCAGGGAAGATATCAATCTATTATCTCTTTGTCAATATTAGCCTTTCAGTTTACAGTATAATCATGAAAACTAAGATTTTCGTTTTTTGCTCCATGTGATGCCTATCTTTTTTAAACTCTAGGATGGTGTGAACTCCACAATGATCAATAAGCTGTTTTTCGGTTTTACCCCTTAAAGGAAATGTTGCCTAAGGTTTCTATCCCACTGCCTCATTGAGCACTGTGTATCTTTTGTAGGATCCTCCATACAACTACATTTGTAACTAATAGCAGCGATGACCAATACCTGCATCACTGGATTCCGCAACATTCACCATAAAGTAGCAATTCCTCTGCCCAGAAGAAGAAAGTTTCAAAGACAGTTTTTCAGAACCTTTTCAACCTCTGCATCACCGTTAATTTCTCCAAAGATCCCTCTCTTCTATCACCCTTCATCATTAGTGTTGAATGCCCTCCTCACCCCATCAGATGCTCCACAACGATCTGATGAATGGTTTGCACTTCGGAAAAATAAGTTAACCACGAGTACTTTCAGCACTGCTCTGGGAATGTGGAAAGGCAAGCGCAGATACGAACTCTGGCATGAGAAAGTTTTTGCATCAGATGCTCAAACAATGGAAGTTTCTAAAAACACTGCCATGCAGTGGGGCGTTCTCAATGAAGCCGCAGCTATTGATCGGTACAAAAGCATCACTGGCCGTGATGTGAACTCATTAGGATTTGCAATCCATTCTGAGCAGAGATTTGATTGGCTTGGTGCCTCTCCCGATGGTCTCCTCGGATGCTTTCAAGGAGGTGGGATTCTAGAAGTAAAGTGCCCATTTAACAAAGGAAAGCCTGAACTGGGTTTGCCCTGGTCAACCGTGCCATTCTATTACATGCCTCAAGTACAAGGTCAAATGGAGATAATGGACAGAGATTGGGTAGATTTGTACTGTTGGACTCCAAATGGAAGCACGATATTTAGAGTCAATAGAGAGCGTGACTATTGGCAGTTGATACATGGAATTTTACGCGAGTTTTGGTGGGAAAATGTTGTTCCAGCTAGAGAAGCTCTGCTCCTGGGGAGGGAGAAGGACGCCAACTCATACGAACCAACGTCAACACACAAACAGACTGGACTGGTGATTTTCAAGAGCATAAAGTTGGCTGGTGAGGCAAAGTTGTTGTGTAGGGAGATTGCAGGACATGTTGAATTCTATAGGTGATATGCACCATTCTTTTAATTTGATAATCTAGTGGCTCCACCACACTCATTTGTTGGCTAGTTACATCTCCTTGTGTATTTATTCCTGATCTTTATTCATTAGTGACAAATATAGCTCAATTGGTACCATATTTCCATCTTAGTAAAGCTCCAATAGATTATGCTTTTTATAGCTTAAATCGCGGATATTTCCTTTCGAGAGGAAAATTGGCCTATTATAATTGGATGGTGCAAATCAGTACACAATCTTTTGAGGTTTGGCATTTTTTAAGATTTAAGGGTTCGACTCGTAGACCTTGGGATTTAGGAGACCAAGTCAAAAAACAGTTAATGAGGGAAATGCTTGTTTCCCACAATAACCGATTTACCTATCAAACGTAAACTTCTGTCAAATAATAGGGAATGGACCAAGTTGGTTTAAACATCATTGAATTAAAATTTAAGGCGTAACCATTGAATTAGATTTATGAAACTTTTAATCCATATAAAGTCTAGCCCATCAAAGAGATACAAAGGTGGTAGGGAAAGAGCAAGGAGATGGATATATACAACACAGAGGGGTCTTCCTGGGCTGATCAATGGGACCCTGAGCCTTTGCCGCCGCCTTCAACGAACGACAAGAAGGGCAAGGACAAGTCTGGGAAGAAGAAACTGAGCTTCCAGTGGGTCAAAAATCTCATGAAAAAATCTGAGAAAAAATAAAGGGTTGGTGTTTTCGGAACACCGGTTCCAAACCATATCCAAATTTGTTTTCCATTCTCAATAAGCGTCTACAGCTATGTCCTCCCCTTTTCCCTTTTTCCCTTTTTCCCCTCTCCCCTATTATGTGTAAATATTGTGCTCCTTTGGATAGTTTTGATCCATGCTGAGCTCCAGGATATTTGGCTTTGAAAGATTCAAGATTGTATTCCTTTATAGCATGTGATTTATTTCAAATAACTAAACCGGACATGTATTACATATAAACATATTTAAATCAATTTTCTGCATGCTTTCTAACATGACAAATGGTTTAAGGTGGGTGATGATCTCTATGGATTTATTCAGTCAAGATTCTGTTCTTTTTTATTGGTGGTAAATAAAATTTTGATAGATCAACGTTGCATCTTCCATCAATTTCTAATGTTCGAAACTATGGTGCGAATTAATAAAAAGATCATAGTACTACTAAACATCCTGAAATCAGAACCAAAGTTTGAATTTCTGTGTTCTCCTAGCTAGCTTAGGTAATTACAATTCAGAAAGGGAATGGAAAAAAAAAAGAGAGGTACAAAACTGTTGATCTTTCATCCGACCATACACCAAACAAAACCCTGCCCTGCCCTGCCCTGCCTGATGAATATCCAATTGAGTGAATTAAAACTGTTTTTCAACTAAACTAAGAATAGAAAGATTTATTTTGAAAAATGATATTTACACAAGTAAATTTGATAGTTCCACAAGTTCCTCCTATTAAGTGGGGTCGGCAGAGAGGATAATATCAATTCCCATTATTTTTCAAAAAATAAAATAAAATCTAAAGGATATTATATTTGTAGAAAAAGTAAAAAGGAATGACGACATTAACTGAAAGAGATGTCAAATGACTATAAGAAACATGAACAATTAATAGAGTTCAATTCTAAACAAATCTTTTTTTCTTTTCCGCATGGAGTTGAGAATACTTTTTTAGTTTACATTTATTTAGTTATTTTAGCATGGAGTTGAGAGATTTGTTCACCCAGATAGTGTGTATATATAAGAAAGAGGATAATATATAGAAAATGGGGGAAAGAGGTAATCCATTGGCAAAAACAATTGGTTGCCGCCTCCCTTCTCTAGCTTTTGTACTCCTGGCAAGTAGCAAGTTCTGCTCTTCTTGATGACAAGAAAGATACAGCCGCTAGCCGCGACAAGCACTTCTGATAGATTACAAAAATCTGACCTAAAAGCATCTATTAGCCAAGAAAGACATCGGACATTTTGCCGCTTAGTTCTGTTGTATTCGAGCCTTCAAAATGGCAACAAGATGTTTATAATTGCTTTGCAAGGACACAAGAACTTTAGCACCGTATCCTACACATGCATTAGCAGAAACACAAACCATTCCCCAACCTAGGCTACCTAGCTAGAAGGTGAAATATATTACACTTAAAATAAAGTACGACAGTTATCAACATCCTTTAATCAAATGAAAAGCAAGTACCAAACTTGAGTTCCAAAAGGCTTTAATGATTTCTACCAAGACAAACTGAACAAAGGAAAAACAGTAACAGTGGCATCTAAATAATATGAAAGTTCTCTGTCAAGGCTGCCAATAAAGAATTACCGTGTCAAGTGAAAAATCATTACAGGCCCTTAAGATACTTGCAAATAATAACTAGTGCCGAGTATGACAGATACTATCAACTTTATATTTACCTACATATATAATATGGGTGATAGTATTCCCAATAGTTATTAAAACCCTGAACCACGTGATAATATTTCCAGTTCTTGCATAAAAACTCAAACTTGAAGCAGGAAACTCCAGCAAAAGTAATGGCCTCGTCCAAGATTCCAGTGAGCACAATAAAACTAATACGAAAGTAGAGACATATCACCCCTGCTGCTGCATCGCCGAAAGAATAGTACTCTCGATTAATTTGTAAGATTTCCCCTACCAGATAAATCTCTTTTCCGCAAATTATGCCATTAAGCACAAAAATATGTCTACACCAACAAGCCGATGTCAATAAATAAAATAGAAGTCAGCCTTTGGGCACCTAAACACGATAGCGAAGCAGGAAAATTCCTGCAACATACCAACATACTTCTGCAATTCCACCGATAACCCTTTCTACTGATCACTGGCATCACCCAAGAATCCAAACCAACAACGCAAGCCATCAGTAATTTCGAACATCGCAACATCAAATCCCAGTACTCAGGTATCCAAGTCGACAACACAAGCCATCAATGATACCAAACACGGAATATCATATGAGTACAGTCAATCTGATAGTCTCAATTAACAGACACTGCACAATTCATTGAGCGCATTGAAATAGCTAAATGACTCAAACATCCCGACTTCACAAAGCAAACCAATGACTGTTAACTCGATTTTCTCGACTAGGTACAGACCACTCTAACAGAGTTTCCTCTAATTTCCTCCCCTTTTTCTAGTGCTTTTGTTGTTTACTTTTTTCTGTTTTTTTTTTTTCATTTCCAATACTTTCCCCCTTCTTGGAACTGTCAACTTAGTGCTATTGATCCTGAAAGCATGTGTCACTCTTATGGCAATAACAAGACAGAAAGCAAAGAGGGTTGCAGCTCAAGCATGGGATGCGATCCATACCATAAACAAAATGACATGGCACAGTCGAACCTACCCATCAAAACTGTAATGACTTGAGTCAGGGTTAGCAACATTCTTGATCAAACCAACTTGTCTGCCATGCTTCTCTTGGCAGATAAGAACATGCTTAAAACAATCTGAGCAAAGCAACTCCAAACAGAATGTTTCTTCATATTCACCATCACTGATGCACCGCCCGCACTGAACACACCGTGGTATGCACAGTGTGCAAGCCCTGCATACTTGAGTAGCGTTGTCTTTCGCTTGACAACCCTCAGCCGTACAGTCATAGACGAGTCTCAATTTTTGACACCTCGGACATATTTCAATATCAATAGCACGATCATCGTCACATAACAAATAAAAGTTCCCCCGATGATAGAAATGTGGTTTGTGCCTATTTTGCTGAATTTGACCATCTGCACTCACCAAGAACTTCAATTCTTCAAAATGCTCATGCGTAACACCATAAAGCCCACCAATTCGCAGGTGTTTTATTCCTGTAGCACCTTTACTATACTTGAAAGCCTTTAAGCTGTTCACAATACCCTCTATACTGAGTCTTGTACATCCAGGAACACAGAGCTGCAAGGAGAAAAAAATACATATTCAGAAACTGCTTTATCATATTTAGATATATCCTCATTTTATATCATCAAGACCCATAAAGGTCACCGACTTGATATCAAGAAGCAGCGAAAGAAACTAGTCAAAGTACAACACAGGGATATTAGAACACATGATATTGAAGAGTGCAAAACTAATATACATACATACATATATATTATATATACACACACAACCACCACCAACAACCAATAAAAAATAAAACAAAATCAACCAGATCATTAGCTAATAACAATACAAATTTATATGCAGTGTAAAGCAGATCATCAACCGACTCAAAATCAATAATGTCAGTACAAACCTTGGTAATCCTCGGATTAGTGTCAAGTACACGCTTTAGACCATCATCAGTGATCCTTGGGCATTCCACGAGCCTCAAACATTGCAAATTACCTTGAGCCTTGCTGGTTAATTGCAGAAGAACATCATCTGTAATCCTTTCATTCAGAGGTTGATCTATGTGGATATTCCTCCATAAAAAGGGATCACTTCGAACCATAGAATGCAAAGAACTGCAAACCATTTCAACAGAAAGAAGATCCCGCAGTCCCAGGTAACTAAGCGTAAAAAGCAAAGCCTCGTGAGGAGATCCTCCATGTACATCAGAACAACATCCTATACCCTCCTGACACACTTCCATTGTCTGCACAAGAGCACTAGAACTTCCACTTTTAAAACTCGGGTAGTTCTTGGCTTTATCAACTGACCCGGAACCACCATGATGCAATGCACTTCCCAAACCCCTCTCCTCATTACATTTATTGGATTTATCATCAAACAACATATTCCTCACAGTCCTGTTCCAAATCAAATTCAGACCGGCAAATACGCTATAATCTTCATTGGTTGCCCCAATGTTTTTCTTTCCATACCCTTCATAATCCATCTCCAAATCTTCAAACCAACCCGTAATGGCTGTAATAGTAGTACTTATGTCCATCATGAATGGATCAGAAGGCAACAGATCGATAATGTCTTTGGACACTAACTCAGGTGAGCCACCCCTATCAACTCTATCCCTCCCTTCATTTATTTCTCGCCCAAGATTTCCCTCCCCTTTGTCCGGAATTCCTTCCACAAGATAACCATTAACGATCCTCATAGGTGAAATCAAATTGTCCTCCGACATATGCGCCGGAAAAACAGGCCGGTGGGAGAAGTTCAGAGCCATTCTATATCCCACCACACAAGCAAACCCTAGAAGAGGGGAACGTATTGAAAGAGGGGAAAATCAGAGTTGGCTTTTTTTTCTCTCTCTCTCTTTTACCGGTTACATGACCTAATATTAATAACAATAACCGTAAACGATTGAACAAGAAAAAAGCCCTTAGATGTCGTTTTTTTTTTTTGCAAACTAAAACAAAAACTTCAGAGTTTCTTACAGAAGCTAAAGGAATAATCACAATAAAAGAATCGGGCGTGTCCAAACCTACTGTATACTAATAACCGAATGATTATCTAACGTTGAGTTTGAAAGAATTTGAATAAGGGATAGAAAAAATTGGAATTGCAACGGAAAGAATAAATACAATGAAGAGATAATAAAATTGAAGAAACGAGAGTGAAATCAAAGTATGTACTTGATTACCGCTGAACCCTAATTTGCAGGTAGGAACGCAACCTACAGTGATGGAATCGCCACAACAAGTGTGATATATGTATAATATCAGCAGCAGCAGCAGCAGTATTTATATATACACATGTATATATCGGAGGAAGAGAATTCCAATTATAAATCGGGAGTGACCAGAGTCCCAACACAAGGAGCGAAGAAAGATGAGAAGGAAAAATAGAGAAAAGAAACCAAATTTAGAAGAGAGGGATGAAAATTGAGACTCCAATTTAGGGGAGGGAATGAACCGACACGTGTCAAAATGATAAGTGTCGCTGATCCTTCGGTATAGAGTGTGGCGGGAGTGGAAATAGCATCCTACTATCTCGGTCGTACCCTTTTGATTTACCGGTTACCTGTATCATGCGATATCACCCAGGAACTCTATACGTATTTCTCCATTTTTTTTAAGGAGTCGATCCGAGTATTGAGTTGTTCAAATTTAATTAACAAAATTTATCGAATATAAAATAAGGTTTGATTGAAATTTCATTTAATTTATCGAAATGAAAGCGTGATTCGAATCGGTAGAAGTTAGTTTTAGATTGTTTCAACGAATATGATCCGAAGATATCGATAGAAAATTATAATTTGAGGAGGTTCGAGTAATTTATCGAACTTTAAAATGTCTTCATATTTCGATTTCATTTATATTTCGTGAAATGAAAAAGTCCGAATCTGTTCTTTCATTTTACAGTCTTAATTTTTTTATTTACGCTCTTTTTCTTGTTTAATTAAACTACGACTATGACCATTCATCATGGGTCTTCATCAACTATGCTTAACAATTAGCCTATAAAGCGTAATGAGCAAGGGATTTGTTCTGGAAATTCATATGTGATGACGCCTAACTAGCAATTAAAATTAAAAATATTTTCTTGTCTATACTGAAGAAAATAAAATTTCTATTAAATTATAGGAACATAGGTTTTATTAATTTTCTAATCTAGTGCGGTGTTTCTTCAATGTCCTCAAAATCTATTCACTGGGCCTTATTCTCTTTAAAACCCATGAGAAAAGGAGGCTCAAATAGCCCACTATAAACTTCTCCCTCTTTCTCAATTATGGAAAACACCAGATATTCATTAATGGTTTCCAATAAGCATGCAATTAGCTTAGTTTTTAATATAGTATAATGGATCGTCAATTAATTATATTTCGCAACATTATTTTTTAAAAAAATTATTACTCATTAATATTTTTTAGTGATTCGTTTGACACTAATATGAGAAAAAGTACCTAATAATTTATTTAATAATAATGTAAACATAGTAATGAAAAAATATAATCAATTTTATTTATGATAAGCATATAGCTACGGGGTAGTGGTGGTTACGAGTTTATTAGATATATATGTCTAGTAATTTAGTGAAAATGTGATGGCATATAATTTTTTTTAATTATTAATAATAGTGTGTTTTTTATACTATTATCAATTAAAATAATATTCTTAAAGTGCATCTTGGAGTTTTAATTTAGAAAGAAGAGAATATAAAGCAAAATTAAATTAGGGGGGAGCAATCATCACTCGACAGCTTGAAAGAGAATCGATCGATACTCACGTGATCCATATTCACTTACGTACCAGGCGTGCTTCATCGTATTAGTTACTCCTCTTTCACCGACTTTTACTTGTCTGACTACTCCTTTTTTACTGACTTTCACATGTTGACTTATTTATACCCAGTTACATGACAAAACTCCCTTGGGTCAATCGTCAGTCGGCCTCTGCTAGCAGTTTTAAATTTGAAGTTTTCACAAATTAATTTTAGAAAGTCTAAAATTTTAAAGCGGATTAATTGCAGTATTATGTGGCTAGCTAGCTACTTATAGTTAAAATAATATCGAATCTGTAGCATTAATTAATCCTGCTGCTTAAGTGAGTTTGTTAATTGAGAATTAATGAGATTTTGCAGGATGATTTTGGTACGTACCTGAGTACTCCACCACAGGCAATTGTAAATTTTTACGACCGACTGTCATGCAAACATGCACAAATTAATAGTAGCTCAGAGATTTCATGTACCCGACTGACTTTTGATCATATCTCCTAGCAGCATAATTAAGAGATTACGTACTGATTGTATAAAACGTACGTTTGGAATGCCCTTATTTCAACCAAAACATTCATGAAATCCATCTATCTATTAACTACTCCGTACAACAATTAATTAATTAATTATACTACATTCATCCATCCATCCATCGGATATTATTATTATAAATTAAGTATCAGATTAATAACTACTATATTTTAAAACTCAATTTCAAACATATTTAAATTCAAAATTCATACGACTTCATTTAATTTTATTATCTTAAAAATCTAAATAAATCATCTCAATTATAATTGGATATTTAAAAAAATAATTAATACTTTATATGTATTATGTCAACAAAAAATAATAAATAAAAATTAATAGTATCCAACCCAAAAAAAAAAAAGCAATTTACAAGTGACAGACAACATAAGATGCTACAAGTATTATTTAAAGTAGTGAGAGTTGTAAAAGTCGATAGGAGGCGGACACTTAACACCTAAACTGTTTAGGTGCTTTTTTAAGTGGATAAGTTTTTTTTTTTAGGGGATCTTTTTTTATTTTATTATTATTATACGTTCTTGTTATACATTACAAAACATAAAATAAATATAATTTTTTAAAATTTTACATAAAAATTATCAAAAATAAAATTTTAAGACTTAAAAAATCATTTAAATATTGTAAAATTTCAAAATAAAAATTTAATTCTGCGACTTAAACTCCCAATCAAATTTAGACAATAAATGATCGTCTAACTAACGTCTCAGGCGGATTAATCGGATGTAGGAGAGAATTTTGGATTTAAAGAGCACATGCTTACAACTCAGCGCCAGCTTGGAAGAAGCCAAATGACAAAGCACGGGTGAGCAGTACGCACCCACCAATCCACGTCAGCACCAACGAATTAGTTAGTAGAGGATAGGATAGGATAGGATAGGATAGTAGTACATGTTTTCGTTCAAACATCGAAGCTTCTCTTCTTTCTCCAGAATCCAGTCTCAACACGCTTGTTGCCCAAAATTGAATTAGTCTCTTTAACTCCCAATGGCTTTTCATGTCATATACCCTAATCCAAACTCAACACTCTAAATTTATTCTAAAAAATCTCAAATTTCTCTTTCTCTCTCCTCTGGGTAAGAAATGCCGAGCTTAACCGTGAAACTCTACAGTATAATTTTCAAATTCCTCTTTAAACGCCGATTACAAGCCCTTGTTGAACAAACTCACAATCCCACCACCAATTCATACGGTGTCGTTTCGCGGACCGACGAGCCCATCGCCGCCGCTAACCCCAGCTTCTCCGATGATGGGGTCGCCACCAAAGATATCCACATCGACCCTCTCACCCCTCTCTCTATTCGGATTTTCCTTCCCGACACCGCCCTATCTTTCCCCAATTCCAAATCTAAGGTTGGAGTTTATTCTTTGAAACAGGGAAATGGGGTTTATGGAGGTTATTTGGCGCCGGCGGATAAGAATTGCAGAAAGTTGCCGCTGATTTTGCAGTTTCACGGAGGAGGCTTTGTTAGCGGTAGCAATGATTCAGTGGCGAATGATTTGTTTTGCAGGCGAATAGCGAAACTGTGTGATGCGGTTGTAGTGGCTGTTGGGTATAGGCTAGCGCCGGAGAATCGGTTCCCGGCGGCGTTTGAGGATGGGGTAAAGGTGTTAAATTGGTTAGGAAAGCAGGCGAATTTAGCTGAGTGTAGTAAGTTACTTGGCAAGAAGTTGAGGAGTGGTGGTGGGGTTTATAATAGTCATCATCACAGCTGGGAAATTGTGGATAGTTTTGGTGCATCAATGGTTGAACCATGGCTGGCTGCTCATGCGGATCCTTCTAGGTATCACTGAGATTTCATCTCTCTAAATATTTAATATATCTCCCCAGAAAAAAGAGTCAACTTTTTAAAACTAAATTAAATTAAGGAAAGACTAATACACCTCTAATATGCATCTTGAATCATTGTTATTTAAATTAATTCAGGAGGTAAAAAGTTAAAAAGCATCGAAATTGCCAAATATACCTCTAATATGCATGATCTATATCATGCATTTATTTGCTTTGGAGCTGTCTGTTTCTACTTTTTTAGTAATTGTGAAGGAATGTCTATTCTGCTGTTAGAACACTTGCCTTTATGGAGTATGTTAGTATGCAAATTGTTCCAGCTGATGGAAATTAACTTCTCTTAAATGTATAAATTGAATACCTTCCTTGTTGAATTGACAAAGCTGGAATCTTCTGAAAGTTTAATTGTTTTCTTTTATTTGCATTGCTAGTAAACATTTTTAATGATGCATTGTGATAGTGGTACACAATGAGATGTATTATACCCTCTGAACTGATGTGTAATAGTTGTAACTGTTACTTGCTCGAAATGCGCCTATAAATTATTGTTGTCTAAAGCAGTTTTAACAGAGTTTAATGACAGCCAAAAAATAGTACTGGTGAAGTACAACTCTTTTTCACCTGAGCTCTTATTGCGACCTTAAACTTAGCTGAATACCTTGTGATGATGTAATAACCAAGTGGAGACATGGTGTAGTACCCTCAGATGATCAATAATCGTCTACTTTTCGACTCCTAGATTTTTTCCTCGAAGTAAATTAGGAGAAAGATAAATGTTTTATTGATTTCAATATTTTTTTAATAATTGGGAAATGCTGTGTGAACATTTTAAGATGGAAGGATATACCTAGAGAAGATGTGAAGAACTTGTATGTTATAATGTGAATGAGTACTCACTTTAGTGCTAATACTGCTTTGCAAAAGGTACTAGAACTGTTTTCCTTCTTAAAAACAATTAAACACTCTGTTATACCAAAATTGATTTCTTGATTAATGGTAACATTGATCTGAAACCAGAGAAAAAATATTGGTATCATAATTCATCTACTTTCGTTGTCTATTGTTGAGAAATGAGTGTGGAAGAAGGTTTGAAAATCTTACTTGGATTTGCTAATGTTTAACCTGTTAGTGTGGCTACCAACTGTCATGCTAGAACTTATAATGAACCAAGTATAATCTTCTCACTTTATTTAGCTACTGATGCTAAGTCTTGCTTTGGTTTATGTTTTGGTAATGTACAAAATTGAGAATCATTAGCTTTGTGTTTAACTTTTATAGGTGTGTTCTCCTTGGAGTGAGCTCTGGAGCCAATATTGCCAACTATGTAGCTCGAAAAGCTGTAGAGGCAGGCAGGCTTTTGGATCCCGTAAGAGTGGTGGCACAAGTCCTCATGTATCCTTTCTTCATTGGGAGTGTTCCCACACATTCTGAGATTAAGCTGGCTAACTCTTACCTCTATGACAAATCTTCGTCTGTCCTTGCATGGAGACTCTTCCTGCCTGAGGATGATTTCAGTCTTGATCACCCAGCTGCCAACCCTTTCACTGCCATTCCTGGGAGAGGAATGCCCCTGAAGTATGTACCACCAACACTAACAGTTGTGGCAGAGCATGACTGGATGCGGGATCGGGCCATCTCTTACTCAGAGGAGCTTCGAAAAATCAACGTGGATGCTCCCCTTCTCGATTACCATGATGCTGTGCACGAGTTTGCCACCCTTGATGTCCTCCTCAAAACACCACAAGCGCAGGCCTGTGCAGAGGACGTTGCCATATGGGTCAAGAAGTATATATCACTTAGAGGGCACGAGTTTTCGTATTGAGATTGTTAAAAAAGAAAAATATACACGGCAAAATATACAAAGCTAAAAAAGAAAATATAGAGGACATTGCCATATGGGTTAAGAAGTAGATATCTTCAGTTTTCGTGAGGTAAATAGCGTGAGCGAGTCACCTGATATTAGGTTTTTGTTCAATCTTGAGAAGCTTAGCTTCTCCTGTGTCACTAGGTGTATTTATTTGTTCAATTTATTCTTTGAGATGTGCTACTATGTACAGGATATAAAATGAGTTCGATTTTGTATCTTTATCCTTGTTATTGATCTTTCGACAACTGTTTCACTTCCCCCTCCCCCCCCTCCCTCCCTCCCTCCCTCCCTCTGAATGGTTTAGGTTGATGGAATGATTTATTTCTGCTTCCAGATCCCTAGTGATGGAAATTTGTTTTATCCTACTGATAAACACGACCATAGATAATATCAAGAAGCTGAAGCATTACATGGTATATTCCCTTTGGCGGCTGAAAGCTGTCCAAATGCATCTATTATGATTCACCTCTTCAATAACCGGCTACACAGCTCGGTAGCCTTTGTGCACTAATTTTCACAACAATGACCTTGTAGCCCAAGGACTGCACCATTAAGGTCTGACCAAGAGTTGTGTAAAAATAAACATGTTGTAATATAAAATTCAGTATAGAGTGAAGCCTATACATGGGAGAATACTGAAATCGGAAATTGACAGTAGCATAAGGATGATACATTTCAACCTGATGAGCTGTAATATTTATTTAAGGGAAACATAAGATATTTATCCTCCAAAACTATTGGGATTCTATGAAAACTATGGAAATAATGTATATTATGATTGATCTATGTTTCACATTGTTCGATGGGTTCTTGAAGATGTAACTCTCAAATCATTTCATTAATTTAAAATAAATGTTCTTGTCATTGACTTAATGTTTTTTTATTAGGAAACCTAGAAATCTTCACCAACCTCGGCTAGAGAAAGCATGGATAAGTATCCTCTCATGGCAGATAGTCTTCAGAGCTTTGCTGCATTACAGTTGAGAGCTTTTTTGGCCCATACTTTTCTGTTTATTGTAGGATGGTTCCTGGTCTCTATCTGCAATCCAAGTTCAGCGGCGATGAGAAAAGCAACTATGCGAGGCTCCTTGATCTTAATCTGTCTAGCATGAAACGCTATTCTGCCCCTTGTCGGCTCAAGTTGGAAGATGGCCTGGCCACCTGTTTCATTCCCTTCTTGGATGAAACACCAAAGCCGAAGAGGCTAAAGGAGACACCAAGCATAGATGAATCTGTTTCAAGTGATGAAAGCTTTTACAGTAGAAGTACTAGCCTTTATAGTGGTAGCAGCAATGGAAGTACAGAGAGCTTGAACGGTGTACCAAAACTTCATTTTCGTGATCATATATGGGCTTACACGCAAAGATACTTGGCAGTTAAAGCCATGGAAGAAGCAGCTGCGGTCTTGATGGAAGGCGAGGGAAATGAAATCAAGGATGAAGGAAGTGCAGATGGAATGAGACTTGTTCAACTGCTCATTGCCTGTGCTGAGGCTGTGGCTTGTCGTGACAAGTCACATGCATCGACGCTACTGTCTGAGCTTCGGGCTAATGCCCTGGTATTTGGAACATCATTTCAGCGAGTTGCTTCCTGCTTTGTCCAAGGGCTCTCTGATCGCCTAGTGCTGGTGCAGCCTCTTGGAGCAGTTGGAGTTGTTACCCCAAATTCGAATAATGTGGCAGTTTCTTCAGAGAAAGAAGAAGCTTTAAGCCTTGTTTATGAAACTTGCCCGCAGATCCAATTTGGTCATTTTGTAGCTAATTCAATGATACTAGAAGCCTTTGAGGGAGAGAGTTCTGTTCATGTTGTGGACTTGGGGATGTCCCTTGGTCTTCGTCATGGTCATCAGTGGCGCAGTTTGATGCACAGCCTATCCAACCGGGCAGGCAGACCACCACGCTGCATACATATAACTGGCGTGGGACACTGTGCCGAGCACCTCCAAGAAATTGGGGATGACCTGGAGCAATATGCATGCAGCTTGGGACTAAATTTCGAGTTCTCAGTGGTGGAAAGCAATTTAGAGAACCTGCAGCCCAAAGATTTCAAGCTGGTTGAGGGAGAGGTGCTAGTCATCAACAGCATTCTTCATTTGCACTGTGTGGTGAAAGAGAGCCGAGGAGCATTGAACTCGGTCCTTCAAAAACTTCATAAGCTGTCACCAAAATTTCTCATTCTGGTGGAGCAGGACTCGAGCCACAATGGACCTTTCTTTCTAGGCAGGTTCATGGAGGCTTTGCATTATTATTCTGCAATCTTTGACTCACTAGATGCAATGCTGCCAAGGTATGACACAAGGCGAGCCAAAATGGAACAGTTCTATTTCGCGGAGGAAATTAAGAATATTGTGAGCTGCGAAGGGCCAGCCAGGGTGGAACGGCATGAAAGGGCGGATCAGTGGCGTAGGCGGATGAGCCGTGCAGGGTTTCAGTCAGCCCCCATCAAGAAGATAACACAAGCCAAGCAATGGTTGGAGAAGATGAAAGTTTGTGAGGGTTATACAACTGTGGAAGAAAAAGGGTGCTTGATTCTTGGGTGGAAATCAAAGCCAATAATTGCAGCTTCTTGCTGGAAATGCTCCTCAATTTGACACCATGCCTTGTGCATGTGTATGTATTTGGTCATAAGTAAAGAAAAGCTTGTTTGCTTCAAATAAAAGGGTGTGCAGCTTGTGATCAAGCTGGGATGTTTTAGTAGTAACAGTTGAAATAAATAAAAGAAGAGTATGCAGGGTGTGCACGTGGAATCGAGAACCAACCCACATGTACCCTGTGACATTCTATTTTATAGTAGTAATTTTAATTTGATTTTGCTCAAAAGAATGCAGCTACCAGCTAGCTTAAAACATAAATGTCCTTTACTTGGGGGTATAATAAAAATAAGTCACGATTAAAATTGAGGATTTCATTTATCATGTAATTATTTAAAATATTACTATTAATAATTATCAATGTAGGTATGACAATAAAAAAATTTAAATAAATATTTTTTATATATATTAATTTCCTAAAAAGAAGCATCCTAAAAAAAAATTCTAATGTGTTACACGTGTATAGTTCATATTTAATCATGTACAATGCTAAAGGAGATTGGAGTGGATAAGACGACTTTAAAGAACTATACTGATTTGAACAACTATAAAGTATAAACTAGTGAAGAGGAGAGAGGGTTGCAGAGGGTGGTACTAATGGAGGTGAGTATGTCTTTAAACGCACTGGTGCGGATACACAATTCAAACCCTTCATCATCATGAAGACATCAAGATGAAGATGGGTTGATCAGACACTCTTTATTTTCTACAAGAATTGCCCAAAACCCAACTCAATCATATTCCTGCCAGAATCAAAAAGCAGGTGGAGGAGGAATATTGGTGGTAAAAGCAAAGGGAAAGAGATCAGGAGAGGTATGGAAGCTCGTCAATTCCAACGCCCACCACATCCTCCTATGCCCAAGATTGAGGACGATGGTAACCCTCGTTTCGTCACCTTCATTCGCATGGCCAATGTTCGTTCCCTCTCTCTCTCTCTCTGAATCACTTCCCATATATATATATATATATATATATATATATATATATTGATTTCAATCTTCCTTTCTTTCTTTTATTGGGTTCAATGTCAAAATTCAATCTTTCCTTATATTGGGCACTTGCAATTTCTATAAAAAGATTAAACATGGTATGACCTATTATTTACATTAACAAAGTCGGCGTACCCTCTTTTTATTCTATTTGATTGACCGACTGGTTCTAAGTTCTAACTGCCTTTGTTCATTATTACATTTTTCAAGACTGCTTAAGCTGTGCAGTAATAATTATGGGATACATCTTGCCTGTATTAGTTTTTCTTATAAACTAGACCAAAAACAATGAGATTTTGAACCCGTCACCGGGTTATTTTTTTTTTCAGTTTAGTTATCTTAGTGTGAGCTTTGTGGAGTAGAATTCGTTTACAATTAAATAGGATTCATTGCCTTGGTTTTTGCCTTTTATAATGTTTCCATTTTTTGTCAGGTGTTAATCAATAACATTTTTCTTTACACTTGATTTGATATTGTTATAATTTCTTAAGCACCAAGTTTTTTTGCACTTCTTTCTTTACTGGGCAGGTGTATCTGTGGTACCCACTTAGTATTGTAGCTGGTGGTACAACAGCAAAAATTATGGTTGCGGCTAAAGATAATTTCCTGGGGGAAATATATTTATAAAGACACTCTAGCTAGAAATCTTGCAGCTGTTATATACAATGTATGTTTTGCATCTACTAATATCATAGAGTCATACATACCTGAAAGTTAATCATTGTTAAGCATCTCTGTTTACCAACATTTTTATAAATATCGTTGAGTTGTTATCTTCTGATTTTAACTATCATATCTTCTGATAATTTGCTGTAGTGTGATAACTGATAAATAAAATGAACAAGCATGTAGTGATGGTATGTAGAAAAACTAGTAGCTAAGCATGCACAAAACCGCCATCTCCCCATGTCAATAGTGTTCCGGAGTTATAATGAGTGTTCTAGTGGGGGGAGTCAATCTTCAAAACATCCCATAAAATGCTGTAGTTTTATGTATATTTGATTAAGCTGAACATATGACTCATTTCTGTGGACTGTAATCCTCGCGTGAAACTAGATGTACAAAATGAACATAGTTAATTTCTTTCATTTGCAACTGAAACATAGAAACATAGGTCTTACTGATTTACAGATTTGGGGAACTAGGTGTTATGTTAAGCTAATCAGCTGTAACTACTACCTAGTTGTGAGCACACTTACCTATATGTAATTAATTAATTTGGTATAACAAAATATTCTTTAGAGTAGACTTTTCAGAGCTTCGATATTAGCAGCTCCTCAATTTGTCTTCAGCTACTCAAAAATCAAGACGTATATTCTTTTCCCTTTTCCATATGTTAGATGTTGATATCATATCTCGGAAGAAAGCTCATGTTTCAGTGCCTACTTGAGCAAACTGCGTACTGAACTCCATGCCATCATTGGAAAAGCTTGTTTTGTGGGACATGATTTACATTGTTATAGGATGTTTTGACTGATTCCCTTTGTTTTTAGGAAATTCTTTCCGTGTAAATGGTTTCTTCTCATTATAAGCATGAACTTGATAACAATCTCCTTTTGAGAAACTATCTGTGGCTACATTTTAATCACAATGTTTTAAAATATTTTGCCCATATTTTTATAAGTTTTTTGGTTTTTCAAAATTCAAAACAGGATGAGAAAGAAATACAGAAGACTGCAATCAAACAGCATCGTGTGTTGTGGTCAGCAACAAAGTTCAGATATGGCTACAAGCTTGTTGGAATAATCCTAGTTACTGTTTCATATGGAGCAACATTTATTATGGTCTTCCCACCCTTATAAATAAGATAAATTTATATAAAGACAGAGTAAATGGAGTTATTAATTTATGCTCGTGGTATATGCAGGAAAATGGAAATATGAGAGCTGCAATTTCTACAAATGATGTTATTGAGGTGAGCTTTGCATGTTTTTTGTTATTTTCCTTTTGGTCTTTGCATGTGATATAGAACATGTTAACGTCAAATTTTGTACGCCTGACGAAATCACCAAAACAGCAGGCCAAAATTGCGCTAACGGTTGATGGAGTAGTTGATTATATCAAACTCACGAAATACATTCACATAAACATAAATAAAGAGATATAAAGTGTGAACACAAGATTTTACGTGGAAACCTTATTGGGAAAAAACCACGGAGAGAGAGAGTAATCCACTATAATAATATTGGGAGTACAAGTTGATAATATGGAGAGTACAAGTTGTATAATTGTGTTGTATCTCTTGTGTTCTTCTTCCTCAAATCCTAGCTTGTAGCCGTATATATAAAAGCCACCTCCCCCTGAATCCAACTATGAGAAGGACTCCTTTTGTAGAATCACCTTATAACTAAGAGTAGGAATCCTAATTAAACCTCCTTATCCCACCAAATAAGTAAACACAATCCTATTTTAATAAGGACTCTCCACTGTCATAATAAATACATATGGGCCATCACCAGATCCGGACCATTAAATAGACTGGGTTGCACCATGGCTAGACCCAAATAATTATATCCCAACATTGCCCCCCAGTCTCTTATTTATAAGGAACTTATAAATGAGAGAGTATACAAATTTATCCCAACAAAACGACCATATTTGCCGAAGACAAAATATCATACCTGAACTCCATGTGCCGAACTAAAATTGTTGGCTCCCCATATTGTCGCCTCACTACTCTTGTTTACTCCAAATTAGATAAACAATTGCCCTTATAATATTGCTACTAAAGAACCAACCGAACCAACCTTATTCACTACCAAAGATATAAAGAACCAACCTTATACCAACCGAACCAACCTTATACCAATCGAACCAACCTTATCACTACCGAAGATATAAAGAACCAACCGAACCAACCTTATAACTACTGAATCCAATTAGGAGTAGGAGTCCTAATTAAACCTCCTTATCCCACCAAATAAGGAAACACAATCTTTCTTTAATAAGGACTCTCTCAATGTCAAAATAAATATATATTATGGGTCAACACCAAATCTAGCACATTAAATAAATTGAGTTACACTTTGGCTAGACCCAAATAATCACACTCCAACATTGCCTCCAGTCTCTTATTTATAACTTATAAATAAGAGAGTATTCAAAAAGTCTCCATGGGATTTTTATCCTCGGGATTTATATCCTCGGAATTTTTTATCCTCGGGATTTTCATCCTCGGGATTTATATCCCCGGAATTTATATCCTCGGGATTTATATTCCCGGGATTTATATCCTCGGGATTTTTATCCTCGGGATTTTCATCCGTAGAATGTTCATCCTTTCGGGAGATCAAAGCCTTCTCGAAGAATATTTGTCCGACCTTATAACCCCTCCAACCTTATGCCGCCATAATATCCGTCCCGACCCCTGCGGGAGGCTTCGATCAGACTTTATATCTGCCGAAAGTAAACAGTCGAAGATATGATGAAACCGGTGTGGCCCGAAGAGGAATCGCCAAAGAGATTGTCGAAGTGGTCCGAACCTAACTTCTCCCAGGTGGTCGGCAGATGTTGATAGTGACGAAGGACAACGAAACCTTTTATTTAATATGTGGAGGTGATTGCTCGCTCCCCTCCATTTATGAAAATTAAGAGCCACGCATATTCTATCTGAGGCTTGTTATTCTCCCGATGATCAGTGTTGATTCCAGGTGCTAGTTTTATTTTGCTGAAGCCGATGGGCTTGGATTGCCTTGGTTGGCTTCGAGAAGCATATAGAAGATGTTGTTGCTGACTCATGACATGATAGGCCCACACGAATTATTGTCGCTTAGGTGGCAACCCTTTTTAGAATGTTAGCAGCAATGCATCTTTTACTCACCTGAATCAATAATCAAAGTGATTAATGCTTTGATTTAATATATATAACATGAATACTATCTCCACCTTTTATGATATAAACGATGTAACGTGTAAAGTAATAAATACTCGGTTACAATCATGCTTCAATTGCTATTAGCAGAGTACATATATACACACGTACAAGTATATATTTAATTTAATAAAAAAGAATCACTTATCTCCTTCGGTGAATCGATGATTTTAAATCGACACTAGAACAAGTGTCTTGCTTCCCACAGAGACAGGCATTAATGTTAACGTCAAATTTTGTACACGATTTAAATCACCAAAGCAAAGAAAGCCAAAATTGCGCTTAACGGTTGATGGAGTAGTTGATTATATCAAACTCACGAAATACATTCACATAAACATAAATAAAGAGATATAAAGTGTGAACACAAGATTTTACGTGGAAACCCAATTGGGAAAAAACCACGGAGAGAGAGAGTAATCCACTATAATAATATTGGGAGTACAAATTGATAATATGGAGAGTACAAGTTGTGTACTTGTGTTGTATCTCTTGTGTTCTTCTTCCTCAAATCCTAGCGTGTAGCCGTATTTATAGAAGCCACCTCCCCTTGAATCCAACTAGGAGAAGGACTCCTTTTGTAGAATCACCTTATAACTACTGAATCCAATTAAGAGTAGGAGTCCTAATTAAACCTCTTTATCCCACCAAATAAGGAAACACAATCCTATTTTAATAAGGACTCTCCACTGTCATAATAAATACATATGGGCCATCACCAGATCCGGACCATTAAATAGACTGGGTTGCACCATGGCTAGACCCAAATAATCACATCCCAACAGAGCACAAGACACTCGTTAGATTGTCATATAAAATGGAAGATCTTAAATACGCCAAAAGTAATTAACCTTGGAACACTCATTTGGAAATTAATAGATTGGTCACATCACCTGTGACTGCTCATACTATAAAATGTTGACATATCTAGGTTAATAATGATGTTACTTTGAAGCTACCTTTCCTTTGCATATGTGCAGTTTGAGTACAGTTAGTACTTTATGTGGTCTCTTTTTCTCTTCCTTTTATCTTCATAATGTTCAAATTTGTATGCAATTATCAGCTCCCAAGACAAGATGAGCTCAAACCAGTCGTTGATAAAGTAAAGGATTTCTTTGGGGATGCCAAAGAATCTTTTGGGAAGCTAACATCCCTAGATTCAACAACCACCACGGAGGCTGAAGAAAATCCAGCGAAAAATCTGAGTGAGTTAAAACAGAATTGGAGCAAATCTAAGTGACTTTGTTATAGTTTCTTAAATTACATACCATAATTTTTTGGTTTCCTTTTCACCAGGGTCAAAAGCTGAAGGAGGAGGAGCATTTGATTGACATTTAGTAGCGTTTGTTTTTTTTGGTTTCCTTTTCACCAGGGTCAAAAGCTGAAGGAGGAGGAGCATTTGATTGACATTTAGTAGCGTTTGTTGTTTCTGTGTGAATGAAAAGGTTATGTTATATATCACCACTTGCCAACAATACAGTTCTAGGTCATGCACACCAAATTTCAACTGAACAATTTTGTTTACAGATCTCTCTACCCAGTTATATATTTTTTATGAATTCAAAGCCAGCACTTGCTGTTCATTTTGTTAGATGTTGTTCTTAAAAGTGTCGATTCAAGAGAATTTGTCTAACATTGACATGAAATTGATAGATCAACATCGTAACTTGGTGTTCTTGAAAGTGCTGATTCAAGACGAACATCCATGCATTGGCATGAAACTAACAGCTCAACATGGAGAGTTCAACATGGAGAGTTCTGAATCTCCTTTTGGAGCCTGACGTGCTACAGCACTTTCAATTCGACCTACTCTTCCTTCTGCAAATCTAGTTTTAATTAGTAATTCATTGAATGTTCACTTTTAGTATTTGTTATTGCATTGCAGATTATATTACTGATGTTGGTAATTACAGTAACAATCTATTCAAGGAATATAGTTGTGTGCAAAGAAACTGATAATGTGTTCAATTATGATTTTTTAAGATGTATCATTGCCCTCTTATGTACATATTTTCCATCTGTTTTGTCTATTAATTAGTTTATTCTCATCAGTCAACTTAGTTAACTTACTTTTATACGGACCTGCAATAATATAATGTCTACCTCCGCGCATGAGGTTGAGAAAACATTATTAATTTCTTCCACTAATACAAAGATTAAAGATAAGTGAAAGTAATATCATAAACTTTAGAATATTCAGGATAATCAACCATAGATTTGGTGTTGGGAATAAGTTTGTTCTGGGTTCTATGAACTTAGCCAATGAAGAACCATTGCCCTCCATTAGAAGAAAGAGAGTCCCCCTATAAGTGGAACTGGACAACCAAAAGGGAACAGAGGAATCTTTCAAATTATTAATGTTTTACTTTCCAATAAATCATTGGATGAAAAAGACTTTGTGGGCAAATATTAAACATGTTAACAACAAGGATTCGCGTCGTTTTCTCCGTTAATTTCTTTGTTTTATGATCCCTTTCCCCCTTATTTTCTTGACCCCAAGTGCTTTTTATTGTTGTGACAATAATGGTGATCAATATGTTAATAACAACTGCACCATTATGGTTGTAGTTGTGGAAGTCTGATGCCTTTCTAACTCAATCATTAGGTTTGTATAAACTATTCTCATTTTATATATGTATGATCTGGCAGAATCTTTGCATGAACATATAAGCACCTT
Source organism: Panax quinquefolius (assembly GCA_020205615.1). Taxonomy (NCBI): domain Eukaryota; kingdom Viridiplantae; phylum Streptophyta; class Magnoliopsida; order Apiales; family Araliaceae; genus Panax; species Panax quinquefolius. The sequence continues at coordinate 124,234,553 of CM035159.1, read as the reverse complement.
TTGGGCAGCAGCCTATACATTCCATTTCCTCATCTAAACTCCAATTTTCTACACTTGTTGTGCTTTGGGTTTATTGTCAAAACTTGGCTGCAGGATGGGAAGGCAACCTTGTTGTGAGAAAAGTGGACTGAAGAGAGGTCCATGGACTATTGAAGAAGACCATAAGCTCATGAATTTTATCCTTAACAGTGGCATACAATGTTGGCGAGTCGTTCCTAAACTTGCAGGTGCTAGCTTAATTTTGTAAATTTTTGTAGCATGTGTTACCATAAGTTAATTATGTTATACTCATATGAACTAGTGGTGATGCAGGATTACTGAGATGTGGAAAGAGTTGTAGGTTAAGATGGATTAATTACCTGCGGCCGGATCTTAAAAGAGGAGCATTAACAGAAGCAGAAGAAGATATGATCATCCAACTTCATTCTCATTTAGGTAACAGGTAAGTCAAATACTTGCTTCTTTACCAAATTGTTAGCTCAATTGTTACATACATAGTAATTTTTTGTAGGTGGTCCAAGATTGCTGCACATTTTCCTGGCAGGACAGATAATGAAATCAAGAATCACTGGAATACCAGAATCAAGAAGAAGTTAAAACTCCTTGGTTTAGACCCCTTGACACATAAACCCATTGAACAAGATGAGATTAAAAAGGAATCTAGTTCTTCAACAGAGCATCAAAAACTATCAGAGAGCAAAGAAACATACAACTCTTCACGTTTGGATGTAGGATCCCAAAAAACAGATACAATAATATTCTCAGGGGGAATGGATATTGAACCTCAACCTGAAGATAATCTTGGACAGTACTGGATTAATAGTCCAATGTCATGGAATTTCTTTAATCATTTAGAACATGATACTTGTGTATGAGAAACTCAAATCAGCAGAACATTAACCATTTAACATTTGTACCTGTGCACTAAGTAGTATTTTATAGTATATCTTATTTGTTTCCTTGGTATGGTATGTAAAACTTCATAAGGTTCAGGTTCCATTGAGGGTTCAAATGACTTCCAAATTTTAAGATATTATTTAATGCTCTTACCACACTGATTTCTTTATGGTTATGGGTGACTAAATTGATCAAATTATCAAAGAAATAAATAACCAGGATAAATGTTGAGTTGACAAATTGTGCTTTTCTTAAAAATAAAAAAAAAACATAAATTGATTGTAATAAATGTCTAAATCAAATTTACTTTAATATTACCTTTATTTCCTAAAACAAAATATTTACTATAGATATATTCCCAAATAAAATGGATTGCTTCCAATCTTGTATTATTGTATAGCTAGCCATGTAACTTCAATCTGTATAATTTAATATCCAAATAATTAACCTAATTAAGTAATTGACTTTAAATACCGCCATAACTAAAACTTCATCCGCTCAAAAATATTAGATGAAGTTTGTCTTTTCAAATTCAAAATATTGATGTTATTAAATTGTAGTAGTAATTTTAAAAACAATAAACATGTTAGTAATAATTGGATAACTTTTTTATATTTATATTATCTATAATAGCTACTAAATTAATTCATATAAATTTTGTATTTAAAACATTCAAAAAGTCAAATATTAATCTTACATAATTAATGAAGAATTAATTAAAAATTCAATTAGTTGCTAAAATGGGTTAAAATGAAACAATTGGGTAAAGTGAAAAATGAATTTTGAACTCGAAAGTATATGTTGTAGTAATTGATCTACATATCAACGTAATGTTGATTTTTTATATGTATTTATTACGAATATATAAATAATTTTCATTTACCATTAATTATTAATTTATGTTTGATAGTAGTTTAGTAGGCAAAACGATAGATACAATATTTTATAGATTTTGTGCGCAATAAAACCTAATCTGTATCTCAAATCTGGAATCTGGATGTATATAGTAGTATTAATTAAATAGCCGTTGGAAATTACTATAATAGTCACATATTAGTGGGCCCCATCCTTTTTCAAACCAACAAATTAGATTAGACCAGACCACACATCTTAATAATCTTAATTTATAGAAGCAATAAAACCAAATCCCAATGTTTTTATCTCTCAGTATGCTATTTTGGACTTAAATTTTAACGCATATTTTTTTATTTAATTTTATAATTAATTAGTGTTATCTGCTCTCCTTAATTTGAGTTTTATGATTCAGTTAGTAATTTCTAAAATACTACTACTAAGTAGGAGTACTAAATATTGTATTCATTTTAATAATCTTAATTTGATTTTTACGATTCAATTAATTATTATTATTAAAAATAATAAATCATATTACTATTTTTAAAATATATTCGGAAACAAAACTATATACGCTACTAATTAATTTGATTTCGATTTAAAAATTTAAACAAATATACTACTGTACTTATTTGGTGTTAACTTTAATAAAGGTCCATTTAACCATAAATATAAGGGATTATCAAAGTTTAATGTATTAGAGACTATAACAAAATTAAGGTAACTAGATAATATTGAAATTGTTAAAAAAATTATATCACTATTATATATATATATAAAAAAAAAAAAAAGAAACACTAGTACTAGTAACAGTTGGTGCCTGTAATAAATTTACCTAAATTAATGTAATTAGAGTAGATTTGCAATATCCTTAATGAAATTTGGAGTATTTAAAAGAATTCGTCACACCTTAATTAAATTACCCAACTTAGAGTTATTACTACAATAGCTACCAACCTAGACTGTCCCTCGCCCTCTAGACCCCTTCTCCTTCCCCTTCCCCTTCCCCATATATATATATATATATATATATATATATATATATATATATCCTACTGAAATTAGGAGGCACTGTAAAGTTGTCACCCCTGTAATGTTGTCACCCCCAATGTCAATGTGAGTTGGAGTATATGAAAATCAAAACCAAACTTCATGCATAAAATCTTCTCCTTCTCCTGCAGGTCAGCGAATCCATTTGGTCCTGAGATTCAAATTTGAAAAAGAAATATAAGTGAAAAAAAACATAAGCTTTTCGTAGGGTGGATAGTAGTAGTAAGGTGGTCGAAAATTGGAAGAGAGAGAGAGAAAGGAGACTGGAAGTGGGATTCGAGATGGGTGAATCATCAGCTTGCATCGTGCGATCGTTAACTCAAACTATTTCTTATAGAAACGACGAGGTCAGTTGAAGTATAAAAATCATGCCTTTCAGCGCCAATCTGTTTTTTTACTTGATGCCTATTTTATGTCTGCTGATTTTCTTTTTCCATCTTATTTTGAGCCTCTTCTGTACTAAATTCACATTCCTCAAAAAGTTTTTGTATCAAGCAACTTCATTGGGATTTTCATGCAATGGGTAGTCAGATTATTATTGGTTATTTTTCCAATTTTGTTTGCAATTCTAAATCAAGTTTCTGATTTGGTATATGTTTCTGAATCATTATTTATATGGCATTGGTTTTATTTAGACTTCGATACCGGGAATTTTCTGATAAACCTGACAAAAATCTCATCACAGGAACATCCCCTTCGTGCCCTAACATCATCAGTTTCATTTGGGAGGTACACGTCTGATACATTGGATTGGGAGAAATGGTCGTCCTTCACTCAAAATCGGTGCTTGGAAGAAGTTCAAAAACTTTCTAAACCTGGTTCAGTTGCTGCCATGAAAGCTTTCTTTGAAGCCCACTATAAGAGAGTTGGTATCAAGAAAACTACTGCTGCTGCTGCTGCTGCTGCTGCTGCTGCATTGCCTGGGAAAGAAAATGAGGTGGCTAATGATTCCCCTGCACCCAGTTATATGAATGAAATTCACGATGATTCTCTAATGGTCTCAGATTTCTTAAAATCAAATGGAGATGTGTCCTTTGATGGAACGAAGGAGAAAGAGGTTCCTAGTAATGAGGTAGTTTTCTCTATATCAGCAAATGGGTGCAATGTTATGGAAACTGCCCCTATTGAAGTAGCAGAAATGGCAATAGAACAACTGGTTTCTGAAGAGAATTCTAATTATGTTGATTCTTCGAACCGGCTTGCAAATGTTCAAAAGCATAGTAATACCAGGTTTATGCAAGAGGAGAAGATACCCTCCAAGGTATACATGTTCAACTATCTTTTGTTTTCTCATGTATGCTGATTAACTCTATTTCACTATCTTCTTTTTATTTTCTAGGGCACCACTAATATGGGAGCTCTTACATCTTCGAGCATGAAAACGCCTGCAGTTTCTTCATCGAGGTCGTCAATTTCTAGTGGTGTGTCAAAGCTTCGAGCTCCTGTTAAACCAACTATAGTTGTTAGCCTTGGGAAGGAAGACAACGCCACTCCAAATAATAAGAAGACTGCAAAAGATTCTATGGAGAAAAAGAGATCAACACCAGTATCACTTCAGAAGTCAATCAATTTTGTTTCTCATGCTGGTGAAGCCAGTAAAACATCCTCTCCTATTCTTGACAGAATCAGAAATTCAAGAATCATCAAAAGCTTTGGCAAGTTATCTAAAGACTGCTTGACTAAACAGGCTCCAGCTAGGGTACTTTTCTTTCCTTGCCATTAACACACCACACTCACACGTAGACCACTAACATATAGAAAGTGGACATAAAATTCAAATTTTAGTTGAATTATTTTAATAGAAATTTGAGATGGTTCTTCTTCTTGACCTGCAGGCATCTTCGCATGGAGTAGCAATACATAATACTGAAATCCCTCAACAAGAAAATATAAGGTAATTTATTTGTTCAAGTCTTCAAAATAAATGTCTCAGAACTCTTTTAATTATCATAAATTGGGCTATTGTTATAGGATGTCTCTGTAAAGTGGAATTCATCCTTTGTTTTTTCCTCTTCTACCTGCTTGTGCTATTGCCCAATTATTCAATCCCTCTGGCCAAAATGGTTAATTTATTCATTTACAGGTCAAAAATTCTACTTGATCGTCCATTTTGCAGTCGCAGGACAGTGGATGGAAAATTGCAATCCCTATCTGCAGCGAAGTAAGTGCAGGTGACTCTTTAGTAATAAATGGGAAATAGAATAACCACTAATCAATAGAAGTATTAATGTATTAAGTTTGCACATACTTCAATTAAAGTAAATTTTTCTTACGTGCATGTATACTTCTATATAAGGTCATTTACGCATCTATCCCATGACATAATCAATCTTTTTCTAGAGAAATTATATCTGAAGTTCATCTAATACATCGAAAGTTGCTAATATCCTTATAGCACAAGTTAAGATTTCGGCACTTATAAATCTTTTGAGTCGGTTGAAAATGAGCAGAAAAATCATAATTTGTCCATTTTTTATAACCAAGTGACACATAGTTCACCTGAGATGCTTTTGTACTCTAATTCTCTTCCTTTTTACTGGTTAGAAGAGGGATTGGATTGTATTCATCCTCTTTTTAGTTAAGATTTGCAGAATTAATAAATTTCAGTAATTTGTTGGGACTGTTTCAGTGCAAAAAATAATTAAAATCAATAGGGTAGTACTTAGAGAGAACGGTGAGGGAGAGGATAGTTCGGTCAAGGAAGGCGTGTAGCAGTGATAAAGGGTATGTAGAAAGTGCAGTTATGCCTACCAGCACCTTATCATTTGAATGCTTTAACAAATCCGATGATTGGCCAACTGTTGTCTACATAGTGTATTACGCCCTTGAGTGGTCCCTTTGATGAGGTGACATGTTAGCCTTTAATGTGGTGCAAAAACCATGCATATTGCCTTGCCAAAAATTAGTAGGTTGTGTGATGTGGGAGCACCTTTGGGGCTCTCATCATGTCGGATTTCTCTACTTCTGCTGACCCCTTGGTACTTAATTGGCTATTCTTTTTACCTATAAAAATGGTTCACTTCCATCGTGTGCCCGTGTCCTGGTATTACTCAAACCCATAGTGGGACTGAGGTGGTTTTCCAAAAGCATTCATTAAAAACTTCTAACCGGTCTTGCTAGTTTTCTGTTTGTTGAATGTGAAGGCTGATAATATGGTGATACAATTTAATTCTTTTCTGGAATGGAAGTGGATAAATTTATTGTTTTCGTGGAGGATTATTTTATATAAAATACATACTAAGTGCCTATCTGTTCATAGTGCAAATATTTCAATCCTATATGAACCAATTGTGCCATAATAATTGCACTTGCCTCTTATTGCTTAGATTGATTAATATTTTTCCTTTTAAATTTTAATACTTTCCTCATGAATAGTCAATTGATTGTTCGATCACTTTGATAGTATGATTATCCCTAAATGGCAAAATTTTAAGACTTTACCTTAAACAATGTGGCAGCTGTTCAGCATCTTCAAGTGCATCTGGAAGAAAAACACCATCTCCTCGTGTATTCTCCTCTTTTAGCTTTCACAGTGAAGAAAGAGCGGCAAAACGTAAAGAGGCAAGCCCAAACCTAACTTAACATGTCTACTTTATACTATGAATATCTTTTATGATGCTGATCTTGTATGTCTTTGTTTTTCCTACTCGAGTTTTTTCAGAAGCTGGAGAACAAGCTTAATACGAAGGAGGCAGAGAAAGTTCATCTGCAAGCCAAATCTAAGGTTTTCTCGTAACCTTTATTAATTTAACAGTTTCAAATGGTAACAAAGATGTAATAATCTCTTGCAAGTTAGCGGAAAGTCAGAGGTCCCAAGTTCTAGATGCAGAGCTGCAGTTGATTACATCTTTTATTTTTTTTCCCAAACAAAGAAATTTCAAGCTCCTATGGAGCTATTCCTTGTCAGAGACCACTGCTAATTAGATTTTTTACATGTATGATTGTTTAAATTGGGATTAGACTATGAGCTGGCATTGCTGTCTGCTTTTGGTATCTGCATTAATGATTTGGAAGCATTCAGCCATGAATTCATATTTAGAGATGACTGTTGTCTCAAAATATGAATTGGAACTTAGCTTCTGTTATGGAATTATATCTATTACTATTAATCAAGTGAGCGTAGTTTTGGAATGAACCTTTTTGAAGCTGTGCCACAGTTTTATTTTCCTCTAAAACCCTCTGAATTTGATGATGTTAACCCACTTATTGATTAATGTCCTAGCTAATTAAAGGGTTATTAAGTAAATTCAAATTGCCACTTCATTTTTGCGTATGGATGAGCTTCACAGCATTCCCTTTTGTTTCACAACTCTAATTTGTTAAGTGCCATCTATTTCGTAACCAGACCCTCAACAATTCAATTTTCATGGACGAGGGAATTGGGGCTGGGACTGAACGTAGGCAGAGTCATTAATTCATTCCACTATTTACATTTCTGTCTTCCTCTTATCTATCTCTTATAAGTTTTATATATGACCTCTGTTCCAAAATATAAGATCATTTATATTTTTATTTACAAAACCAAGGAATTTATATTTTGGAATGGAGGGAGTTAGTTTCTGCATTCTGAATCTCAATAATTTTTGAGTAAATATAGACGCAGGGGGTCCACTTATTGGTTGCTTTCATATATTGAATTGATTCAAGGGTGATATATGCGATGTCTTTTCACTCCTTTTTTTGTTCTTTTGCTTGTCTTTCAAGTTTATTTCTACTATTTAGTGCTTCCATTGTTTTGGGAATACTACTATCATCTCAACTTATTTTGCCACCTTTTTGGTTATATAATTTTTTTCAGTTGAAGCACCCAATACACAAAATCTCCCATCTTTAACCTCACATGGTGTGAATTTGTTTTCAACAGTCATTCAAGGTCTTGTACTCATTATCATCATTTCCCTTTTTTTTTAAATATTAAATATTGATTTCTTCTTTCTACTATATATATATATATATATAGCACAAGCATTGTGTGTGGCCAGCTAGTTATAGATATTAAGCACTGTTGATATTCTTGAATGTCTACTTGATATTGTTGGTAGCTTTAGAGTACATTCTCTGTCATATATACCTTTCCCCAATCGCCAACCTACTAGTTCATATTATGTTTGCAGATCCCACCAACATGGCCTTGCTCACCAAAACTCGGAAGGAAACCGCCTCCCAGCCGAATCCAGGATACTACTAATATTCGACCTCCTTGGAGGTCTTCAGGGAAGATGGACGGCTCCAAGCATGGTGCAGAAAAGAATAAACGAATTCCAGCTCCTTCTATATCACTGCCAAAGAGGAATATGCGTGAGAATGCTTCCCCAAATATTATGCTTTGAGCATATAGTTGAGAGTGAATTTTATTTTGGGGTGCATGCATCAAGTAGAAGAATACTGCAAACGTATGATATTTGCTTCTGCTGATGGTTCCACCTTAGGGGAGCATGTCACAGTAGACATGATAGATATGGGAATACATTTTGATAGAGTTGATATGCACATCAGGGAAATTGTTCATAGGAAGTCCTTATTTTGTGTCGATGGCTGCTTTCATTGTTATATAGTTAGGCTTGAAGTGGTGTTGTGGTTCTTAAAAACTCTTTGTTTTGGAGATGTAGTCAGTTTCCTGAGGAGATTGGATTTATGGGTCCTGAAAGTTTTAAAGTGAATTCATTTGAGAGCATTGGCATAAGCATAACCCCCCCCCCACCACCACCACTACAACACACATTCAACTTTGTTTGATGAAGATCTACACAACAGCGTGATGCATGCAAAGAAAAGAATACAGTACAGTACAGGCCTTTTCTCTACACTACAATACAATGTTCATTGCTTCCGCCTTCGGCCTTCCTAATATACTGAATTCCTTCAATCACATTGACTATATTTAATTGTATAAATCTACCGCCAATTAAAGCATATCCACCTATCAACTTCTATATTGTACCCTCAAATATTAGAATTAGTTTCCATCCAACCACAACTTTGATTTCTTGCAGGACTGGAGCAACCCAAATAGAGCCTTCTAATTGACTGGTCTACACTCTACCTACCTAGCTAGCTAGGTCAATACGTATGTACCTACGTACATACTCGATACTCCAATCATTTGCAAATATATGATTAATTTTCGACTTTTAAAGAACATGTTACATACTATTTCTATTTTAAATGTAAAATTATTTCACAAATGGGTATATAATTTAGTTTTTTTTTTTTTTTAAATATCATCTTTATCAATATATAATTATGATATTCAAGGGATCATAAATCTGCTCTAAAAATAGCTTTAAAAATAACCAAGTAGTCAAGTACCCACCCACCAAAGCTAGCAGATCATTTCATTAAGACAAATTTTCTATTTTCACATTTTTATTTTATTTCCTCAAGTTATTCAAATTATAAATTCAGGAAAAAAGCAAAAACTAAAACCAACTACCCGAAAAAGCAAGATTGAGATGACAACCAAAGCATCTTAACAAACCCAAACACCCACATTATAATCAAAACAAAATAAATAAAATACTCCAATAAACTTGCATTCATTAATCGTTAATTTTCGACTGACCAACAAAACCCAACTAAAGCCGCCCCCCACATATATATATATATATATATATATATATATATATATTGATAAAAGGAAAAGATAGGTGTGCTAAAGTAAGAGTCTTTTTTATTATTATTTATATATAATTAAAGAACTTTATTTATTTATTATTATTATTTTGATTTTATTAATCTTCTGTTGTCTTTTGGCGTAGACTGGGTTCTCAGGAAACTCGGGGCAGTTTATATATATATATATATATATATATATAATTTTATATTTATTTTTGTGGATATTTGAGAGAGAGAAACCTTTTCCTCTGTTAATTTCCCCTCAACTGAGAAAAAGAAAGAGAGAGAGAGGTTTAGAGGAAGAAGGAGGGATGGATGTGATGTATTACCCGCTGGGTAGGTGTTCTTATGGGGACTCCTTCAAACTTCTGGAGACTGATATACAGCATGCCAATGCTTTGTGAGTTCTCTTTTACTTTAATTTATTGTGTTCTGGGTTTCTCTATTTGAGTTTACCTCAACTTGGTTGCCCTATATTTAGTTGTCTCTTTTAAAATCATAAGTATACATAATTATGCTAATTTTAGAATTGTGTTAAGTCTGCCCCAAATATTGTGCCTTTTATTTTGTTTGCCGTTGTTAAGGATTTTGGTGAAAAGTTCCTGGAAATGGGATTTGCCTCCAAGCTGGTAATCATACAGGCACCCAAATTAAATATTTAATTGGGAAGGAGATTTTTTTCCTTAAAAAGGGAATTTTTATTTCCACAAATGGTCTAGTGATTCTCTTGTGGGTTTGCAGGGCTGCTGCCATTCCAAGAGGGAAGGGCGGTGCTCAACTTCAAATGAAATTGGTATACAATCACCTGGCACCCCTCGTCTTGTTTCTGCTTCAGTATATTGACTGTTCCTGCACATGTCTTCTTCCCAGATATCTAAATCTTTTCCACGTTCTTGTATATAAGGTTGGTGCTACTGTTTATTGGTTTGTGTTTCTTTAGTTGTAAGATGAGGCGGTCTGCTTCACAAACAGGCTAACAGGCTAATGATGGTGATAGGATAGGAAAAAAATTGATGCAAAGAAAGGGACATTCTTGAAATGTCTGCATTGGATTAATAACCTCGAGGATTTTTCTTTCGTTTTCCTTCGCCTCATCCTTTGTGTGAGCGGAAGGGAATGGCTTACGTGAACCATGGCCATGGGTATATATTTTTCTGGAATATTCCTTCTTCATTGTAATTGATGTCCTTCAAAACATTTCGTTTTACAGGTATACACAGATGGGAAACCAAACATATCTGCACATGGAAGGAAGGCAACTATTAGCGACTTCTATGGTTTGTTAAAATTCTTATTCTTAATTTTATGAAACAAAACAATTTTATGGAGTTGGTTACTGCAATCATATTTATTTCTGTTTGCTTCAATAAAAACCAATTGCAGCTGTTATATTACCATCTCTTCGGCGGCTCCATAATGACTTAGCAGAGCTGGATAACATAAAAGATGAGAAGCCTGGAATGGTGATCATTAGCAAGAAGAGACTGGAAACTGGCTTTTCCAATGTTGATTTGGACAGAGAAGATGAATGTGGAATATGCTTAGAGCCTTGCACCAAAATTGTCTTGCCTAATTGCTGTCATGCCATGTGCATTAATTGCTACCGTGATTGGTAATTAAGTGCCTATAATTTTGTCTTATATTATACGTATCTTCCACCTTTGATGCCTGATCTTGAACTTTTTTACCAATTTATAGGAATACCAGATCAGAATCATGCCCCTTTTGTCGTGGTAACATAAAGAGAGTCAAGTCAAGAGACTTGTGGGTTCTCACTTGTGGCGACGATGTAATTGACACCGATACAGTTTCAAAAGAGGACTTGCTGCAGTTTTACCTGTATATTAACAAGCTGCCTAAAGATACTCCAGATGCCCTTTTCTTAATGTACTATGAATATTTAATTTAATATGAATGATGTTAAAGGAATGTTGTACAGATAGAATAACTTGTCTATAAATGTAGATAGAATCCAGTATGAAAATTATCTCTGATTATTACATTTCAATAACTTATGTATTGTACTTGTGAGGGGTTAATAAATGTCAGTGTGATACATTTTCACAATTAATGATAGAATTCTTATTTATGAAACTTGAGTTTCCTCTTACAGTCTTTACTTTACAAAAGTGACTGCCTGTATACATTCTGATATATTGTTACCATGAACTTGATGTTTCAAATCAGCTTGATCCTACAGAAGAACAAGGATGAAAAAGCTGTATTTTCACATGGATTTATTTATCTCGCTCTCTGAATGAACATGAGCGGTAGCGTGAATTTATTCCATGATGCAAGTAACTTGCAACAGCTAAACGCTACTCTTTTTCGAAATTAGCTGATGTAATGATGGTTGATAGAAACCATGATCGAGCTTATGCATGGTTTCTGTAAGATGAATTCTATCCCGGTTGATGTATTTGCTAGGATCCTTGCAGGTGGACATGCCTGGAGTACAACAGTTTTTGAGTTTAGTGTTGAATTTCACATCTTGAGGTCCACAACATGCCTTGAAGGTCTCCTCAATCTGGTACTTTTACGGATTCATTAGTATGGTGAGGTATGCATTCTGGTATAACCTGCATATAGGAGGATTGTGTACTGTTTCTGAAATCCCGACAGTTTTATTGTTCCATTGTCCAACAATGTTTTTCAGAAACATAATTTATGCTATAAGCAACATTTTATTTTAGCATGAAGCTGTTATATATCAGTTGAATGTAATTACGATTACTCCCTCCTCCGTTATTTGTCAATTATTATTGTTCCACAAAAAGACTCATTTGCAAATGAAGGATTTTACGAGTTTACGTTGACTAACTACTGACCTCAAAGCTCTTATCATTTGGACATATTTTTTGCCCTTGCTTACAGGAATTGGACGATCAATTTCTTTTCAAGTTAGTTTCTATTCTCTCGAGCAGGGCGGACAGCAGAGGCGGATTTTCAAGAAAAAGGGCCGACAACGAAGGACAAGAGATTTATTGCGAAGAAAACTTTCGGTCGCCCAATTCTTTGCATTAGAGCTCTTCGCTAAAAGTACGTTTGGTAAATTAGTGACTAACATGGATATATTGTGAAGAATATATTTTTCACAAATTATATATTGTAAAAGATTATTTTTGTTTGACGAGGCAATTAACATTTTGAAATAACTAGTAAAAATGTTTTCCTTCATAATAACAATTTATGAAGAACATATTTACTTTAGAAATGTTAAATTTCCTTCACTAATTACATATTGTGATTTTTTTTAATTTACCGATAAGAAATTTCTTCGACAATGGTACTATTAAATAATCAAATCACTGCAAATTAAAAATATTTTTTAAATTATTTATTAATTTGTAATCAACATTAAATAAAATATTATATTATATAAATAACCAATTGTATATTCCACAACTAAATATGTATGTAATAATCAAGTAACAAAACGTACGAAACTTGTAATCAAAGCAAATGTAGGTGGTCCGAAAATCATATATAACTATTCCTAAAATATTTAATCATCAAGAGGTAAGAAAAACAAGCTAAAAAAACTTTATAACTTTGTCATGTTAAGTCATCTCTTTATTGTCATAATTTTCAATTCATTAACGCCAGTCTCCTAAAGAAAAAAAAACAAAACTCAACTTAAAATATTTGAATGAAAAGAATATGACAAAAGATTAAACTCACAAAAAAAATTAAAAAGCGATTCCACAAGTAAGCGTTATAGTTTTGTCTCGCATGAATAGTAAATGTGTCCCACTTATATAAAAAGAAACTTGTGAAAATACTATAAATTTTGCTTGTGCGTACAAATATTAATGCCCTAATTAAATGAGAAACATTATTAAAACGATAAAAAATGAGAGCTTGGTACCTATATATACACATTTATAACCATGTAAACAAATAAATGTTGAACAAAATATATTTATAAGTTATCACTATGCATTTTATTTTATGAAGCTTGATACTTGTGTGTGTGTGTATATATATTTTGTGCTCTCTCCAAATTTAACTCTTTCATTAATCATATATATGTTCCTATCCTTGTATCTACATATAAAAAAAACCAACAAAAACAGTTGCCAATGCTGCTCTCAAGTTAGTCTCCCATGGACCTGAATGCCAAAGATTGTTGAAGAACAAATTGTGCATTTGATTAATTAATTTAATCCCCTATTCTATTCCCATCATTTTGAAGCCACACAAATTTACAACTCTGCATGTACTATTTTCAAGTTCCTTTGATCACAAACAAACCGTATAAATAGCCACAACAATACTTGATTAAATAAGCTTAGATCAAACTTTTATTTTACTAACTAAATAGATCCTCTCTCTTTCTATCTAATAAGTTCATCATACGAACAAAATTACAAATATGTTTGGGACCCACAACCTACGCACGTATGACACCGTCAGCAAATCCGAAATTAGTAGTAGTAATAAATAAATAAATACCAATAAGACAGTCAGACAGACAGTAACTAACGCTGACGGTAGGCAAACTCTTGCTGATGCTCGAACTATACGACGTCGTCTCCTCTTCGACCAGACCGACCAAGGGAAATCGAAGCCAGGCAAATTTACTGTGCTACCACTGCCATTTGCAGATCCATCCATCGTCTTCTCCAACAAAACAAACGCAATCAAACCCTCTATATTGAATTCCAATACACACCTTGATAAATTTTTAATTTTTCGAGGTAATATGTTAGTATTGCTCTATTATCAATTTATCATGTCACTCCCCCGTCTTCCTCCAATTCATTGTCTAGGGTTTATATATTTTGATGTATATATATATATATAACAAATTATCGATTTCAATCTTTTTATTCGGATCTGTATGTTTAAAAGAAGGAATTTGATCTGTAATTTTGACTCATACAGATTATGAACGATCGAAATGTCTGGAAATTATGATTCTGAGGAGTTATTGGAAGGTTATAGAGAAGAGAATTCAGCTGGGGGAGCTGATGGAGAGGAAGTTACGGTTTCTGCACATCCACTTGATTCAGTGAATAATCAGGTAATAAGGAATTAACATTTTTGTTTTTCATAGTTTTAAAACATAATATTGCTGATGGGTTGTCCTGGTTGGAAAGGTATGGGCGTTGGGAGAAGTACTCAACTGCCAATTGTGTACTCCAACCCTTTGAAAACAATTTTCCATTATATATAATTCAAATGTATGATCTATGAATTGTCTAGCAATGTTCAGTGACCTTGCAATATTGAATTACATGAAAACTAAACTACTGCAACTGTATGCTTGTCTCTAGAATTCGATTTCTATCCATCAAGATTATATAATTAGTCGGTGTGTCCGAATAATCAAAAGAAGTTGTTATATAAGATTACATAATAATAATAAAAAAATTGTGAAATTGTTTGTTACGCATCTGCACATTACCATATTAGTACGATTAAGTGTGGAATGACTCAAACTTTATTTGTATTTCCTGCTCTTAGCACTCAATAGTGTTTCAGTTTATGTAGTAGTTGTTTCTAATTTTTCGTCATGAACTGCATAGCTCAGTGGCTTTGATGCTGAATGGGGCCTGCACTGCTAAAGCTGTTCCTTTGTATTTATGAATATGCAAAGTAACAAAAATTAGCAATCCAATTTTATGCAGGTGGACTGTGTTGATCAGGATGATGGAGTGTTGGTGATGAGAGCTGATACTGTACAAGATGACCAAAATGATGTAAAAGTAATAGAAGATGGGGGGAAAGAAGACATGTTCGTTGATTGCCCTGATGAGTTGATTTCCTTTGATGGGAGGATCAGTGCTGCTGATAACAGTGAAGCAATAGAAATTTCTGAACCTCAGCAGGGGTTTAAGGGAAATGTTGACATGGGGTGGACCCATCATAATGAATCAGACAACGGGAGGCAAGTAGATGATGTGATGGGTGAGCTGGAACATCTGCGGTCTATGCTTGGAAAAACTGTTGGTGAGAAAGAAAGCTTTGCATGGGAATATGAGGTTGATTAGCTCCCTTTTGATAGTCCTTCTGTCCTGTGAATAAATTTTCTTAATATTGATCTAAATATTTTCGCAGGCAGAAAGAAGGTCGCTGAGGCAAGAACTTGCTAATCTTCGCCATCAGCTCAGTGCTCTGAACCCCCAACATTCATTGATCATTCAAAATGAGGGTGGGTCTGTTGACCATTATGAATCAGAAATAGGGGAGGGTGAGAAGATGTTTGTGGCTTCTGATGCTCCATTGCAGGAGATGATAAATGATTGTTCCAAGTTTATTGAACATACTTTGGATGAACGCTCACAGACTCAAGGCACAATCAAAGAACTCCATGCAATTCTATATAAGAAGGATCAAGAAATTGAGGATCTCAATGCGAGGGTTACTGAATCTTCAGTGCCACGAGATATTGAGGCCACTGCAAGCAGAGTGTTGGATTATCTTGCCTCGGCAGTTAATCAAGGAGAATTATTGGATGAATCTTTAATGCAAAAAATGAGTCGTATTGAGAGCAGCACCTTACTTTTAATCGACAAGTATAATAGTTTCCTTTTTGAAACTGATTTACTTAGGCAGTATATAACAAATGTAAGGTCAGATAACATTGTGCAAGATGAAATGGAGGCAATTTTTCTCACTGCCCGCGAGGAGCTGCTAGAGCTAAGAAGAAAAGAAATTTACTTGACACAAAAAGTAAAGGAGTTAGAAGATGAAAATTGGAAACAGGTAGAACAACATAACAAAGACAGAGAAATGGTTGACACTGCCAATGCAGAAATTGGGAAACTCAGAGTGGAGCTTGGTCATGAGAAGGCAAGGTATACTAATACAAAAGAAAAGCTTAGTTTGGCTGTAACAAAGGGAAAGGCACTGGTTCAGCAGCGTGACTCATTGAAGCAGTCACTTTCTGCTAAGACGAGTGAGCTCGAGAAATGTTTTATTGAATTACAAGAAAAGTCAAGTGCGCTGGAGGCTGCTGAATTAGGAAAGGAGGAGTTGGTCAGAGGTGAAACGTTGGCTGCTTCACTGCAGGAAGCACTTTCAGAAAGGAACACTATCATTGAGAAATGTGAAGAAATTTTGTCTGAGAGTGGTGTGGCTGAGGAACTTCAGTCAATGGATATTATAGAGAGAGTCAGATGGCTTGCACGTGAGAGCAATAAACTCATGGGCATATCCCTTGAGTTCCAAAGAATGACAAATGCTTTATCATCCATTGACTTTCCAGAAAATATGCCATCTTTGAACTTGGAATCTCGGATCAGTTGGCTTGCTGAATCATTTTTCCAGGCTAAAGAAGAGGCTGCTAAGTTGCAAGATGTAATATCTACAACAAGAGAAGCCGCACATAATGAGATCGATCGACTTACTGCATCAATTTTTGCAGAAATACAAGAAAAGAATTATCTTCAAGAAGAGTTTAAAGATTTAAAGTACAAGTATGAATGGATTGCTGAAAAGGAACATCAAATTTCATTGGAGAAGGATTGGATGGTCAGGATGTTGCATGAGGCATCTGGAATAGCAATAGACGGTCCAGAAGAACAGCACTCTGACATAGACATTATCATTGACCGATGTTTTGGAAAATTAAAAGAAAAACCTAGAGTTTCTGTTGAATCTTCTCATGTGGAAGAGAAAATATTTGAAAAAATGCAGTCTCTATTATACACAAGGGATCAGGAGGCTATGCTGTTTGAGAAAATCTTAGAAGAGGACATGCTGGATAGATCAGAAGTGAACCATCTGGAAAATAAGATAGTTGTGGTTTCTCAAGAGTTATGTGATCTGAAAGATGAGAAAGACTCTCTGAAGATTGATCTTTCACGTTCTGAAGAGAAAGCTACTCTTTTGAGGGAAAAGTTATCTATGGCAGTTAAAAAAGGCAAAGGACTGGTTCAGGAGCGGGAAAGCATGAAACAGCTTCTGGATAAAACAAGAGAAGCCGCGCATAATGAGATTGATCGACTTATTGTATCAATTTTGGCAGAAACACAAGAAAAGCATTATCTTCAAGAAGAATTCGTATATTTGATATCCAAATATGAAGGGCTTGTTGAAAAGGAGCATCAAATTTCATTGGAGAAGGATCGGATGGTCAGGATGTTGCATGAGGCATCTGGAATATCAATGGAAGGTCCAGAAGAGCTGCACTCTAACATGGACATTATCACTGGCCGATGCTTTGGAAAATTAAAGGAACAAACCAGAGTTTCTATTGAATCTTCTCACGTGGAAGAGAAATTATTTGAAAGAGTTCAGAGTCTTTTGTACACAAGGGATCAGGAGGCTATGCTATATGAGAAAATTTTAGAAGAGGATATGCTGGATAGATCAGAGGTGAGCCACTTGGCAAATAAGATAGTTGTGGTTTCTCAAGAACTACGTGATCTGAAAGCGAGAAAGACTCTCATGGAATGATCTTTCACGTTCTGAAGAGAAAGCTACTCTTTTGAGGGAAAAATTATCTATGGCAGTTAAAAAAGGCAAGGGACTGGTTCAAGAGCGGGAAAGCATGAAACAACTTCTGGATAGAACAAGAGAAGCTGCACGTACTGAGATTGATCAACTTACTGCATCAATTTTGGCAGAAACACAAGAAAAGAATTATCTTCAAGTAGAGTTTGAAGATTTAAGATCCAAATATGAAGGGGTTGTTGAGAAGGAGCATCAAATTTCATTGGAGAAGGATCGGATGGTTAGGATGTTGTATGAGGCATCTGGAATAGCAATGGACGGTCCGGAAGAGGTGCACTCTGACATGGACATTGTCATTGACCGATGCTTTGAAAAATTAAAGGAACAAACCAGAGTTTCTATTGAATCTTCTCATGTGGAAGAGGAAATATTTGAAAGAGTTCAGAGTCTCTTGTACACAAGGGATCAGGAGGCTATGCTTTTTGAGAAAATTTTAGAAGAGGATATGCTGGATAGATCAGAGGTGAACCGCTTGGCAAATGAGATAGTTGTGGTTTCCCAAGAACTACATGATCTGAAAAGTGAGAAAGATTCTTTGCAGAATGATCTTTCACGTTCTGAAGAGAAAGCTAATTTTTTGAGGGAAAAGTTATCTATGGCAGTTAAAAAAGGCAAGGGACTGGTTCAAGAGCGGGAAAACATGAAACAGCTTCTGGATGAAAAGAATACTTCGATTCAGAAGTTGAAGCTTGAGCTAGAGCAGCAAGAGTTTACTCTTAATGACTTTAGGGATGAGATCAAAAAATTGTCATCTGATGTGGAGCGCATCCCTAAGTTGGAGCTCGACCTTATCGCTGTGAAGGAACAAAGGGATCAACTAGAACGGTTCTTAGAGGAAAGCAATAGAATGTTACAGAGATTAATTGAGTCAATTGATAGTATCATTCTTCCAGATGATTCAGCTGTTGAGGAGCCTGTAGAAAAGGTGAAATGGCTTGCAGGGTACTTCAGTGAGTGCCAAACTGCAAAGGCATGGGCACAACAAGAGTTGGAAATTGTGAAAGATGAAGCCAGTACTCTGTCCGACAACTTAGCAGAAGTCCAGACAACTATGCAATTACTTATAGATGAATTATCAGTTGCTAAGAACAATATCTCACAACTAGCTGAAGAAAAGAGAGAAGTTGAAGTTGCTAAAACATTTGTTGAACAGGAATTGCATAAAGCAATGGAAAAAGCGTCTTCTGAAACTTTGAAGTTTTCTCAGGTTTGTGCAAGTAGTAAGTCACTCGAAAATGAATTAGTACTTGCTGAAAACAAAATCTCTGTTCTTAGTAATGAGAAAGAAGATGCTCAAGTTGGTAGAGCTGCTGCAGAAATGGAGCTACAGAAAGTTAAAGAGGAGGCATCTAGGCTTACCAGCAAACTAGCTGATGCCCACAAAACTATAATATCCCTTGAAGATGCGATTTCTCATGCACAGACAAATGTGTCTCTGTTGGCTGAGGAAAATAATATGGCACAAGTTGGTAGAACTAATTTGGAGAATGAGATAGAGAAGCTTAAAGAAGAAGCTGATTCCCAGGCCTGCAAGCTTGCAGATGCTTCCTCCACTATAAAATCATTGGAAGAAGCAATTCTGAAGGCGGATAATACTATAGCTTATCTTCATGATGACAAGGAAGATGCTGCAGAGGAGATTGTAGACCTTAAATCTCGGTTAAATGCTTGTATGCAAGAGTTGGGGTCCAAGGAAAATGCTGAACAGGAAATTTCAGACCTCAAATCACAGGTAAATGCTTGCATGCAAGAGTTGGCTGGAAACCGCAACAGCAAAGAAAATAGGTCTTCCGAGCTGTCTGGTTACCTCAACAGTCTTCAATTGCTTTTGAAAGATGAGACTCTCTTGTCCTTACTGAGACAAAGCTTTGTGAAAAAAATTGAGGGACTGAAAGATATCGATCATCTCCTTAAAGACATAATGGATCATTTCATTGAAATGGATTCGGTTATGATGCAAAAGTATCTTGTTTCTGAGGTACTATCGTAATTCTTTTGTTATATGCTCATGATTTGTAACAATATTTGCATGCTCTTCTGCACAATATGCCTCCCGAGCATTTTTTCTTCACAAAATTCTTGGATGACAGTTCAGGACATGTAAAATATAATTCTAACACATTATTAAATTTGAAAGTAGATAAAAAAAGATTGCTATTAAAGTTATTTTTGTACTTGAGGAAGAATGTCTTGAGATTTATTATTCATTAATTTCCATGTGGTTCTGGACATTCAGGTAGGCGGAAGTTGTTCTCATCTTCAAGTCAACTATATATTGTTTTCCTTAAAGTGGAAGACTTTTATATGCTCTTTGTTTGCTAACTACTGGCTGATCTTTTGGTTGCCTATATTGTTGGTAGTCACCTCACCCTTCTTCTTCTTCTTTTCTTTTTGTTGACAAGTAAATAACGTATCACTTAAGTGCCGAAAAAGGGGTTGAACTCATGTATGCATAGTGTATACAGAAAGCTCATAGTGGCAAGTAAAAGGCACACAAGGAACCCCTTGTGTGCCTAAGTAACCCCTTCCCTATACAAGGAAGCTTAGCAAATAAATAATATATACACCTAAGCTCCCAAAGGAAATTTCCCCCCAGAAGTTAAGAAAAGCCACACAAGAACTTTGAAATTACCTCTGGATCAGAACTCTTCTTCTTCTCTCTCCCTCCCCCCCTCTCTCTCTCTATATATATATGAATATGTGCATTGTTTTTTTGTATTTATATACTAAAAATTGTTCATAGTTCTGTTTATGTGTGAATTAAATATATTTAATTTAAGTTTGTCATCCTTACAGGAAAATTCTTTTGTATTGAATCCGGCTGGCCTTGACAATGTTGGGAACACCGAAATGGTTAATGGAGAGTTGAATGCTGCAGATGTTGACAATCTTACTCCATATATTGGAAAAATAGTGGATCATCTCCAGTCGAAAAACAAGTTTCTTGCAGATGCCTTTGTAAGTTCTTCCTTGTTCATGGATGATTTAATTGCCTCTTTGTCGACAAAGTTAGTGGCAACAAGAGACGAAGTGACACTTATGGTAGAGCATATGAAATCTTTGAAGCTGAACATGAACAATATGGAAACAGATAAGCTAGCACAAGAGAATGCTTTAAAGATGTTGGAGAATAACATTACAATTATGTTGTCTGCCTGTAGTGATGCTAGTCAAGAACTGGAGTTAGAAGTTGAGAACAATCCACTGGAATCAGGCTCAGTCCCCGAGCTGGGAAGTCTAAACCACAGCTTGTCTCCAGATGTAAGAACAGTTGATGAGGATGCTGTAGCAAATCATCAGGTCAGGCTTGAAGATAGCAGTAAATATTTCAAGACAGCTGACAAGCTGTTATCTGGTGCTAGAATTGTTCAAAAACTCGTTAGACAGTTTCAATATAACAAGAATACAATGGCTACAACAGTTGAAAATTTACAGGATAGTTTGAAAGAAAGTAGCTCCGCTTTTGAAAAAGCCATAGAAGAAAGGGATTTCCACCAAAGCAGGGTTTTCAAGTTGGAGTCTGATTTAGAAGCATTAGAATACTTGTGCAGTGAGCTGAGGCTTAAACTAGGAGAGCATCAGGCGAAGGAAGACAAGTGGAAGGAGAGAGAAGCAGAATTTACATCATTGTACACTACATCAATGAAAGAAAAAGGTGATTCTGTTCATTTGATTTTATTGAGCATGTAAACTTTTAATATCATTTATTAAACTTTTTCTTTTTCCTTATACATGTTGCTCTTACAGAGGTTGAAGACTCTCTCCTATCAACATCCCAATTGAAGTCTCTGTTCAATAAGATAGATAGGATTGAGATGCCCATTACAGAGTTTGAAGTAGGGGAGTTAAAGCCCCATGATCCCGACCATGTTAAAAAGCTCTTTTACATTATTGATTGTGTTGATGAACTGCAGCATCAGATATCCTCGTTATCACACAACAATGAACTGCAGCAATTAACCCTTAAGAACCAAGTTCTTGAAATTGAACATCTGAAGGAGGAAGTTGCAAAACACAATATAGATGAACAAGACTCTGAAAAGATGAAGCACGAGCTATTTAAGCTGGCTATTGGGTTAGAGAATATTGTTCAGAAGTTAGGTGGTGATGAGAAGGTTGCAAGTCAGAAATCTCCTGGTGTTTCAGGATTACTGACAATATTGGAAAAGCTTGTTATAGCCATTATTCTGGAATCTGAGAATTATAAATCCAAGGCCCAGGAGCTTGACACTAAGATGCTCCGGACCCAGGAGGTTGTGGATCAATTAACAAGTAAGATTAAATTACTTGAAGATTCTAATCAAGGCAGGGAAGCTTTAGCAGATACTATCCAGGAAAGAGGCGCCTTTGAAGCTCATACACTGCCTACTCAGTCAGAGATATCTGAGATTGAAGATGTGGTAAATATTTTTGTATAATCTTTCTCTAATATTTATGTCTTCTCTAATGCAATAACATCACCGAATTCTGATAATGGCACATGTTTTCTGGATCACCTTTAGCTGATGATTATTGCCTAACTTAGGCTCTTTATGCTTTGCTTATTTCAATTTCTTGTAGTTATTTTCATGAGTTAAGATACAGAGAAGTCATTCTAGGCGTACACTAATGACTATTAGGCTAAAAAAAACTGAAATTTGTCTTTGACATCTTTACCTCGTAAGTTTTATCCCGTAGTTTGTTTGTCCTTGTCGCTGACTACAATTTTGCCTTATTTTACTCTGTGTGTGTTTGTCTTCATTCGTACTATCTTAATTGAGGAAGAAGGATATGAATTTGGACAAAAAGAGATGTAACAAGTGAGACACGACTTTGCTCATGTACCCTAAATCTACTTGCAACCTGTCTTTTGCTATAAAATCATGTAAAGACTGTTTATCTAAAGTAACTCATTAATCTGGCAGCATATAGCCACCCTAGCTTTAATAGTTACCCATTTGAAATGCTACGTTAAGCGCTTAATAACATGCTTAGAGGTTCTGCGGAAATAGTTGTGGCACGTGATGCTGTCATTTACTTCACTACATCCATATTCGTGCAAATTGGATTGCCAGCACTCAATTGCTTTCAGGAGTGTTTGGTGACAAAATAAAGGTATGGACACTGTAATTGCTTCTTACTTTAGGTGTTAAATTTTAAATTGTGCAGGAACCAATTGTAAACATACCCATTCCATCTGCCCCATCTAATGCTCATGCAAGAACTTTAAGGAAGGGATCAAGTGACCACCTAGGAATCAATATCGACTCAGAATCTGATCGTTTGATCAACACGATGGATAAGGATGAAGATAAAGGTGTGGTTTATTCAGATCACTAGTTTCGTTTTGGAATTTAGTTTTGAAAGGCAACATAAACTGAACTCCTCTATTACAGGTCATGTATTCAAGTCTCTAAATACATCGGGCTTGGTTCCAAGACAAGGAGGATGCAAGACGAATAGATGGAAGGATGCTTTTGACTAACTTACCTCTGCTGCTTTTCTATTCTATGCTTGTAGTTTAATGTTGATGAAGACCTAGTTCTTGCTTTCTTTCACCTATTATTGGAGACGACTTTTTGTGTCCATTGGAAACTTATATAAAGCTCTTGATCAAAGAAATGTTTTTATTTGTTACCATGAGACTATTGTCACTAATAACTAGTAATTCTCAATGTCCACTTGGTTCGAGTGAGTGAGTGGGTTAATATTTAATGAAATGTATTGGATCAAATTGATTAACATCACTTTTTTCTCATCAATTCAGGGTATCGGGTGATCGAGCTCTGATGAGTCGTCCGAGGGCAAGGCTAGGTCTTATTGCTTATTGGATTTTCTTGAATTTATGGCTGCTGGGCACTATTTTGTAATTCTCCAGTTCTTTGTTGAACAACTCTTCAACTGTATCATAGCTATAGTTAATTTTAACATTAAATTTCTTTTTAATCACACCACTGACCACACCATTCATTGTGCTAGATATGTACATGTTTCATATTATCAGCAATCACATTTTAGAGATTCAATAAAGTTTATCTATGATTTTTATAACACACGTTATGATCTTTTATTTTTATTTTTTTATTTATATTAAATTATGCCCAAAAATATTGTTCATTAGTACAACAAAGTCATTAAAATCACGTAATCTGACTTCTCATTAAATTTATAAAGATGATGCAAAAACTAAATTTTATGGTAAAACATGTTTATAATTAAACATCCCTCCCAACAGATTTGCTTAAACAGATTTGCTAAACGAAAATAGATAGTAATAGAGGTTTACAAAATTAGAAATTTGGAGGAGGATTTCTAAGGACTAGAGGAGGGCCAACGAGATATAAGAAATTATATTTTTTTCGTTTCTTTCCGCTCTAATCCATTTATATTTTGAAGAACTCAAATTAAATTTTTAATCGCGCCATTTAATGGAATTATTTATTTTCTCTTGTTTTCATGAGGGAGGGCCAACGAGAAATGATATTTTCGTTTCTCCTCTAATATTGGAATTATCTCTTTGTTTTCATAATGGAGTAGTATATTAATTGGAGTATTATTGATAGCTCGAGCTCGTCCCCAACTTCATGCTTGCCTGCCTGAGCACCGAGCAGGCGAGCACCTCTCCCCAAAATTTGTTGTCCCTTCATCTAAAAATCTGAATTTCCCTCTACTAGCTTGTTAATTTGCTCCATATTTTTCAACCCCAATTGGAACTTGGAAGAACAAGTGAAAAGGTTCCAGTTTTCTGTTTTTACATTTTTTTTAAAAAATGCCACGAATCTCTTCTCTTTTGTTTGATTTTCTCGTTTATGTTTGTCATGAAATAAACGTTTCTAGCAGAAGAAACCATGCTGATTAAGAATTAAGGGATATAAATTAGCCATGGGTTTGCTCACTACGGACTGTTTGTGGATGACCAGAGCAGGCCGTCCATCTGTAACCTGCCTACCCTTTGGTAATTCTGTTTTAACTTTTAATTTCTTCAAACTCTATTGATTTCTCTTTATTGATTTGTTGGTTTCTCTCTACTTCCATTAATTATGATAACTGACCAAAAACTTCATATCAAATTTTACTAGCTAGGAAGTTAAATGGTCACTGCGATTTCCAAAATTTTTTGCCTGTCGCGTTATGCAGTGTAAGCTTTCAATCTGAATTAAAAAATGTCATTTAAATTATCTGTTTGATTCATGTGGGACTACTGCTTCCTTCCTTCCTTCTTTTTCTTTTACATAGATCTCCCCCTACCGGCAGAGACTTGGCGTGAAAACAAGGGTGTTTGCAAGTAACAAATCGGTTAAGAAGTTAAGAAGACGAGGAGAAGTGCACAAAAATGCAATTACACGGCCTAATAAGCATGCTCCAGATGAATTTGAACTTGCAGACAACTCTCCATCAGGAGATGCTTCTGTTCAAGACAACAGTAAGACGTCCACTTTAGATAATTTGGACTCATTAAATTCAACTTCTATTCCTTCCAGGATTTCTGTTCTTCAGGCATGCTCTGTCACTTCTGCTTTGATAGCTGCACTGGGTGTTATAATCCGACAGGTAAATCATGTACTTTTATGGCCACCTAGTATTGGTTACTAACCATTGTTGCATTTGCTCGAACTAGATACTCATTTAGCCATTAAAAAAAGGGGGGGAAATGGAAATGAAAAAAAGAATGATGATAGTTTATCTTGAAACTCCAAAGTATACATTGTAGGTTGTGACATGTTAATACAGGTTCTGTTCTTTATATAACTTATAAGCAAAACAAATTTTACGGCCACAATATTGCTCAGTCAATTTATCAATGTACTTGAGTTTACTTTCTCATTTGAACTTGCAGGGTTCTCATGTTGCATTAGTGGAAGGATGGCCTATTGTAGACTGCTCTACTGAGATATCATGTATGTTGAGGCTTACAAACATTCTAAAAGTAGTTAATTTCAAATTTGTGTTTGCATGGGAATTTGGAGAAAACCATTTTCCTTTATTTCTTTGATATGCGCAGACTCTTGCATCCGTTGATACCTCCAAAACATTCAAGGTTCAAACAACTTCTGAAAAGGGCCTAATAAATTTACATTGTCCATTCTGTGAATTTGTTCTAAAGCCATGCATATGTTTTTTTGGATGGTTCTGAATTTTTTTTGATGAGATAATAAGTCCCGCTCTAGCAAAAAAATTTGCTTACCTTATTCATATCATTACAAACCAATGGAACTTAAATTGCATAGCTAGGGGACAGCTCTTTTAGCCCATTTAAAATAAAATATCTTTACATCTGTCATCCTCTATATCATTTCTCAGTTGACCATAGTTAATCCTATTTTGACATCAGCTCATCTTGTCCTCCAATGGCTATGCTTGTAGCAGTACGTGTGGTCAAAATAGAGCTTTATGGTGACTATTATATAGTATCTAGTTTTTTGACCATAATCCCTTGGTACAAGCTTTGTACCAAGGAATCTAGGTTGTGCATGTAGCTCTTTGCATAAACTTCATGGTCCTCATGTTCATACATTATTAGTCTATAATGAAAGGAAATCCTTCAAATGTCACTATATTTTCTGTTATACTCAACTTCCTGACTGTTTCTAATGTGTCTGATTAATTGGTTTACGTTTCAACCTCAATCAATGCTTTATCACGATTTTTTCAAGTAACAACTATAAAAATGTTGAGCAAACGACATCATTGCCTTCTGAACTAAATTATCAGTTGGATTATTCATTTCCATTTGAATCATCTGTTTACATTGTACAATGTGTTATAAGGTTGCTCAAGTTCTGGACTTGTTTTCCAAAATGTTCAAATTTTCAGTCTCCTAATGATTTGACAATAATTAGCTGTTCCACTAATATATAGAAACTCACTAATGGACATTGTTTATTTACAGTTAGTTTCCAGATGTGGCATCTTGAGTTAATTACAGGACTAGTTATGCTGATATCGTCATGCCGATATTTTCTATTGAAGACATGGCCAGATTTTGCTGAGTCTAGTGAAGCAGCCAATCAACAGGTAGGTACACTCACTTTTCTGCCGGTGCCTCTGAAGGACGTTTTATAGGCTTGTGGTTTATTGTTGTCTGCCTATTTGTTAAAGAGATACACATCTAAATAACCAGAAATTCATTTGGATGGTTCAGAAGTTTAGGCAATATATTTCTTTATTGTGGAGTTAATATATCAGACTTGTATGACGCATATTTGTTCTGTCCTCGGTTGTTTCAGGTCCTTTCTTCACTGAAACCTTTAGATTACGTGGTTGTAGCTTCACTGTCGGGATTTAGTGAGGTAAGGATATAGAAGCTTGTGGTTTTTGATATCTTTCAGTTTTGATTCCTTTTTGGAACTGATATACAATTTTCTACGGATGTATGAACTGCTCAGGAACTTCTTTTCCGTGGTGCAATGCTTCCGGTTATTGGAGTCAACTGGAAGAGTGCCTTGGTAGTGGCAATCATATTTGGACTCTTGCATTTGGGCAGTGGTCGAAAATATTCCTTTGCAGTCTGGTACTTGTCATGCTTGAATTACCAGATAGCTTTTAACAATTTACGTGGTATAAAATAAAACCCGCCAAAATATCTACATATAACTTGGGTAACTGAATGTGAAAAGATTCCATATAGTGCATGTATTGTTTAGGAATTTTGAAGTTAATTACATCCAATTAAAGAAAAAACTACATTATAAATATCCATTAATAGTTTAAAGTGGTAATATGTAGAATGGTTTTTTAGGGCAACATTTGTTGGGCTTGTCTATGGTTATGCTACAATTTTATCTTCAAGCATCATCGTTCCAATGGCTTCTCATGCGGCAAACAACCTAGTGGGAGGCATCATATGGCGGTACACATCAAAAATAAATTAGGTATGTCTTAACACGGCTTGCTATACCTATGCAATATCCTTATTTTGTACGTCATGAATGGACATCAGTACTTGTAAAAGACATTTCAAGCATCTTATGTCTCCTCTTTAGCCCATAAATTAATATATATATATATATATATATCCTGATTAGGAGACTTGTAAATTTCCCTTCTTTTATTTATTTATCATTTTTATCAGTAGTGAGGAAACGTCTATTATTGTTATCTATGATGACCTTGCCTTATGGGTGCTGGTGCTGCAGATACAAAGCAAACAGTTTTAGTCATCAAAATTACATATTTGCTTCTTTTCAGTAGACTTATTGAATTATGAATAGCAGACGAGCTAGTTATTTTTTGTATGTTCAACCCGGACTAACAATCTCAGCATCATGCACCAGCAACTGCTACTACAGGTTTTGCTGCTCATCAAGACTCGGGTGATTTCTTTTTTCACCAAGTGTTGGGAAACTGTTGAAATCGTAAGCTATTTTGAGTGCTGGAGCTTCTTTTGTAATCCTCATATCAACTCAAGTTCAGTAACCAAAATTAAATAATAAATGCGGTTGAACCTCCATAAATAAATTTTTATTACCAGAACTACTGCCTACTGGGAATCTGGGATGTATCAAAAAAAAATGTATGCATGCATGTATATATATATATATATATATATATATATATATATAGAGAGAGAGAGAGAGAGTGAGTTATAAAATGTGCCAATAATTAATTCCTAAAACTGATAACCTCCATTATGGTCGAAAGTTGACTATATTTTTATTTTCCAGTGCCATTTCAATAGATAGTTTTGTTGACGATGAAGTATTTCAATTTCTGTATCGCGAAAATAATTTATGATGCATAAAAAGATAGATAGGATCAACCTTCGGAAGGAATGAAATTCAACCCCAAAGTAATTATGGGAAAATTTTACCCCACTCTGTAAGTAGTTAATTATTCTAGAGATGATAATTAATACTAACAAAATATAAAATCATGAAATTAGTAGCCCACCACTTAGCTGGTCAAAGACGACCAATTGACCAAATTTTAAGAATTAATAATTAAACAGTATGATAAAATATTGCCCTTTAAAATTATAAAATTTGGCAATGTAATAAATTATATATACTTATTTTTATTATAATTTTACTTCAATATATTTTAATATCAAAAATAGTAAAAGATTATTTTTTTTTTTTTTTGGCGATTTGATTTTTTTTTTTTAAAATAGAAAGAATTAAATTTATAGATTTATTTAGAATTAATACTAACAAAATATAAAATCATGAAATTAGTAGCCCACCACTTAGCTGGTCAAAGGCGACCAATTGACCAAATATTATTGGGTTCGTACCAAACAGTATGATAAAATATTGCCCTTTTGCATAACAAATTTGGCTATGTAAGTAGCCGGTAGCCATTATCTAATCTAATGTATTGAAGAATTTTTATAATTATAGTATAATTGAAAATTATAACAAATTTTACTTCAATACAATATAATACTAGTTCAGATTTTTAAAACATTCTTCAAGTTTGGCTTTTTTTTTAACAAGTCAATGCACATTTTTATTTTCCAAGAAATTTACATGAAAAGGAATTTATTTTACTTAATTTTTATTTGTCTTTTTATTATGGATAATAGTATGTGCATCAACTCTGTACAAAAAATTGTTCATCAAAAACATAGGAGTTACCACCAAAAAATAATTAAAATATTCCTAATTTTCTCTCTTTTTTATTATATTCTAAGTGCATAATTTTTTTATATATAATCGTTGTCCTGGTATTACTATTAGTTATTTAGTGTTATTTGAAGTTAAAACAAGTCAAAGAGAAAATATATATGATATTCTTGGAACCAAGTAATTGTAACTATATGCCCCCCCTTCCCTTCCATATATATTGAAACAAATAAAAGGAAAGATTTGTTTCCTTTTTCAAATTTCATACATCCTCGCAAGAAGTAGAATTAGAAAGAAGCTACATAGAATTGTGGGAGAAGAAGATTAATTAACTGGAGTAGTAAGGAAGAATTCACATATGGCGTTAAGTACAAGTAGCTGTGCAGAGGAAGGAGGGTGCCCCAGCGACTACATAGCTCTTTCCCTCTCTCTCGTCTCTTTCATCTCGTCAGTATTTCAATCTCTGTTACCCCTTTTTTTCTATTTACTTTTTCACTTATTTTTGTTAGCTGCTTGTTTGTTTTGGGATTTCTTGATTCAGCTGCTGTATCAATGGTTTTCCTTTGCTATTAGTTCAATTTCTTCTTGATAAGGAGTAATTTAAAGTCAACAACTTTCATTTTTGGGATTCCAAAAGGAATCCTCTGTCGAATAATGTACTAAATCTGATTTCATTTATTGCAATTGGATTTGTTCTTGCAGGCTTCTTGCCCGGTCAGCATTACCATTTCTAATTCACAAGCTTCCTCGGCCCAAAGGCAGTAGCTTTTGGCTCCCTGCCATTCAACTACTTGCAAGCTTCAATCTTCTACTGTCACTTGTGGTAAAAATTTGTCTTTCATTTTTCATTTGCCATTTCTTGTTGTGGTTATTTAAATATGTTTGTTTCAACTGTTTTGCTCACTAATGTGCAGATGTCTCTTCATATTTTGAAGTTCAGGACGAGGCATTGGTTCCAATCTTGCTATCTTTGGGCAGGTTATTTACTTATCTTGTTATCATATACTGATTTAGAATCTGTTTGGCTAAACTGTTTTTTTTTTTGGTAAATTTATATGAGTTAAAGATTTATTTTCTTAGTACTATTTGATGTCAGTCTGGTTCGAAGGGCCACTAGGATTTGGTTTGCTGATGAGCAGTCGCATTACCCAGGCTTTCCAACTATATCACATATTTCTCAAGTGTTTAACATCCATTACAAACTCGAGATTCTTATGATGGATCATAAGACTTTGACAAATTGATTAAGGACCTATAAGTTTTCTGGTTGTGGTGATCGAGTTTGTATTTTCTTTTCTTTTTTTTTCATTTTTTTCAGGAGACGCTTACCACCTATTAGATCACATATTTTTCTCCCATTGATTCTCTTGCCTTGGGTTGCTGTGGCTGGATGTAAGGATCATAAAGTTGAATCACTTCTTTCAAGTTCAGCTTGAGTAGTAATTACATTTGTGCGCTCTTCTTTTTATGAATTATTAGGCATGTCCAATAGCCTATCGTTAACGTGAATTAATTTTTTTACGTGATTTAAAGTGTCTCGTTCATACACTCATACTTATTAAGTTAGTATGCTCCCTCTATCCCCTCTATCTCAAATCAGTTGTCCACTTTTGACTATCAAACACTAAAAGGAACAAAATGAGTGTTGTAGAAGTTGTCACAATTTCAAAATCACCATGTACTGCACCTTAACACAATCTTCGCTTGTTGGAAATAAGAGTATATTTGATGGGGACTCCAAGTCAAGGACAAAGAAGAGATTTTTTATATTTATTATTTAGAGTTTTTATTATGTTTAATATAAAAGTAGTTGATGTGATTTATGTATTTTATTTAGTAGTGGGGAGTAGGAATTTTAATGTTTAATGGGACTCTTAGTATTTTAGTACTTTTATTATTCTCCAAGTAACATTAGGGTTTTGAGTCTCTTTAAATAGTGATGTAATCCCCACAAGTGTTTTAGACTACAGATTATTTATTTTGAAATTGATTATTTCATTCATACCGTAGAGTTATTTTATCTATCTTGGTGTTGATACGTGGTGTGAATACACTTGAGAGATCCTAGCGGTCTAAACGTGGAGTTTAGATCCTAATTTATTTTCCGTTAATTCTTCATCCCAAATCTGTCCTACATCAATATTGGTAATGTGCAAATAATATAATACCTAAAGCAATATGGCCCGAAGACATCTAGAAAAGGAAAAGGGGGATAAAATAATGTGGGATGGAGAAATTAATAAATTTTGAGCTGTGGTATTCTCAACATGAAAAGGGAAATAAATGTGAGGGAGGGTGCTTAGAAACATGATACACCCATTCTAAAACAGCATACTCTTTAATAGGAGTTGTTTGTTACCTTAAGCTGCACTTGGTTTATCTTTTACCGCCAAATAAGCTTTTAAAATTTCTTATCCCAACTTCTTATCATATTTCATGTACAAAGAGTTTTTGTTATTTACTAATTCTATACCATACAAAGCTGTTAATAATGATCACACTATATTAATGGCATGTTTAGTAAGTATGGTGAAAAATGGGGGACGGGAGTATTTTCCTTGTCTGCTAGGAGGATATCAAGATGGAAGAGAAAAGTGGGAGGATGTTTTTTCTCTTGTTTATTTATATATTGTTAGGTAATTCTCTCTGTCCAAGTTTATTTGTCCTAATTTTTTTTTTGGTTTGTCCAAATTTATTTGTCCTTTTTTCGTATTTAATTCTATTTTTGATCATACTTTTTCAATAATACCCTCATTTAACTTTAAAGAAATTTCATTGAAAAAAACATGACATACATTCGAAAAAGTAGCACTATTAAATTTGATATTGAAAGCACAACCCCCCCTCCTCCTCCTCCTCCCCCCCCTCTATTTTTATTGTTCGAATAAAGAGTGGGAGATTAAATAAAAAAAAAACATGATAACAGAGTAATTAAGATGGGTAATTTGGAGATAAACAAAATTTCTTAATAGGCTGTACTTTCAAATTAGGACAAGTATAGTTAGGCGTAGGAAATATAAAGTAAGATAGATAATTATATTTGTTATATATATATATATATATATATATATATGTATATGTGTGTGTGTGTGTGTGTGTGTATAAATGATGTATCCCGTAATAATTTAATATATGATTATTCTGAAATAAATAAAATTGATCCAAATTTATATATTGTACTCCTTTTGTTTGAAAGAGGAATTCTATTCTTTTTTGTTAATTTTTTTCAAATATTAAAATTCACGTAGTATATATTTGGACATAATTTTTTTGATAATATATGATGCGTCAATTAGTTGCACCAAATTAAGGTTTCGGTCAACCCACAAACTTTGACTTTGACCATTGTTCCGCCTTTATCTCGTCGAAAAACCTGCAAAAGGTTCACTGGAGTTGGGGGCTTCGGGAGGACTCTCCGATGCTTAACTTAGAACGCTAATATGAGTAGAGAGAATTATTATGAGAATAAAATTGCATACCTCAAATTCTGTAGAAGAACTCCTTATTTATAACATAAGAGTCCTTCCTTTCAGGAGTTAGGATTTAGAATCCTATTTGGATTTAAAGACCTTCCAGGTTATCAATCTTTAGCTAAACAAGCTTCATGGGAATTCTATCTTTTATTAGATTTAATATATTTCTAGAATATACAATCGGTAAAATTATTATATTGCCCTTCATTAATAAGATTTTAGAAATAACGCATAACAACTCGTTATTGGTGGATTATTTTTACCCATATCATTTGCCCCTACTCCTTTAAATATATTTATATAAGGGAGTATATAAAATTTCATCTGCAATTTTGGCGTTTAAAAATTAAGCTCTTTGACGTCATTCACAACCTTGTACGGTAACATAAGCATTGGTGGGCCCAAGGTGTTCAAAGTTTTAAATGATGTTTTCTAAATACTAAGTACTTCCCACAACACAGCCTTGAAGGCATTATTGGGTAGTGTCACCATGGCATCTTGTAGTAAAAGGACCCCACGTTGCCTTTTATCCAACATACATGGCGTGTACTCCTTTATGGCGTTAATTGAAAACGACCATTTAATGGCATGCATGGTGTTTGGTTTGAAAGGAAAGTCTGCATATGCCCCCCCTTTTCGAGGGACCTACAAATCCAATGTTCCTTGGCGTTTTTCTATTGAAGGACCCCCAGGTCTCATCCTCCGTTGACGTTTTATAAGGTCACAAATAACGCCAAAAAAGCTTATTTGGAGGAGCTATTACTTTCTTGGTGCATTTTTTTTGAAAGAGGACCCACACGTGTTTTATTGCTTGGCACCCTTTTTTATGCTACTTGGGTGTTATTTCACTTTCAAACTCCTTGGACTGTTAATAAAGGAATCTGTGGCGTTAAAACTCCTCGCGTTTACCGCGGACATGACTTACTCATATGCGCATGATGCTAGCATTCATATAACCACATGGCAATGTCACGACAATTTGATTTTCCTAGTTTTCAAAAGCATGGTGACAGATCTTTATAACTTAATAATGTTATCCCCCCCCCCCCCTTTTATTTGTTGGACTGGTGCCCACGCGTTTTTCCTTGTTGTCGTTATTTCTTTCAGGTCCCACATGACACTTTTACTAGCATAATTCATTCACATGTCATTAACTGAGGGATAGTGTATTATATCCAAATAAACATGCGTGTGGTTGTTTAAACCGGGACCCACGACCTTCTAAGGCCTGTGACATCATTCTTCTTGCCCTTTTTTTTGCCCTTCGCATTAATTGGACCTAAACAATACAATTAAAACACCTTTGGTGTCCTTTTTTCTTGGCGCTTTTTAGCCTGGGACTCACATATCTAAATTACTTCCTTGGCGCTACTGAGGAAGAGTAAAGCGTTGTATACGCTCCTTGGCATTTTATCCTCCTTGGCGCTATGGGAGCTTTGGTTCCTTGGCGCTAAACTTCCTTGACATTAGGGAATTCTTGGCGCTAAACCTTTTGATTCCTTGGCGCTTATTTAGTTGTTGAACAGCGCCAAGGACAACACCTTTGGCGCTAATTTTAACTAGGATCGTCTGTAACAATAATTTAAGTGGGATCTCCCATGGTGCTTATTTGGTCTTCGTAGCTTTCATCCAGGGCTCCATGACCTTAATTGTTAGTTTCATGGCCTTTATGTTTGGCCTCTCAAGACTTTAATTCTTGGCCTCCTAGGCTTTAGTTCTTGGCTTCCAAGGCTTTAAGTGGGTACACCCATGACATTAATTCATGCATGACTTTATTTTTAGCGGCTACAGTCATGACACTTATTGGATTGGGTTCACCCATGGTACTAATTTGGCCTAGCTTTATTTATGGGGCTCATGGCCTTTGGCACTCATGGCTCTAATTTTTGGCCTCCAAGACTTTCACTCTGCATGTTGGGGTTTGCCTCCCAAGTATTGGCCACAAATACATTCATGATCCTCCCTGAGCACGTAGTTAACTTTTGTTGGTTTAAGGCACCTTAGGTACAAGTGCGTGAAGGATCTTTTGTACGATGCTTCGTCAATGAGAGCATACCTTATAGCTCTAACTCTCTGCCTTCTTGCTTCATCCGAGTCTTGGGACAACAGTCCTTACTCTAAGTAGATCTTTATGGGATCCGTCCATGTCGGGTTAATGCTTGAGCCTTAATTGTTGGGCTTGAATGTTATATCAAATTCTCTCAAATTTACGGATCAGTTAATCATTCTACCACTTGACTTAGGACTATGCATTATTTTCCTTCAATTAGCTTTATGGAGTACTTTGCTAATGTAGTAAACAACTTGTTATTGAGCGAGACTTGGCCAACGAAGAGGCTGAGAAAGTCCATGATGAGTCCACCTCATTGAGGATAGAGCTGTTTGAGGCTGAGAAGAACACTGATGAGGCTGTAGAGGCTTGGAAGAAGACCTTAGTTTGAATAGAGGCTGCTGAAGAGTACATGGCTGAGCATGTTGATTAGTTTTATCTTGGAGGGTGGCATAAATGCTCTGAACACCTTATGCGTTTGTATCCTTTCATTGACTTTGAATCTATCATGGAGCTTGTGGAGGAAGAAGATTGATTCTCTTGGGGTCTAACTTGAGGGTTTGAATGAGGATGATTTAGCCTCTGATTTTGGTTCTAATCATGAGGATGATGGTGGTGATGAGACCGTTGGTGTAAGGGATCTCGTTCCTCTGCCTGAGTTTATAACTGGTAGTTCTTCTGTTATTGAGCTTGAGGGGGCCAAGGATACTGATGAACGTCCTTCTCTTCTTGCTTAGTTTTGTAGATCTTTTCCCAAATGTTGGAGTTTCCTTGTAATTAGATCATATTTCTTGTGTTTGGAAAACTCCTCTTATGTTTGCTTCAACATTTTATGTGCTTAGTTTTATAATCTATGAATGACTATCTTCCTTTGATCACACTTGTCTGTATGGAGGTCGTACTAGACTTTATGAGAATCGTCCCTTTACTTCATGAACTTATTAGGAGAAACAATCTCTTAGTTGATAAACTTGAGTTGAGGGAACCTTTTCTTTTATTACTAAATAAATAATGGCCTTAAAGGCTTACATAACTTGAATTGGCCCTTGGGGCTATGGCTAT
The DNA here is from genome assembly GCA_020205615.1 of Panax quinquefolius. NCBI lineage: Eukaryota > Viridiplantae > Streptophyta > Magnoliopsida > Apiales > Araliaceae > Panax > Panax quinquefolius. The sequence goes on along the minus strand of CM035159.1, from coordinate 124,198,548 downwards.
AACACGCCTTATTCTTTAATACTTGAGTTCCTAAGCTACTGAATGTAAAGACATAAATTGGGTAAAATAAATCCTATTTCTACTGATAGTTTGCCCTTAGATTGACCGTGTGCCAAGAGCGTGGCACTAGACTTTTAGTTAAAGCTTTCCAGGTTGTATCACGATTTTGCAAGGTTCTTCCCCATTTATTGCTAGCTTGTCCATATTTGCCTTTGGATAAGAGACTTCAACCTTTCTCATTACCGGATCTCTTTGCTTGAGTAACCTTCCTTTCGTCTTCAGATTTAAGGAATCAATGGGCATAGTCTGCCCCCGATCTCGTTGTGCTTCATGGATAATAAGTAGTAGTTTATGGCCACCTTCTCGTCACCTTTGACTTCTCCTATCTCAGTTGATGTCGGGAACTTCAACCTCATGTGATACGTAGAGGGTATAACTTTGAACTTATTCACCCCTGTCCTACTGAGGATTATATTGTATGATGAGGCGGCTTTCACGATCAGAAAAGTAATCATAGTAGTGGATTGATTTGGTGGTTCACCTAAAGTCACTGACAAGGCTATACTGGCCTCAATCTTAGTTTCTACACCCGTGAATCCATAAAGTGGTGTTGGTGAAGGGGTAAGTTAATCATCTGTATAAATCTCTTTAAAAAGCATTGTGATACAAAACATTTATTGAACTACCAGTCTACCAAGACTTTTCGAACAGTCAAGTTACCAACTACCATATCTATAACCTGAGGATCATCGTGTGGAAACTTGACACCATCTAAATCATTATCAGTAAAATATATTACATGCTCTAACCGAGCTTTCTTTGGTGGTGTTTCCACTGTGAGAACCTCCTTTATATATGTCTTCCTTGATGAATTGGAGGTGCCTCCAGCTCCGGCTGTTGGTCTTCCTAAAATGACATAGATAACTCCTCTTGTTGGGGAATATCGATCCTTTTTGGGCTTGGTTCGAGTTCATGGCAAGACGGATGGGAACAAGTAGCTTGGCTCAACCTTCGCCTAATGTTCCAGTTTTTTGATGGATGGAATATAGTTACCGCCAGAGGGGCTAGAAAAGAAAAATGAGCTATACAATCCACTATTTTGTAACACTAACGGAAGATGTTCCCCCAATGATTGATTCACCAGCTAGTAGTTAGTCGGTAGGGACAACCTCACCCGTGTGTAAGCTAAGAGAGGCATAATTCTCCTATACTGAGCTGGACGTTGCAGATCTTGCTTCTTCAGATCTTTCTGAATCATCCCTTCGCGACATCCATCTTGATTATCACGATCATTCCTCTCCCTTCTATCATCTCTATCGTCTCTGTCATAGCGGACTTGCCTTGTATCCCCTTGTTTAACATATCTCTCCAAGTGGCCTCTTCTTATGAGATATTATATCTCATCCTTCAAGTGTATGCAATCGTTAGTATCATGACCATGATCTTTGTAATACATGCAGTATTGGTTTTGATCTCTTTTCTTTGCATCACCCCTCATAAGTTTAAGCCACCTTACATAGGGTTCAGATGCTATCTTCATCAGACTTCTTTCAGAAGTTAGGGGTGTATGCTCAAAGTACCTTGAGAAGGATGTCACTTTTGAAGATTCTATGTTTCCTATTGATCTCTTTTTATTGTTGTTGTCCCTATCTCCGTAGTCATCATTCTTTCTCTTTCTATCATCAGATCTAGGAGTGATCTTGGGCTGGACAACGTCCTCTACTATCATATACTTTTCTGCCTTCCTTTGGAGTTTTGTCATGGTTGTTGGCAGATTTTTGGCTAAAGACACCTTCAGGCGTTCATTAGTTGTCCCCACTGCCACTACAGACTGGTAGGTTAGGAACCTTCAAAGCTTCTTTTGTGAACCGATTTAGGTAGTCCCTCAAAGATTCTCCGTTTCTTTGGATCACAGACATGAGTGAGGTCGAACTCTTGGCGTGTGTTTTTCCTCTAATAAATTGATTTACAAACAAATCACTCTATTGATCAAAAGAACTAATTGAGGTTGGAGCAAGTTGTTTGTACCAAGTTTGGGCTGGACCCTTCAGGGTTTGTGGAAAAGTTTTACATTTTATAGCATCTGAGACATTATGTAACAACAAAAGGGCATCAAAAGTAAGTATATGATTTGTAGAATCAGCTATTCCATCATATTTATCCATCTGGGGCATCTTGATATCATCGGGGAGTGGTTCATCCATGACATCATGTGTAAATGGAGGTGGTCCTGCCATATATATCACCCTTTTAGGTCATGTCCCTTGATGTTAGGACTCCATGTCGTTCTTCGAGACACCTCTACACCTCTCTTTCGATCTTCGCTTCCTCTTGGGTATTAGGTCTCGAGCTAGCAATCCAATTACTTTGACGATGCTCTTACCTTTGTGGCTGCCTAGGTTCCCTCTCTAGATTCTGTAGTTGCTCCTAGAGATTGTTTATGCTTTCTCACAATTGGTTGATCGCATTATCATCTTCCCTTGGGCGTCCAAGCCTATTGGGGTTGTTTCTTCTGTCGCGTTGACGATTGTTTTGGATTTGCTTACGTAGATCTGGATTGTCACGATTCTTATTGATATGTGATCGAAAGTCTACTTGGAATGGACGTTGAGAGTGTACACTAGATGGTCCAGTGTAAGTGCGGACAAGTTCTTCATGGATATGAGAGGGTGGAGGAGGATAGTGAGAGGGCTGAGCAGGTTGTGCTCCTTGTTCTTGATTGTTAGGAGATGGAGGATGTGGAGGGTTGTGAGCCCTTGCACTAACGTGAGTATTCACCATGACTTTTTGTTGTCTTCCCACAAACGGCGCTAATCTGATGTGTCAATTAGTTGCTCCAAATTAGGGTTTTGGTTAACCCACAAACTTTGACTTTAACCACCGTTTGATCTCGTCAAAAAACCTGCAAAAGGTCCACCGGAGTTGGAGGTTCCGGTAGGACTCTTTGATACTTAAGTCAGAACGTTGATACGAGGAAAGAGAACTGTTATGGGAGTAAAATTGCGTACCTCAAATTATGTGGAAGAACCCCTTATTTATAGCATGAGAGTCCTCCCCTTCAAGAATTAGGATTTAGAATATTATATGGATTTAAAAACCTTCCAGGTTATCAATCCTTAGTTAAATAAGTTTCATGGGAATTCTATCATTTATTGGATTTAATATATTTCTAGAATATTCAGCGGGTAAAATTATTATACTGCCCTTCATTAATAAGATTCTAGAAATAATGTGTAGCAACTCGTCATTGGATTATTTTTACTCACATCAATATATATTTTCAATATTGAACTATAATGACTAAAATATATCATTGAAAAAAAATTATGTTCAAGTGTGTTGTATGCAAATTTTAATATTTGAAAAAAAGTCGGTATAAAAGTAGGACTCTTTTTTTTCTGATGGAGGTAGTATTATTTATACGTTTATATATATTATTTTATACATCCATTTCTGGAAGAAAAAAGAGAGAAGAAAAGGTGTAATGGTAACATATGCTCATATTAATCCCTCCATTTCCCCTTCCTCTGCATTACCAAACAATGAAAAGTAACAATAGAATGGGATTCATACACCTCTGGATTACTGAAGAACTGAACGAGATGGTGGTACAATATTATATGCATGTTTGGTGCTCCTACTTGATCTAAAACTGCGTGAAGGTTAATCTTATGAATTTGTTGAATCTTTATATGATAAGCTTCTCGTCTCTGGCTCTCTTATATATTTATGCTTCTTTTTTCCTGTTACTCTAGCTTTCCAAGAACTGCTGATGGTTGATGCTGACCTTCCTTCTTGTAGTTATACACTTGAAAGAACCTCTGAATAATCGGTGCCACATGGGGATTCAGTGGATCATTCCAGTTATTAGCCTTCATGGATTATATATCGTGGCTTTGGTTGGTTATACAGGAGCCATTCATCATATAGAGTTCAGATTTCATGAACTCAAAGACCTTTGGCGCGGAATACTTGTCTCCACTTCTTCCATTGGTACATTCAGTGAATTAGTCCTGTAAAGTTTTGTAGTTCATCTCTAGTTTGCTATCTCTGTGTCAACTTTTGTGTTTGTGTTTGTGTTTGTGTTTGTGTTTGTGAAAGTGGATTTGTCTTATTAAGGAAGTGGTCTATAATTTATGCAATATTTAGTTTATAAAACAAATGAATCCACCAGATGTTGTGCCAGCATCTCTTAGTATGAAATGAAAGGAGTGAGGTGTGCATCCCTTCATGGTCAACTTTCAATAGCTTAAATGCATGTAAGTAGTCCTCGGTAAGTTTTCTGAATTATTGCAACAAAATTACATGTACAGTTGTTAACAAAAAATTATCCACAATTATATGCTTTACAAGTGTTTCTTTGTTGTCAGTAATATATTTCAGAATCCAGAGATGAGATCTTTTCTAGAGAAATAACAATTTTGAGCAACTCATTTTACAGTATACTCTACAGCTCATCAGTGAGGGCTTTAATGAGGCAATTAACATAAAATAATACTCCCTCCTTTCAGCAATCTGGATAGTAGCTTACATTTTGAACGAGATCCATGAAGAAACTGAATGGCTTCAAGTCACCTCCAGATTTGTGCTACTAACAATGGTATGGTTTTTGATGTTTTGTTAATTGGATACTACATATTTGAAACTTTGCATGTATTTCATCACATTTCTTTGCTGATTTTTCCCCACACAGGCTGGTATTCTTGTACTGGCTTTCTTCTCTATTTCAAGTTCTCAACCTCTTGCCTCACTCATGAGCTTGAGGAGCAAGGAGCTCCAGGAATTCAAGACAATGGGCTGGGCTTTGGGCATACCTGATAGCGGGCAACTATTACAGAAGGAACCAGCTCCAGTTGTGGACCCTAATGAACCTCTGGATAAGCTTCTCCTGAACAAAAGATTCCTCCAGTCTTTCATGGCATTTGCAAACAGGTGTCTACTGCTCACTTGCATATTGAGATTTAATTTGTCTTATATTAAACTTTTTCTTTATAATGCAGCTGTTTGGCTGGGGAGAGTGTGCATTTCTATGATGAACTGCAACAACATGATAAAATCCCTCTTAATGATACTGTAAGAAGAATCTACATGGCACGTCATATAATTGAAAAGTATATAACTGCAGGTATAATTTTTTTTATGAAAATTTTCTTGTTTTACGTGGACTTTTGATTGTCAGTTACGTGAATAAGTATTAGTGGTAATATTTTTGGAGAGATATGTTATAATTGGGGCCCTCTTATAATTCCTACCAATCTCATGGATTGATAAGCTTCGCAATTGTAATTTGACATAAATTTATCACAATACATTGCAGGACTTTCATTCTAATTTGTATTACGCAAACATTGCATATGTAGGTGCGTCAATGGAGGTGAACATATCTCACCGAAGCCGGCAAGAAATTTTGACTACTCTTGATCTGGCACACCCTGATCTTTTCAGGAATGCACTCAATGAGATAGTGCAGCTGATGAAAATGGTTGGTTTTTTACCATTTAAATAGACTAATTGCTTGCTTCTCTAAATATTAGTTTGATAATTATACATAGAGATCATCGCCCTGTTTTGTTTTTTAATCTTATTTCTCTGTCAATTGAAGAATTTGGCAAAAGATTATTGGTCATCAATGTTCTTTATGAAGTTCAAAGAAGAAGCCAATAGGAGAACAGCTGGAAATGAGTTGGAACAGTTGAGTGATTGGAATTTCTCTCCTAGGTTGAGCTCTGTTCATTGCGCCGATGATCCTTTTCATCAAGAACATAAGGCAGGGGATTCCATACGAAATAGTTATGATTTGGAGTTGCAATGATTTTATGGCTTTTATTAATATCAATCCACAAGATGGCTTGAGAGCAGTTACTGATATTGATTTAATGATGTGAGAAAAGAGGCTGGTTGAATTCAATAGTATTTCGAACAGCTTGATCATATCACTCCTACTGCAGCTGAGTAACTTTCGGACCAATGGTTCAATTTCTGTTCAACATATTGTTATTACCTTGCTAGTCCATTACCTGCCTTGTGTAGCAAACCCAAGCAGTGCCTCGTGGCTGGTCTGATAGAAGCTGTTTTGGTACTGAGTTTGGTGTAATTATTGTTCATGGTTTAACACATTTAAGTATATAGATTCAGGTGCAGTCATACCTAAAGGCCCTCTTTCTGCAAGATATTCAGATTCATATCAGGAGAAAGGAGGATTGCTGGTTAGTTTAATTTGTGCTAGTTATTCAGATATAATGAGATAAATCATAGATGTTGGAAAGGTGACTAAATTAGTTTATTGCTAGCGGCTGCATTTCTTTTGTTCGTGAATGTGGTTTGAGATTAGTGATGGTAGTGGTATATTTCTTGCACTGGTGCCTATTGGGTGGTGGGGTGAGACATTTAGCCGTGGCCAAAGTTCACACTGTTGCCGCCTTGCTTGTAATCTGACTTGCAACTATATTCAACAGTACAATTGTATACTACTATATATGTATGTGAGTGTGAGTGTGAGTGTGAGTGTGAGTGTGAGTGTGTATATACACATATATTATTAAAAACAATAGTTTTTTTATGTTTGTGTGGTATATTTAAATTATGCTATGTATTGCGATAAATTTATGTTGAATTATAATTGTAAAGTTTATTGATATATGAGATTGATAAAAATTATAGAGGTTTTATTTATTACACATCTCTTTAAAAAAAATTACCACTAATATTTATCATGTAATTGACAATTAATTATGATTAGTTCAAAGTTTTTTTATTTAATTTTAACAAAAACAAATAGTTAAAATTCATCCTTGTTGAAAAAAAGTTCTTAAATCTGCTTCTAAACTATATATATATATATATATATATATATATATATATATATATATATGGGGATCGATTCATAGCAACGAAATATTATAAAAAGAGTTAGCCTTACAACACATCACAATTTTCCCACCAAAGATCGAGCGGTTTTATAGAGACCCCGTCCGTGGTTTAGTTTTCAGCATTCCGCACTTTAATACTGCGGACGAGACGGATGACCAAAATGTCCTTCCGTTATAGTTTCCCTTCTACAGCTTAATACTGCAAACATTGGGATTATGAAGCGACGGTCTGACGACGTCGTTTTCAATAATTGAACTTAAAGGTCTAGTGTGCACTTTAATACTGTGGACGTTAGGTCCCCTATATGTAAGACTGCGGATGTTAGGTCCCCTATTTACAAGACTAGCTAGATAGAATTATAAACATAAGACGTCTAGACTTGATTCGATTATTGTGAGAATTAAGGCTCATGAATTTTCTATCTCTTCTTACCTAGTTTTATTGTTTGAACATTAATCATGTCATATGTGAGTATGAGACAAATTGATGGCTAACAAGTGGAAGGATGTACTGAAAATCCTTCACTCCATTGAGTATACATCTATTCTTCCAATTGTTTAGTCATGGATTGTCGCATCATCCCATATTACATGAATCTGTAACAACTAACAAGAATATGCAGGAGAAATAGAAGATTTTTAGTTTTAATAAGTTATATATAATCTTATATTTCGGCTCTTTTTTATAGTACCCATCTGGGATGAGTATAGTTCGATTTAATGTTATTAAGTTTTTTATTTGTTCATGGGTAGTATTTCCATCATCACAAAATATGACGATGAATTTGCAACAATAATACCCATAATAATTGAAGACTAATAACATTAAATTTAACTATTCTTTGTCTAAAACCCCATCCGCAGTTTTATATTGCGGACTAGGTATATAAAACGATGTCGTATGAAGGCATCCACGATTTAAACGACGTCGCACAAAGATCAACACTTTAAAGGTTACTGTCATAGTTTAATATCTGCAAGCATTAATGAAAGATATTAACCGTTCAGAGTTTAACGGTTCCACTTATCGTGGCATTTATAGGATAGAGACATGCAGTTATCGGGCATTACATACATACAGAGACATCTGATTAGCAAACAATAACACTTTATTTGTATCAAAATGTCATAATAAATCGAAAGAAATGAAATTATGTTGATTCCAGCCTTTTCAACCCTAAAGCTTTATAATGGTTCCGCTTATCGTGATTTGTAAAGATTCCACATATTGCACACTTTCGAAGTGGGTTTTTACCAAACAATTGTTCGACATCACTTTTCAGCCGTGTTGTTTTTTTCAACCTTTTGTCTGCGAACATATTTGATCAAAACAAGATCACTGGAAGCATCTGCATCATCATCGGGCAATTTTATATTGGCCCCATTATTGATAATAGGTTGCACATTCTCGTTTGATCTTGCTTTTCACACCTTCTGCAGGGAAGGCGCGAACAATTTTGTGCTCACGATATAGCAATTGGAGAGCATAATATGTGGCTTCTTTAGAAGATGAAGCATCCAACACAAACAAATCAAATCGTTTGTGTATGTGATTGAACTGAACGGTTTGTGTGTCAACATAATCCATTGTAAATGGGAGAACGTCATGGGCGGAACCAAGGGGGGGAGAGGGGGGTCATTTGACCCCACCAAAATTTTGCACAGGCTATATATTAATAGTCAATAACATACATATATTAATAGTCAATACATATATACACACACATATATGTATAATAATAGATTAATAGTAGTTTATAATAGCAATCCAAAATTTTCTACATGCGCTCCATAAATTAAAAAGTAGAATAAATTTTATTTTACAATAAAATTCAAATAAAAGAACTTAAAACACAATCAAATTTAGGTCGCTACTTGAGGTTGAATAATGATCACACAAATCAAGTTCTTTATTTACCAAATTATTTTCTACAACATTTTATATTTGTAAACATCATTAATTTACTTGATCAGAGACTCACCTTTGTTGATTTCTTTTTGGATTAATTTTCTTTGTTTTATTTTGAAAATTGATATTTTCATATAAAAAATAATATTTATACATGAATCCCTCTCATGTATTTCTACACGAAATAAAAAAAATAATATTTTTACATAAATTTTGATATTGACCAAAATTTTGAGACGTTTTCAAACTATGCAGAGTCGCAGAATACAGTTATCTCCTCTCAGTCGTACAATCAAAAGAAACACTTCAAGCCTCAATAAATAATTTTTTTATTGATATATTTTGACCACTCTTTAAAAATGTTATAGTTCCGCCACTGTATAGAGGACCTAATATCTGCTATATTAAAGTGAGGACTAGATCTTTAAGTTTAATACTGCAGAGATTGTCGGCACTTGAACATACCCCCACAAATGTTCAGAAAAAATACTACTCCTGTCTGCTAGAATAACTAGTGGACTGAGTTTATTTTTTTAATTCTGGCCGTTAATAAATGTAATGGAATGTAAATATATTATTCTAATAAAATACAATTGATTTTAAATTTTTCGTTCACCTAATAAATCATTTGGGCGTTTAAAATTTGGGATAAATCACATTGTCCATAGTGCCTACTGTTGCTAGTATATATATATATATATATCATCTATTTGCTATTGACAAGTAAACCATAATGTTCACCTTACAAATGATTGTTTGCATAAATAAAAGAAAGTCTTTTAAGTAAGAAAGAGTATTTGGAAGGAGAGGGAGAGGACATTATCAGAAAGAAAAGGCCGGCCGTCCATCTCCTTCCACATCTGAAGCCCCGCTTGGTTATTATCGTCAAGTAATATCCAAACAACACACAATTGAAATAAATAATCCTATACTATATAGTAAAAATAATATATTATCAACACACATATATTAAAAAAATTAGTAATAATATATTTTTGAGTTAAAAATAATTTTAAACGTCAATATTATTATTACATTCAAATAAGAGAGTATTATTTATTAGATAAAAATAGTGAAAAAAACAAATTTATATTTCACATATTTAAAAAGGGACGGATGGAATACGTACTAACAAAAACAACCACCACCTTGACGCCTCCTGTCCCTGCCCTGCATGCCCACTTAATTCTTCATTTCTCTCTCCTCTGATCCCCCTCCATTTTCTTCCTCTAATTTTCTCTCTCATTAATTTATTCCATATCTAGCTCTGATCATCGTACGCATCGAAATACAAAAACTGATATATATATATATATATAGAGAAAGAGAGAGGGAGAGGGAGGAAAAGAGAGGGAGGTAGGTGGCATGGCTTCTGTTTGTTGTAATTAATTAATTTAAATTTGTCATGCAGAAATGATGAAAGCATCAAACCAAACAAAACAGTTTGTCCCAAAATGTTTCTTTTTCTCTCTCCTCCTCTCCATTCTTCTCCTCCTACTTGTTTCTCTCCAATCCCACCCCCAACGCCACTTACCCAACCACCCGCCACCGTCCTCCACAAATGCCGACATCCGAATCCGACCCGGATACTCATCCTACGACGCCTACATCCAGCGCCAGCTCAACAAGACCCTTAACCCCAAACTCCGCCAAATATGGACCACCCGTGACTGGAACCGAAAGATTAATGTCTTCTCCAACTTCTTCTCCGACTTGAGGGAAAAACATCTCCTCTCCAACTCCTCCAAAGCTCTCTGCGTCGGAGCACGGGTCGGCCAGGAGGTTGAGGCTCTTAGACGAATCGGAGTATCCGACTCGGTCGGTATTGACTTGGTTCCGTACCCGCCCCTCGTTATTCGGGGCGACTTCCACAACCAACCATTCGAAAACGGGACTTTCGACTTTGAGTTCTCGAATGTGTTCGACCACGCGCTATACCCGTCTAAATTCGTTGGAGAGATCGAACGGACGTTAAAGCCGGGAGGAATCTGTGTTCTACACGTGGCGATATCTAGACGGTCGGATAAATACTCGGCCAATGACTTGTACAACGTTAGAGGCCTGAAATCTTTGTTTCGCCGGTCGGAGTGTGTTCATGTCCGGAAAGTTGACGGGTTCGGGTTGGATACGGAAGTGGTTTTCAGGAAAATGAAGTTAAAACAAAGGTCAATATTAATTTGATTTTTTATTTTATTTTACTGTTGTTGTTAGTCTTTGGTTGGTGGACATATAATCATGATGATCGTCATCAGCTTAACCTGTTTATTGGATTGGAGTAGTAAAATTTTATTTTTATTTTAATGATATATGAGTAGTATTTTGGTTTGTGCGCGAGTGTAAATAATTATAATAATAATAAAATAAGAGCCAAATAATTTAATGATGTTGGTGACGTGACCTCATTTACAAGATTTAGTGGTTAGGAATATACCTTGCCATTAATGAAAACTAATTAAGAGATTTAATATAATTATGTTTATTTATAACGTACTGTAGTGAGTATTATTTTAATTTTATTGACTGAATTAATATTCTGTAAATACGTACTACTTAATTTACCTTGTAACTTGTATTAATCGATTGATTTGTTTGTAGGTGATTTAAGAGTTGTTTTGAAAAATAAGATGTTCATGTTTAAATTTTGAAACGTAAATTAAAATTTTTAAATAAAGAATACATTTTATATTTCTTTTAATTAGTTTTAAAAGAAAATTCGATTGAGAGTTTGATTCTTGTTGATAGCAGACAGATTAAAAAAAAAGTGTTCATAGGAAGAAATTAATTGGTGGTAGCTAAAGAAGACTTCCGTTGGAATTGGTTTCTACGAGATCCTGTATAGGTGATTAAGTGTACATGCACCTTTAATTTAGGAGTGAAGAATGAATCTATATTTAACTTACTTGCTAAGGCAGATCCTATGTAGGTGCACCCTAAATTTACAAGTGAAGAATGAATCTATACTTAACTTACTAAGGCATATGTATTACTCTTTTGATACCCGAATTATCGGTTCAATAACGATTCAACTACGGATTGAATCAGTAATTCATTCACCCGATAATTTTTCTAATTTGATGACCGAGTGAGTATGAAATCACACCATAAGCTCATTAATTTTTTCAGTTGAGAGAATTATGATTTGTGTTGGTAGACTCGTATGAATGTGTATTACCGAATTTATTTATGTATAAGAGTCTGAAGTGATAACAAATTGTTCAAGAAAATATTAAACACTTGTAAATAAAAAAGGTGAAGAAATCAGTATCAGTTAATCACAGAACATAGAAAATATGGTTAAAAAAATAGCCACATATATATATATATATATATATATATATATATATATATATATAATAAAACACAATCAATTTTGAATCTATTCCTACTTAACATTTGACAAACCACAACAAAGGTCTAAAGGTCAGATTTCATTACAATGCTACAAATTAACCGCCCAAATTCAATTTATCCTCCTTCCCGTGTAAGCTATTGTCTCCTTCCCTTCAAACCCCCCAAATCAAAAACCCTCGCACTCTAATGTCTCCTTCCGTTCAAAACCCCTAAACTAAAATTTTCCTTGCCCCGTTCTCTTTCAATATCGGTCTTTGTTCATGCTCGATCGGTCCTCACTTCCGCTCAGGTGGTGCAGACAATGAATCGTGATCGGTCCTCACTTCCCGCTTCTCGATCGGTCCTCACTCACTCACGCTCATGCTCGATGTTCTTATCTTTTGCTAGTTTACTGGCGATGGCAAACGGAGGTTAATAAGTCGCTTTTGGTAAGCACCCAAAGAACTTTCTCCATGGTATTTGACTACAAATTAAAATTCCTATCACATACATAAGTTAAAAGCCTCCATTGTGACGCGCCCCCAAAATAGGTATACATCACCCATTCCGAGTTGTCAATACATGGATATGTAAACAACTACAACTTTATTATTACAACAAGAAATCGTGAGTTTGAATACAAATATTATCTTCTAGACAATATCTATACTCAAATAAATCCTCATCACATTTATTGATACATTATTTTACAAAATGGTGAGGACTACTAAACAACTCTCTCTAGAACCTTCATTCCATACTCTCACTCGCATTTCGCTTATATTCTCGCCTCGAGAAGAAAAATGGAACAAAAAGGAAAAGGTGCTACTCAACTAAATTTTCAAGAAAGAATATTATGACTAAGATAATATACAACAAATTATCATTAGTCTTCAACAGGAAAAATCTAATAGAATACAATAGACAACAAATTTTAAATAAATATTCGCATGAAAATAATAATTCATTAGAAGAGTTAAAGAGAATGCAAACTACTATCTTCTATGTATGAATTTAAAAGTTCATCGCTCATCTTTTATCCCGTAACATCAATCAATATATATCCGAATTAAATATTCATCTTTTGCACTACAGCCAAAGATATTCATCGATTGGTCATGTTCATCTAAACACACATTCATCTTCGACACTACGGGCCAAAGATATTCTTCAGAAATCATTCATCTTTGCACTACAGCCAAAGATATTCCATAATATCATCATTTAAGATCAAGATGATGAAAAATATTTTTAAAGAAACGAATCCAAATTGAAACAAAATGACAAGGATTAAGGATTAAGGATTTGTACTTTGTTTTATCCACGCCCAAAAATACCTCAAAAATAATCACAGTTGGTGTAAAATTCAAGAATGATCAAAACATGGATACAATCAAAGCTAGTCTCCATAATAGATATTTTGACTAAAAGAAAATTTTTCATTTTCGATGAATAGTGCCAGATTCGTGAATAAGTGTCAGATACGTGAATAAAGGTCCGATACGTGAATAAGAATCTGACACCAAAAGTTCCAAATTTGATAAAAACTTCAGATCAATATTTCAACATAATGATATTGAAGAAATAATATCATTACGAAAAAAATAATATCCCTTACCTCACAAAGACAAGATTTAGTTGAAACATTAGGATATCGACTATAACTTGAACTTGTACCAGTATAGCAATACTCAAAGTATACTCAAAATACTCACAAGAATACGCTCGATAATATAGAGAGAAAACTTCAATTTCGGTGTGATTTTCAATTCTAACCTAAACACCTTATTTATTTATAGGAAAAACGCTAACACCAAAGATAAAATTTAATATAATATTATTATTTATAATAAAATTTCCTACGCCTCTTAGAATTCTCGCCCTAGCATTTCCACATGCTCACCTTCTAGAAAAAGTAATAAAACGTTTTTCCAATTTAAAATATTTTTAACTTCCAAAAATCATTTATTTCTGAGCTTCGTAACTTCAATAATTCATAATAAATAGCCCTTCTATCAGAAAATTCGAATCTCGCGTGTTTTTATAGTAAATTCAATTATCTACAACTTTGCAGAAGAAAGTTTTTCCGAATTCCAAATGTAAATTGACCGAAATCCACAAACCAGACGATTTTTAAATGTGCTATAATCAAATTTCAACCAATAAATGGGGTCCACCGACATGTTTAACATGTTTTAAACATTTATTGCAACAAAAATACTCTTCCTCCTCAGATACTCATATATCCCACATTCGTTGTAAAAATATCACCATTATTATATTATTAAAATATAACAATATATTTAAATGAATTATTTTATCGTAAAAGATAAAATTTCAATTTTCAACAATTGTCACATTAAAAATTTTCTCCATCTATACCCACATAAAATCAATATTTTCCTCATCATATGAATCAATAAATAATTATTCACAAATAATATTACAGAATCATAAGATCTTGCAACCGTGCCGCTCCCAAGAAAGAGGGCTTTCAATAAGGATCTCTCCTTATCGCGCCATGCAATTAGGTGACCAAACCTCTCCTTAGATGTAACTTTCTAGACATTGCCAATAATGTTATCTAATAATATTATTCAGATAATATGAATTATTGCATCGATAATGAAAATCTTGTGTAATGACAATTATCAAACAACAAGAATATAAAATATCAACGCAGTAAATTATTAAATCAATAAAATCTTGAATAAGAATTATCGTAACCATTATTGAGAAAGTGCCTGCCTTCACGTAAGAATCAATAATTGGTGCAATACTGCAGTGCACTCGTGTTTTAACCAATTTAGTATTTTAATAAGATTAATCAGTAATAACTACTATTTGTTATTTTTAAACAACTTATATTTGTCGTTTTCTTCATCCAAACGCTTTCACGTTATGGGGCCCACACATGGTCGCTACTGCTCTTACGAATATTCCCCGACAAAGATTTAATATTCCACGACCAAACTAATATTCCCGACAACAATGAATGAATATTTTATAACCACTTGCTTATTTTGAAATATTTTTCATGATTTTACCCCTAACTATCCACATTAATCAAATCAACCCTTACTATTTCAAAATAATAAATAGAAAATTAAATTTCATTAATAATAAGTTGGGGTCTTACAAACTCCCTCCTTATGAAATTTCGTCCTCTAAATTGACGACGTACTCAGTGTTTCAAAAGGTGAGGATACCTCGCTTTCATTTAGATTTCCAATTCGCAGTCATTTCCTCTATAACATGATTCCTCCACAAAACTTTAACTTGTGGTATGACCTTTTTTGCGTAGGGACATGCTCCTTCCTATCCAAGATCTTGACAGTACCTCCTCATACGTTAAGTCTTCTGGCTATCTCGTTCGGTTCTAACTCTATAACGTGGTTCGGGTCTTTCACATATTTACTTAAGTATGAGATATATGAAACACATTATGAACACGAGACATACTCGAGGTAACGTGAGTCTATATAGGCTACATTTCCTACTCGGTCAAGAATTTGAAATGGACCAATAAATCGTGGATCGAGCTTTCCTCTCTTCCCAAATCTTGTAACTCCCTTCCATGGAGCAACTCGCAACAATACATGATCCCCTATACTAAATTCCACGTCCTTTCGATGAAGATCCTCATAACTCTTTTGGTCGAACTTGTGCTGCTTTGTATACGTTGTCGAATCATTTAGATCTTTTCCAGTAGTCATAACGCATCAAACTCGGATCCCAACAATGTTTCTTCACCCACCTCGCCCCAACATATACTTGCTCGATAAGCTGCTGTTGTAGGAGAATTCCACCAATGGTAAATAGTTATCCCAACCGCCTTTTGAAGTCTAGGACACGTAGTCTTAATAGATCTTCAAGAGTTTGAATAGTCCTTTCGATTGTCCGTCTGCTTTGAGGATGGTATGCCGAATCAATCAGAACCGCGCCCATAGCTTTTTGCAAGCTAACCCAAAATCTTGAAGTGAATCTTGGGTCACGATCCCAAACTATGGATACTGGGCATGCCATGCAAACCTCACAATCTCATTCACGTATACATACTAAGAAGACGCTCAAGGAATAAGTCTCCGATTCCGCAAGAAATGAGCAGACTTGGTTAATCTATCAACAATAACCCAAATAAGCATTGATGCCTTGAGAAACCGTAGGAAGACCCCAGAACGTAAATCCATGGTAATGTGTTCCTACTTCCATTTCGGAATCTCAAGTGGTTGCAATGGACCCTTATATACGTGCTTTCAAAATATTTAATAAGAGATATGTGATGAAGTGTAAAAGATGCGTGATGTATATGATGTCAAAATAATTAAAAGAAAACTAAGAAATTCAAGTAAAAAGGAGTATGACATGATGTTTTAAGTGAAAAAGTTTTTGGTCAGAATGGCCGTGAAAGCAAAGTTAGTTAAGCGGAAAGCAAAGCAATTTTAAGGACAATGTGCCAAATAATACCGCAGCTTTTAGTTCACATATAAGATAATATCCATAATCCGGAAAAACCTCATTGTCAGTAGTTTTTTAGATGGATAGAATCGGCTTTCTTTTGCTTGAAAGTGTTCACTCTTTCATCCTCACTGTCGTTATCCTCCACAACTAATTCAACTGATTCAGCTTTCATCCTCAACTAATTCAATAATATTAGGAATTTTGGGAGGCAATTGGACACATTTTAGCTGTTATGGGATCTCCAGACTCCTAATAACCATCAGTAAACACCTAGATAGTTAACACGGGGACACCATGTTATCATGTTAGGACACATTTTAGCTGTTCTGGAATTTAGAATGGAATTTACGATTAAAACAGTCGCAACAGGAAAATTTATAATGTTTATAACATTTATGTGAGTTTAATGTTTATAGAGGGGGAGACTGTGCTACAGTTTAATGTTCGTGGAGGTTTCGATATCCCCTGCTGTTCCTCTGCTGTTCTGAAAATTCAGTGGGTTTTCTCTATTTTTGGGTGATTGATTCGTATGCCCATTTGTTAATCTCTTTATTTGATACTCATGGTTTATTCATCTTCTCCTAGGTAATGTGAAAATTATAGGTCTCAAATGTAAAAATCAATGGCTTTAATCTTCTGGTCTTTCAAGCTCTCTCACTTTCAAAGTTATTTTTTTTTCAGAATGGCGGTGGATTCAAGGAAAAGGTGAGATTTATTTCTCTAATTCTAAGTCGCATTTTAGTGTTTCTTCGCACTCCATCAAAATAATTACCGATTACCAAAATCTTTATAATTACTTGATTTGAAAGGAATGGGGAGAATAATGGTTGTTTTACCAAAATCTCGGGGTTTAGTAAGATAGGTGAGCCGTCCCCGATCCCAATGTTTGTAATTGTTTATAAGTATATACACAAATTAGCAGTGTGAAACGCTCACTTTTTTAACCTCACTCCCATAATCTCTCTTCCTTCTGCGGTCTTTGTTGAGAGACACCTTTTATCGCTTTTTGGTTGAATTTTATTTTTAGTGAATATATTTTTCTGTGAAGGAATGGAGAATGACAGAAAATCTCCATCCTCCATCATATCATGAAAAATCTCCAATCCTCCATTAAAAAAACAACAAAGACACATCGCTTCTTATGGAATGTATACAAAAGCATACCTCCCAAACAAATTAAATGCTTATTACATTTGTTCTGGTATATATCTTCTGTTTGGTTGATGAGAATCTATAGTAAAGATGGAAGATATTTTTATTAGAGTTATATATATTTGTAGTATATGATTTGATCTTTTTTGATTAGAAGAGCATGTATCTCAACCAAAAACCTTGAATCCTGAAGTAGTAAGCAAAAATAAGCAAAAATAACATATAATTTCTGTAAACAAAAAACTTAACAAATGCATGTACTTTTTAAAATACATAACACAATATGTATTATGAAATTTACTGTGTAGGTACAACCGTTTCAACAGCACAATCATCGACCAATGGATGATGTTGTTATATTTGGTAGTGTAAGTTTATCATCTGATTAACTCTCTCTAAATATATCTTATTGATTTTTTAATAACTTATTTATTTTAATTTATTTTTATTAATGTCATGACGGATGGATGACCACCTAGAAAACATCGTATGATAATAATTTCTTACTCATCATTTTCTTACTTTTTATCTTATCTTTTACCAAATTTTATTTACTATTCAACGTTCTTTTGTCTCATGTGTTCGAATACTTCGTCATAATAATGTTGGAGTAATAATTCGAAATGAGTATGAACTAAATTGTCTCCGTTTACGTGAGGTAGTGTATACTCACACCTATTTCTCCTTCATTTTTTCCTTCTTTTTTTTTTTTTGCTTTTAATTAGCATTTTCTTACACAGAAGGAGAAAAAAAGGTCTGATGCTTTGGCGAATGCCGAATTTAAGGGGAAACAAAAAGCAACTTCTTCTACCCAAGGAATAAAAAATAAAGATTGCCAACTGGTATCACTTTTAATCATATTCTTTTCTCATATTCATTTTATGTAGATCGTTTGATTTGTCAACATGTTTTTGGTTTGTCTCATTTAATATTACTTATTTTTTTTATCGTGTTCTTACCCAGAAGGAAAAAAAAAAGTTTGATGCTTTGGCGAATGCTAAATTTAAGGGGAAACACAAATCAACCTCTGCTACCCAAGGAACAAAAAATACAAATTGCAAATTGGTGTCACTTTTAATCCTATTATTTTTTCTTTATTTTTACAATGGATTTGGATGTTATTAAATTTAAAATATTTGAAGTTTTGTGTTATTTTGTTACTTTGTATCCTTTAAGCTTTTGTTATGATATATAATAAGAAACTTTTGTTGGGTCCAATTTTTTTAAACTCTAAATTTGTTTAAACATTCCATAATTTGAAGCATCGATCAAAAGTGAAACCTCAACCTTTTCAAGTATTTTTGATCTTATTTATAGAATACTTTTCAAGCTGTTAAAATTCAATATGCTATTGATCGAGCGTATTACTATAGAACAATGTGTTGGATGCAGGGCTATGGTGTTTTATTTCTACATCAAACAAAAACTTTATGATAATTATAATGTTGATAAATGGTTGGGTAGATAGTTCTGTGAATGTAACACTTTGTTGTCATGATACATCACGTTGTTATATATACAAAGTGCAAAACGATACGATATACGTTAAATCAACAAAATAATAATTAATTTTTTTGAGTTTGTGGTTTAGGCACCAAACTATAATGTTGTATCAAAATCAACATTGCCGCAATGTGGAAGACTTGCTCCAAAAATGTGTTATGCTGGGAAAGAAAATGAGTGCTCCAAACGTCAATTGGGACAACTTCAGACGTTCTTAAAGAGAACGATCAAAACATTGTGCCCCTGGCCCAAACCTAGATTTTTTTCCTTCTTTACCACCAATGCCGCCGCCGAGCATTCCTTGAACGAGAATCAAATAAAAGGTCCCGCCTTCAACCAATGACTTTGTCTACCAAAATTTCACATCCT
The DNA here is from genome assembly GCA_020205615.1 of Panax quinquefolius. NCBI lineage: Eukaryota > Viridiplantae > Streptophyta > Magnoliopsida > Apiales > Araliaceae > Panax > Panax quinquefolius. The sequence continues at coordinate 124,178,955 of CM035159.1, read as the reverse complement.
GTAATAGATAGTATAGTGACAACAAATGTGACGCCCCCAAAATAGGTATACACAACACCCATTCTCGAGTCGCCAAATACATGGTACAAAAAGCAAACTACAACTTCAATAATACAAATGTCGTGAAATACTTACAATATATCTCGTGAGTTTAAATATAATATTGTCTTCTAGACAATATCTATACTCAAATAAATCCCCATCATAATTATTGATTTATTATTTTACAAAATGGTGAGGACTACTAAACAACTCTCTCTAGAACCTTCATTCCATACCCCGACTAAGTACTCGCTACATTCTCGCCTCCCCGAGAAGAAAAATGGAACAACAAAGAAAAGGGTGAGCTCAACTAGCCCGGTAAAGAATATTATGACTAAGATAATATACAACAAATTATCGTTAGTCTTCAACAGGAAAAATCGATAGAATACAATAGACAACAAGTTTCAGATCAATATTCGCAATGAAATAATAATTCATAGAAGAGTTACGTAGAGAATGAAATCTACTATAATCTATGAATTTAATAGTCCATCATCAATATTTTATCCCGTAACATCAATCAATATGCATCCGAATCAAATATTCATCTTTGCACTACAGCCAAAGATATTCATCATTGGTCATGTTCATTTAAACACTGCTCATCTTTGCACTACAGCCAAAGATATTAATCAATCGGTTATGTTCATCTCAACACTGCTCATCTTTGCACTACATGTGCCAAAGATATTCTTCAGAAATCATTCATCTTTGCACCATAAAAGCCAAAGATATTCAATAATATCATCATTTAAGACCGAGGATGATGAAAAATATTTTAAAGAAACGAATCCAAAGTGAAACAAAATGACATGGATTAAGGATTAAGGATTCAGTACTTGGTTTTATCCACGCCCAAAAATACCTCAAAAATAATCATAGTGGTGTAAAATTCAAGAATGATCAAAACATGGATACAATCGAGTTAGTATCCGAATAGATATTTTGGACAAAAGAAGAAATTTTATTTTCTATTGAATAAAGGCCGATACGTGAATAGTCAGATATCGTGAATAGTCAGATACGTGAATAGTAACTCGACACCAAAAGATAGAAATTCCACAAAAACATCTTCACGCTTTCATGAATAGTACTCGTGAATAAGAACTCGTGAATAAGAACTCGCTTAATAAGAACTCGTGAATAAGAACTCATGAATAAGTAACCCATAAATAGTAACCCCGACATGAAAAAGTTCCAAATTTGATAAAACTTAGGATCAACATTTCAAAGATAATGATATTGAAGAAATAATATCATCATGAAAAAATAATATCCCTTACCTCGAAAGATCAAGATCTTCTAAATTTGAAACACCTGACATAAAGCTATGACTTGACTTTGCAATCAGATAGCAATACTCAAAGTATACTCAAAATACTCACAAGAATATTTCGATAATATAGAGAGAGAAAACTTGATTTACGGTGTGATTTTCAATTTAACCTAAGCACCCTATTTATAGAAATTGCTTGTAACACCAAAGCAGAAAATTTAATAAATTAATATATATATATATATCAAATTCATACGCCAACCTTAGAATTCAGATCCTAGCATTTCCACATGCCACCTTCTAGAAAGAAATGATAAAAAACGTTTTCATAAAATAAATAATTAAAACTTACAAAAATTAATTATTTTGAGCTTGAACTTCAATAATTCATAATAAATAGCCCTTTCATCAGAAAATTTGAATCTCATGAGTTTTTATAGGAAATTCAATTTCTACAACTTTTCAGAAGAAAGTTTTTCCAAATTCAAATAGAAATTGATCGAAATCCACAAACGGGCAATTTTACGGTTATAATCAAATTTCGATTCAATAAATGGGGTCCCACCGACATGTTTAACATGTTTTAAACATTTATTGAAACAAAAATACTCTTCCTCCTCGTATACTCATATATCCCACATTCGATTGTAAAAATATCACCAGTTAATATATTATTAAAATAATATATTTAAATGAATTATTTTATCGTAAAAAGATAAAATATTAATTTTCAACAATTGTCATTTTAAAAATTTTTCATCTATATCCACATAAAATCAATATTTTTCATCGTATAAATCAATAATTATTCCATCTATATATTACGAGAATCACATAAAATCAATATTTTCCAGGAAGAGGGGCTTTCGATATAAATTTCTTACTGCTGGCGGCCTTGATTAGGTGACGAACCTCTCATAGGCGAACTTTCTAGACATTGCCAATAATGTTATCTAATAATATTATTAGGATAATATGAATTATTAGCCCGATAATGAAGATCTTTGCGTAATGACAATTATTGAAGCAATGAATGATATAAAATATCTTAGTGATTATTAACTCGATAAAATCTTTGAGCGATTAATTCGTAACCATTATTGAGTAGTGCCTTCTTTACGTAAGAATCAATAATTGGTGCGATACCAAGTTTTCTTGTTCGACAGCGTATTAGTGTGTTTTAACCATTCAATTATTATTCGATAGTGATTGGTAACAACTACTGTACGTTATTTAAAAACAACTTATATTTATCGTTTTCTTCATCGATCACTTTTTCAGTTTATGGGATATACATGGCATTTGCTTGTGGTTAATCGAATATTCCACAAAGCGATCACGAATATTCCACGATAACGAATATTTTATAAACGATAATGAATATTTTATAACCACTTGCTTAATTTGAAATATTTGCATATTAACTTTAATTATTATCCATTAATCAAATCAAACCTTATTATTTCAAAATAATAAATAAAGGAAATTCCTTTTTATTTAAAAATTTTGGTCTTACAACAAAATGTAAGACCCTAAATTATTAATAAATAAAATTTATTTTCTCTATTTATTATTTTGAAATAAGTAATCGATTTGATTAATGTGATAGTTATAAAATACTTAAATATTTTAATAAGCAAATGGTTATAAAATATTCATTATTTTCTAGAATATTATTCGTCGTGGAATATTCGTGACGATTTACGCTGCGATCTTTGTGGGCCCCATAACGGAAAGCGATTGGATGAAGAAAACGATAAATATAAGTTGTTTATAAATAATTCAGATAGTTATACTGCATATCATCGTTGGAATACCCTACGTTAAAACACACTAATACGCCATTGTTGTCGACAAAGAAGATACCTGTGATTGCACCAATTATTGATTCTTACGTAGTTAAGGCACTACTCAATAATTGTTACAAAGAATTACTATTCAAAGATTTTATTTTATCGATTCAATAATTGTTGCGTTGATTTTTTTATATTATCGTTATTTCAATAATTATCACTACACAAGATTTTCATTATCTGAGATATAATTCATATTATCCGAATAATATTATTAGAAAACATTATTGGCAATGTCTAGAAAATTTGCCTCAAGGAGAGGTTTTGGTCACCTAATCATGCTGCTAAGAAGGAAAAATCTTTATCGAAAGCCCCTCTTTCCGAACTACCGTCACAAGAGATGTGATCAGTAAGACCCCAAATTTTATGAAATAAAAGTATTCAATTTTTTTTTTTTAATTACTATTCATGAGTTACTATTCATGAGTTCTTATTCACGAAGTTCTTATTCATGAGTTCTTATTCACGAAGTTACTATTATTCATGAGTTACTATTCACGAAAGTTACTATTCATTAAAGTACTATTCATGAAGCATGATAATTTTTTTTTCGTAAGAAGGCATTACTCAATAATTGTTACGATAATTATCGTTCAATATTTTATTTTATTGATTCAATAATTGTTACGTTGATATTTTATATTATTGTTGTTTCAATAATTGTCAAGATATGATATTTTCCATTATCAGATAATAATTCATATTATCTTAATAATATTATTGGATAACATTATTGGCAATGCGTAGAAAGTTCGTTTCAAGGAGAGGTTTGGACACCTAATTGCTGGCCAAGAAGGAGAAATTCTTATTGGAAAGCCCCCTTTTCCTGAACCGCTCGTTGTCATTATTGTGATTCGTAATATTATTTGTGAATAATTAATTATTGATTTTATGATGAGAAAAATATTTATTTTATGTGGATATAGATGGAGAAAATTTTAAAGTGACAATTGTTGAAAATTAATATTTTATCTTTTACGATAAAATAATTCATTTAAATATATTATTTTAATAATATAATAATGGTGATATTTTTACAATGATTGTGCAATATATGAGTATATGAGGAGGAAGAATATTTTGTTACAATAAATGTTTAAAACATGTTAAACATGTCGGTGGACCCCATTTCTTGATCGAAATTTGATTATAATCGTAAAATCGTCCGCTTATGAATTTTGGCCAATTTCTGTTTGGAATTTGGAAAAACTTTCTTCGCAAAGTAATAGAGAATTGAATTTCCTATAAAAACTCATGAGATTCGAATTTTTGATAAAAGGGCTATTTATTATGAATTATTGAAGTTCTAAAGCTCAAATAATTGATTTTTGGAAGTTTAAAATAATTTAAATAACAAAAACATTTTTTACGCAAGTCTTGTGAGGTGGGCTGTTTGGTGGCTGAGGTTTTGAAGCAAAATAAGTGTGCTTTGGAATAAAATAATATATATTAATATTTTATTAAATTTTCGCTTTGGTGTTCTAAGTATTTTCCTATAAATAGGTGCTTAGTTAGAATTGAAAATCACAATTTAAATCAAGTTTTTCTCTCTATATTATCGAGTTTATTCTTGTGATTATTTTGAGTATACTTTGAGTATTGCTATACTGGTGCAAGTTGTTCAATGTTATTCCAATGTAAATACTCGCTTTTTGAGGTAAGGGATAGTAAGTGGATTTTAAGGGTTATTATGTTTTTAGTTTTGAAATTTTTCTGAACCTTCAAAAATTTTGGAAAAATTTGAAATGATAATTTGATGAGTTTTATATATTGTGTCCAAAAATGGCGATTTTTGGATGTATAGATTGAGAGTTATGAATTTTATGAGAAAAGACTATTTTAAAAGTAACCGCTTATAACTCCTTGTGATTGACTCCAAAATTGATGAAATTTTTATTGGAAGTACATCTATATAATATCAGTATACCGTGTAAATTTCAGAATTGTTGGATAAAAGTATAATTTATGATAAATGTTTAAATATTCGGTGGTCTTGGCCATATGAAAAATAGTAAATGAATTTTTAAAATTTTGAGAAAAATATATGTTCAATATGGGACTATGTTATGCTAAAACCCAGAAAATAAATATTTTTGGAACTGATTTGGTATTTTTCATGAAAATATTCTAGTTATGAGTAAATGAATTAAATATGTTATGTGAAGTAAGAAAATTGAAAAATATGATTTTATGGCTTGAGAACCATATATGAGGTATATGCAGATTTTTGATAAGGGTTTTGGTTATTGGTGATGAAATCTTATGAGTTTGGCATTTTATGATGATTAAATGCATTAATTAGTAAAGTGTAAACAATTTAATTAAATTGTTTATAAGTTTTAGAAATGATTAAAATATTATTGTAATATTAATAATATTAGATTATGAGATTTCTAAGTGATTTATAACATTTGGATTAAGGTGTTATAAATATGGATATGAGTTTTATTATGAAACTTTATCTTTTCGTGTCGAGGTTACTTATGCGCACGATATACTTGATTATGTCTTAATATTTGGTACTATTCACGACAAATTGGTTTCTTCTCGACCAAATTATCGTTGATTTATGAATCTTACTTTTGAAATTAAAACCATATTTTGATTATATTGTTTTATATAACATTCTTATAACCCTAATGATGATATTTCTCTTTGACTTGAGTGTAAAGATGAGTAGATTATTGGTATGATCGTGACTATAGGTTCTCTTTGGCCAAGAGTGCAAAAAGTTGAATTGTTGGATTGGTATGATCATGACCATTGAATTTACAATTGAATATTTTTAGCTTAAGTGCAAAGGTGAATTGATCAACATGGTTATAATTATCATATATAACTTCCGAAATGATTATGTATTTCTTTGATATATGAATATCTTTGGCTCGTAGTGCAAAGATGACTTGTTGATGAATATCTTAGCTTCGTAGTGCAAAGATGAATTATTGTTGAATATCTTTGGCCCGTAGTGCAAAGATGAATTGTTGTTGAATATCTTTGGCTCAGTAGTGCAAAGATGACTTGTTGTTGAATATCTTTGGCATGTAGTGCAAAAGATGAATCTGTTGATGAATATCTTTGGTAGTGTAGTGCAAAGATGAATTTATTAGTATGATTATGAACAAGGCGTGATTTGGTATAACCATGATCTTTGATGTTTCAGGTAAAGACAGGTGATGAAATTATCTTCGTCCTGGATGAAAAGAGGAATTTAGAACTATAATTATGATTATGAGTTATACATGTGATTGTGGACAGGAATTGTTAATTGATGTTCTGAGGATAAAACATTGTTGGTGGACTTTTAACATGGAGAAGATAATAGATTTTATGGTCTATTTGACTCTTCTAATGGATTCGCTTTCGTTCACCGCAACTATGGTTGAAAATTTTTATCATCTACTATATGTTCTAAATCTCCGATTTATTATTGATGAAGACTATTGATAATTTATGTATCTTTAGTTATAATATTCTTTCTTCGAGCTAGTTGTGCTCACCTTTTTGTTTCACAATTCTTTCGTGTAATAAAAGTGTAGTTTGGGTTGAAATGGGGATAACAAGGGAATATAACGGTGGTCTATAGTTGTTGAGGTTCTCCTAAAGAGTATGGAAATAATTTTATTGAGGACTTTAATGTGTTATATTTTATACATCATTTAATAGTTATTTTTGGTGAATTAAATAAATAGGGTGAAGCGAACCCAACTTTGGAAGGGTGTTTTGTCACTATCATACAAGATGTCTAATGACATACAAACTCGTGTTATCATAAGACATGGTTGTTGTAAGACCCCGAATTTTTTTTTAAATAAAAAGGAATTTCCTTTATTTATTATTTTGAAATAGTAAGGGTTGATTTGATTAATGTGGATAGTTAAGGGTTAAATATGCAAATATTTCAAAAAATAAGCAAGTGGTTATAAAATATTCATTGTTGTTTGGGAATATTCGTTTGGTCGTGGAATATTCATGCGATCGGGAATATTCGCACGACGGCAGCAAAATGACCATGTGTGGGCCCCATAACTAAAAAAGCGATTGGGTGAAAGAAAACGACAAATATAAGTTGTTTTTAAATAACTGGCGTAGTTATTACCAAGTTAATATCATTGGAATACCCGGTGGTTAAAACACACTAATACGCGTTGTTGAACAAGAGCATTACGGTATTGCACCAATTATTGATTCTTACGTAAGAAGGCACTACTCAATAATGGTTACTGATGAATTATCGCTCAAAGATTTTATTGAGTTAATAATTCTTTGCGTTGATATTTTATATTCTTTGTTGTTTCAATAATTGTCATTACACAAGATCTTTCATTATCGAAGCAATAATTCATATTATCTGAATAATATTATTAGATAACATTATTGGCAATGTCTAGAAAGTTTTGTCTAAGTAGAGGTTTGGTCACCTAATCAAGCGTAGAAGAAGAAGAAATTTTATTGGAAAGCCCCTTCTTCCCTGAACCCGCCTCGTTGTCAATATTGTGATTACGTAATATTATTTGTGAATAATTAATTATTGATTTATATGATGAGGAAAATATTGATTTTATGTGGATATAGATGGAGAAAATTTTTAAAATGACAATTGTTGAAAATTAATATTTTATCTTTTTCTGATAAAATAATTCATTTAAATATATTATTTTAATAATATATTAACGGTGATATTTTTACAACGAATGTGGGATATATGAGTATACGAGGAGGAAGAGTATTTTTGTTGCAATAAATGTTTAAAACATGTTAAACATGTCGGTGGACCCCATTTATTGACTGAAATTTGATTATAGCCTGTAAAATCGCCTGTTTGTGGATTTCGGTCAATTTTTATTTGGAATTTGGAAAACTTTCTTCTGCAAAGTTGTAGAGAATTGAATTTCCTATAAAAACTCGCGAGATTCGAATTTTCTGATAAAAGGGCTATTTATTATGAATTATTGAAGTTCAAGCTCAAATAATTAATTTTGTAAGTTTTAATTATTTATTTTATGAAAACGTTTTTTATCATTTCTTTCTAGAAGGTGGCATGTGGGAAATGCTAGGATCTGAATTCTAAGGTTGGCGTATGAATTTGATATATATATATATATTAATTTATTAAATTTTACGCTTTGGTGTTCTAAGAATTTCTATAAATAGGTGCTTGGGTTAGAATTGAAAATCACAATTTAAAAATCAAGTTTTCTCTCTATATTATCGAGCGTATTCTTGTGAGTATTTTGAGTATACTTTGAGTATTGCTAGGCGGTGCAAGTTCAAGTCATAGCCTATATCCTGTTTCAACTAGAAAGATTGCTTTTCGAGGTAAGGGATATTTTTTTTTTTTCGTAATGATATTATTTCTTCAATATCATTATCTTCGAAATGTTGATCTGAAGTTTTTGTCAAATTTGGAACTTTTTCATGCTGGGGTTCTTATTCATGGGTTCTTATTCATGAGTTACTATTCACGAGTTCTTATTCATGAAGTTCTTATTCACGAGTTACTATTCACGAAAGTACTATTCATGTAAGCGTGAAGATGTTTTTGTGGAATTTCTATCTTTTGGTGTTTGAGTTACTATTCACGATATCTAAGACTATTCACGATATCTGCATTATTCACGATACAAAGACTATTCACGATATCCACAGACTATTCACCAAAAAATAAAATTTCTTCTTTTTGTCCAAAATATCTATTCGGATACTAACTCGATTGTATCCATGTTTTGATCATTCTTGAATTTTACACCACTATGATTATTTTTGAGGTATTTTTGGGCGTGGATAAAACCAAGTACGAATCCTTAATCCTTAATCCTTGTCATTTTGTTTCATTGGATTCGCTTTTAAAAATATTTTCATCATCCTCGGCCTTAAATGATGATATTATTGAATATCTTTGGCTGTAGTGCAAAGATGAATGATTTGAAGAATATCTTTGGCCCAGTAGTGCAAAGATGAACAGTGTTGAGATGAACACGACCGATTGATTAATATCTTTGGCTCAGTAGTGCAAAGATGAGCAGTGTTTAAATGAACATGACTAATCGATGAATATCTTTGGCTCAGTAGTGCAAAGATGAATATTTGATTCCAAATGTATATTGATTGATGTTACTGAGGATAAAATATTGATGATGGATCGTTAAATTCATAGATTATAGTAGATTTCATTCTACGTAACTCTTCTATGAATTATTATTTCATTCTGAATATTGATCCGAAACTTGTTGTCTATTGTGACGCCCCCAAAATTAGGTATACGCCACCCATCTTGGGTCGCCACTTACATGGTACATAAATTCAAATACAACTTACTAACCTAATCGTCAGGTATAATACGACATAAACCGTGAGTTTGAATACAAATATTGTCTACTAGATATTATACAAACTCAAAAGGAGTCCTCATTACAACTATTATCACACTATTTCACGTAATAGTGAGGACTACTAATGCTATCCTCGGACCATTACTCCGCTCCCCGACTCGTCCGGCCTATGTTCTCATTTCAAGAGAATAAAGTGAAAGAAAAGGTGAGCTCAACTAGCCCAAAGAAGAAATATTATGACTAAGATAATGCGGAATAAATTATCATTAGCCTTCAACGTGTTAAACCGATAAAATACAATAGATAAACCGGTTTAATCTGCAATGAATATGTTAATCCATTAAAAGAGTCAAGAGAGAATAAAGTCTACTATCTTTTAGGTTTTAAAAGTTTTCATCAATTTTTATCATTGAGACTCAAATTTTAATAAATAAACCACCACATCTAATCATCCCGTATCACACGGCCAAGGATTTTCATCAAATTATCAATGGTCATGACTATACCGAATCACCCCCGGTCATAATCATACCAAAAACTATCCATCATCGCATTACTGTGCCATCGAGGACTTTTGTCACATCATTTATATCAAGTCATGATTATACCGAATGATCCTCGGTCATAATCATACTAAGTTCATCTACGCACGTAAGCCAAATATAACATAATATAACATGAGGGTGATGACAATGACATAATAATTCAATAAAACAAGTTCAAGAATTATTTAATCCATGAATTATTAACGCCCAAATTATCAACATGATCTTGCTTGTAGAGTAAAATTCAAGAATGATCGTAAAAATATTTCCATGAAAAGATCTTTGGATGAAACGCAAATATCAAGGATATTCTACTAATTTCATGGAGTATAGAAGTCAAAGTTTTAACCAACTGGGTATAATAAAGAATGGAATAACAAAAGAAATCACCACGCATGCGGTGCTTGCATGATGATAAAAGTTATTCCAATGTAATAATAATAATGGAACCAGTGTCGTGAAATTCACACCGGCATGTGATGTTCCAATGTAATAATAAAGATGGAACTGCATCGGTGTAAAACACATGATAGGATATTCAACAAATAATGATAAAGCGGAACCAGTCGGGTGTAAAACACATGCATGTGATGTTCCAACAGAATAATAAAAAGCGGAACCAGTCAGGTGTGTAAAAACACATGCATGTGATGTTCCAATGTAATAATAGAAGAATGTCACCAAGTATAGGGTAAACCACAGATACAAAAGTTATTCCAATGTAATAATAAGCAATGGAATAACATAAGGATTTCACCAAGTATAGGGTATGCCATGATACAAAGTTATGTATAGGGTATGCCACTTTTTACAAAGTTATTCCAATGTAATAATAATGAATGGAATAATGTAAGTTCTCTTCAAGAAGAAAGAATAACACCCCACTACAGTAAAAGAACCTGAATATAGAAGTAGTGAAGTAGCAAGGTAATACTCTTCTTCTTTCTATAACTTTTTCTCTATAGCTTCTCTCTATAATTTCTCTCAGAGTTTCAATGAATTGTAAGAAAATAATGAAGGAATGAGCTTCTATTTATAGGAAAATGGAATGCATAAGAATTAATCCATGAGCGGTCCAGATTGATTTACTTTAATCGACGGTCCATATTTAAAGAAAAATCTTTTAAATAAAATATAATATATTCTATTTATATAAAAACATTTTACTATGCAAAAACACTATGCAATACTATGCAAAACACTATGCAAAAAATACTACGCAACACTATGCATAATAAAATATAATATATTCTATTTATGTAATAACTTTAATAAAGTATTCTATTTTATATAAAAGATGTTTCGCTTTTATTACGTTAATAATACTGAATAAAATAAAACGTCATTATCGCTATAATAATTCATATTATTAATCGACAATAATGGAATCAAACCGAGTGACTTTCACATACAAGCATCAATAATCAATACCGCAGGTGCTACTATGCAACCACACACTTATTACATCGTATTTTTTACTACCGAAAGTAGTTCAACAAAGAACCACGGTAAAACTTCCGCCGTTATTTCAATAAAATATTTTTGTCGTTTTCGATCAATAAATAATTACATTGTGGGTCCACTAATGATTGAGTATTTATCGAATATTCCCTCGCTAAACCGAATATTCCCGACCAATCGAATATAATATAACCACTTGCATACTTTGCAAAATTTATAAATACTACCCACAACTATAATATTATCTTAAATTCACACCATAATATTAAAAAATTATTTCAACAAAATTTAAATCTTTATCGATAAAACTGGGGTCTCACAATCTCCCCTCCTTATGGAATTTCACTCGAAATTAGGGTACGACACTGAGTATGATAAAGAGGTGAGGTACCTTGAATACCTTTATCGCTTAAAAATATTAAATTCATCTTCGCAATCCGCCAAAGATATTCATTAACAATTCATCTTTGCACTACAAAGCCAAAGATATACAATCAGAAACCAATAATGCCGAGACTCAAATTAATAGTAAGATCACAACCATGAATTATCCATGCACTTCTTCGGATAAGGATATTCGTGTTTTCAATTACTACGGCCATGATTATACCGAATAATCGTGGTCATAATCATACCAAGTCTATCAATGCACTACTACTACCAAAGATGACTTTTACCACATCAATGAATTAATATTTTCATTCTTTGAGACTCACTCAATAATTAATCCATATCATCGAATCATCCCGCACTACGGTGCCAAGGATATTCATTAGTATCACGACCACAAATTATCCATGCACTACTACCAAAGATAATCGTGTATTCATTAGTATCACGACCACAAATTATCCATGCACTACTACTTAAAGATAATTGTGTTTTCAATTCTGATTATGATTATACCGAATGATCCTGGTCATAATCATACCAAGTCCATCTATGCACGTAAGCCACGATGACTTTGAACACATCCATGAATTAATATTTCATTCTTTGAGACTCAAACTCAATAATTAATCCACATCGTCGAATCATCCCCTGTACTACGAATCAAGGATCGATATTCATTAAGATCACGACCACAAATTATCCATGCACTACTACCAAAGATAATTGTGTTTTCAATTCTGATTATGATTATACCGAATGATCCTCGGTCATAATCATACCAAGTCCATCTATGCATCGCACGTAAAAGATGACTTTGAACACATCCATGAATTAATATTTCATTCTTTGAGACTCAAATTTCAATAATTAATCCACATCGTCGAATCATCCTCGCACTACAAAGCAAGGATATTCATTAGTATCACGATCACAAATTATCCATGCACTACTACCAAAGATAATTGTGTTTTCAATTACTACATTATGATTATACCGAACAATCTCGGTCATAATCATACCAAGTCCATCTATGCTCTCTGTGCCATGTATGACTTTAAAAAAATATAAACATGAGGATAATGATATAAAGAATCAATCAAATAAGATAAAGGATAAATATTAAACATTTATAATATAATTTATCCAGATTCAAGAATATCCCCATGTTATCAATCACTTAATAATCTAATAATCTAATAACATTAATATTATAACAATATTTTAATCACTTCTTAAATTTATAAACAATTTATCTCAATTGTTTACGCTTTTACCATATAATGCATTTAATCATTCAAAATGCCATACTCATAAAATATCATCACCAATTATCAATCCCTCATCAAAAAAATATGTATATACTCTATATAGGATTCTTTAGCCATAAAATCCTATTTTCAACTTTGTTACATTTCACATAACATATTTAACTCATATGTTCAGAATTAAACTATTTTCATGAAAAATACCAAATCAGTCCCAAAAATATTTCTTTTCTGGGATTTAGTATAATATAGTCCCATAATGAAAATATATTTTTCTCGAATTTTTAAAATTCATTTACTATTTTTCAAAAATCAATTTCCACTTAATTCCTTAAGAAATTAGCTACCTCAAGTTTAACTCCAAAATTCCCAAATCTTGGCAGGACCTTACACATGTTAACGTGAGCTTCCAGTTTAAATTTCATGGTCATCGGAGTTATAGAACTCGGTTATAGCGCTTTTTCATTTAAAACCTAAATATTGAAATAGTCATAACTTGCTCATTTTAAGTCGAATGAGCTCATTTTTGGACAGGAGGTACTTTTTATACCATATACCTTCATGTCCCAAAAGGCCAGAATTTTTCTCATAATTTAAGTGGCCGAAACAGCCCCTTAAAGTTTCTGGGTAAGTAGCATTTTCGAAATTTACAGCTTTGGCCTCCTTTGCTAAAATCAGTCCACACAAAAATCTACAACACCTTTTCCAGTAATTCCACTTGGATTAGTTAGGTAACTCATAGATCTAACTCTAGGATTTGACCACATTCAAAAATTCAAAATATAATAGGAGATATGGTCAATTGAATTTTATGTTACGTTTTTCACCAAAATCTGATTTTCAACTCTTTGTGATTTCTAAGACACTTTCATGTTTTTACATACTAACCAACATAACTCATCATAAAACTTACTAATACCACGAATACCCATGATTTTCATTATTCCAATGCTTTTATTATGACTTTCATCATAAAACCACGAGTTTATTCATTTAGTTGAAGAAATATTTGAGGGTTTAAGAAATGGGTTTTTTGTCTTTGGGGTCAATACAAAATTCGATTTCACGCTCTAGGTAGGCTAGAAATCTTCAAGAATACGCCAAGAAATTTATTAATGATAGAATTATCATTCAAAAACTGTTATTTTATCCAAGACTTGGATAAGACGTCACATTGATACCAACTGTGACTTCTATCCCTTAACCTAGATAGCACCTCACAATGATACCTATAAACTTGCTATCTTTATTCACGATGTCGCCTGCAGAAAGTCTGGCTTCGGTGCATTCCACACAAGGAAGTTGACAACGAAAGGTTCGGGGCTCTTTACTTATGGCTTGATATCACAGTGATTAACTTTAGGATTTGGTTACTTTGAATTCGTATAACAGGTTGGTTAGGAATATAAAAGCTAACAACCTTACGAAAAGCATGATGAGTAGTTAACCAATTGATTCCTAAAATCACATCAAAGGCAAGTATTTTCAAAAAGATAAGATCGACAGGTAACGTGAAAGTGTTTATTTGAATCAAACAAGATTTAAAAAATAAGAATAGAACGAAGGCTCCTACTATCGAAGTTTCAACCAATAAGTCAAAGTCTAACTTCTCCGGAGTCAAATTTAAACGTTGAACGCAACTAGGTGAAATAAAAGAGTGGGTAGAACTAGTATCTAACACGGTATAGACTTCGCAAGAGCTTACGATTAACTTACCCGTGATAATTTTATTCAGGTTCCTCGTCACGAGAAAAAAAACGCTCTCTCATACTACCGGCTTTGTTTTGTCTCGGACACAGTCTTTGGTGCCTCCATCCTAGTTGAATTTGTCTTGTGAAACGACAAAAATCGAGCTAAGTGACCTTCTCTTCCACAATTATAACATGCTTTGATTGGCATGGCATGCGCAGATCGGACCGATGTGTCCCTCTCCTCCCGCATTTGAAGCATATATGGGTGGTGGTCTTCTTCTTCCTTAAAACAGGTGCTAGCTCGACGTCTTTCCATCATTGTTGAATCTTCTTTTCTTGAAATGTCCATTCTTATTATTTTGGCCTCGATTACCACCAAGTGGTTACCATATCCGGCCCGTTGATTTCCTCCACGCTTGTTGTCACCGCTGATGACTACTCATTTGGTATTATAATTTTGCCGTACGCTTCTTTTAGTTGCGTTGACTCGTTATCGCGCTCCACTAATCGAGCCCTATTTACAACATCCGAATAAAAACACGGTTTATGAGAAATAAGATGTTGACGTATCTCTCGCTTCAAACCTCTTAAAAACATTCGCCATTCTCTCTTCATTATCCACCAAGTGGGGACGAATCGTGATAACTCCGCAAAATTTTGCCTCGATTGCGACACTGGCCATATTGTTTTGTTCCAACTTGATAAACTCCACCTCCTTCATGTATGCTAATACTTTCAGAAAGTATTTGTCGTTGAACGACTCCCCGAACTTCTCCCAAGATATCTTCAAGACAAAGAAAGTTGAGTACGCTTTTACCGATTCCCACCAAGAATCCGCCTCCGCCAAGAACATAAAGGCGTAAAGGAACCTTTTGCTCTCTGAGCATCCCAAGACATCAAATATCTTGGTAATCTGCTTTATCCATGCTTCCGCCAGAAGTGGTTTTGGCTCTCCCTTAAACTCCGGTGGTCCCAGCTCCTTGAATTGTTTAGCGGTGACCGCCCGAGAGTTTTTCGTGTTTCCACCAACGTTTTGGACAAGAGTCGCTTTCGCCTGATGTTGCATGAATTCTAAAAACCTTTTAAACGTACCGTCATTCATCAATTGATCAGTGTTGTTGTTTACAGGAGGATTATCGCCATCCTGTTGCACATTGTCCTGATTATTGATATGTGGAGAATCAACAGTCTCCTGTGCTCCATTGCTATTCTCAACATTCTCGGATGCCATTTTCAAACACTGCCACAAAATAAGGGTTAATTAACATATCACATATTATCCCTATACTCTGACCGACCAATTAAATACCAAATAGCTTTAGGTAGGTCATACTAGCGAAGGAATTTCCCGTCTCTCCCCTCCTAGTACTATTCTCACATCTTAGCCAGGGATCATATCCCTAAGCTCTGATACCAACTGTGACGCCCCCAAAATTAGGTATACGTCACCCATCTTGGGTCGCCACTTACATGGTACATAAATTCAAATACAACTTACTAACCTAAGCGTAGGTATAATACGACATAAGCGTGAGTTTGAATACAAATATTGTCTACTAGATATTATACAAACTCAAAAGGAGTCCTCATTACAACTATTATCACACTATTTCACGTAATAGTGAGGACTACTAATGCTATCCTCTCGGACCATTACTTCGCTCCCCGACTCGTCTCGCCTATGTTCTCATTTCAAGAAGAAGAACGGTGAAAGAAAGGGTGAGCTCAACTAGCCCAAGAAGAAATATTATGACTAAGATAATGCGGAATAAATTATCATTAGCCTTCAACAATGTTAAACCGATAAAATACAATAGAAACCGCTTAATCTGCAATGAATAAGCAATCCATTAAAAGAGTCAAGTAGAGAATAAAGTCTACTATCTTTTAGGTTTTAAAAAGTTTTCATCAATTTTTATCGCCGAGACTCAAATTTTAATAAATAAACCACCACATCTAATCATTCCCGTACTACTGGCCAAGGATTTTCATCAAATTATCAATGGTCATGACTATACCGAATCACCCCCGGTCATAATCATACCAAAAACTATCCATCATCGCATTACAAGCCATCGAGGACTTTTGTCACATCATTTATATCAAGTCATGATTATACCGAATGATCCTCGTCATAATCATACTAAGTTCATCTATGCACGTAAGCCAAATATAACATAATATAACATGAGGGATGATGACAATGACATAATAATTCAATAAAACAAGTTCAAGAATTATTTAATCCATGAATTATTAACGCCCAAATTATCAACATGATCATCGCTTTCAGAGAGTAAAATTCAAGAATGATCGTAAAAATATTTCCATGAAAAGATATGGATGAAACGCAAATATCAAGGATATTCTACTAATTTCATGGAGTATAGAAGTCAAAGTTTTAACCAACCTGGGTATAATAAAGAATGGAATAACAAAAGAAATCACCATGCATGCAGATTTGATGATAGACAAAGTTATTCCAACAGAATAATAATAATGGAACCAGTCGTGAAATTCACACCGGCTGTGATGTTCCAACAGTAATAATAAAGATGGAACTGCATCGGTGTAAAACACATGATAGGATATTCCAACAGAATGATAAAGACGGAAACTGTCCGGTGTAAAAACACATGCATGTGATGTTCCAATGTAATAATAAAAAGCTTAAACCAGTTAGGTGTAAAAACACATGCATGTGATGTTCCAATGTAATAATAGAAGAATGTCACCAAGTATAGGTAAATCAGCAGATACAAAGTTATTCCAATGTAATAATAAGCAATGGAATAACATAAGGATTTCACCAAGTATAGGGTACGCCAGCAGTATACAAAGTTATGTATAGGGTATGCCACTTTTACAAAAGTTATTCCAATGTAATAATAATGAATGGAATAATGTAAGTTCTCTTCAAGAAGAAAGAATAACACCCCTCACCGTCAAAAAGAACTGAATATGTAAGTAGTGAAGTAGCAGAATACTCTTCTTCTTTCTATAACTTTCTCTATAGCTTAGCTTCTCTATAATTTCTCTCTAGAGTTTCAATGAATTCGTAAAGAAAATAATGAAGGAATGAGCTTCATTTATAGGAAAATGGAATGCATAAGAATTAATCCATGAACTATCAGTATTGATTTACTTTAATCGACGGTCCATATTTAAAGAAAAATCTTTTAAATAAAATATAATATATTCTATTTATATAAAAACATTTTACTATGCAAACACTATGCAATACTATGCAAAACACTATGCAAAAAATACTATGCAACACTATGCATAATAAAATATAATATATTCTATTTATAGAATAACTTTAATAAAGTATTCTATTTTATATAAAAGATGTTTCGCTTTTATTACGTTAATAATACTGAATAAAACAAAACGTCATTATCGCTATAATAATTCATATTATTAATCGACAATAATGGAATCAAACCGAGTGACTTCTCACATAAGCATCAATAATCAATAGTGTGCTACTATGCAACCACACTTATTATCGTATTTTTACTACCGAGTAGTTCAACAAGAACTACCAGTAAAACTTCCGCCGTTATTTCAATAAAATATTTTTGTCGTTTTCTCAATCCGACAATAATTCATTGCACAGGTCCACTAATGATTGAGTCATTGTACTAATATTCCCGCTAAACCTAATATTCCCCCACCAATCGAATATAATATAACCACTTGCATACTTTGCAAAATTTATAAATACTACCCACAACTATAATATTATCTTAAATTCACACCATAATATTAAAAAATTATTTCAACAAAATTTAAATCTTTATTGATAAAAACTGGGTCTCACATCTATTGTATTCTCATCGATTTTTCCTGTTGAAGACTAACGATAATTTGTTGTATATTATCTTAGTCATAATATTCTTTCTTGGGCTAGTTGAGCTCACCCTTTTCCTTGTTGTTCTATTTTTCTTCTCGGGAGGCGAGAATGTAGCGAAAGTACTTAGTCGGGGTATGGAATGAAGGTTAGAGAGAGTTGTTTAGTAGTCCTCACCATTTTTGTAAAATAATGAATCAATAATTATGATGGGGATTTATTTGCGTGTGGATATTATCTAGAAGACAATATTATATTTAAACTCATTAAGATGTATTGTCGTATTTCACACGACATTTGTATTATTGAAGTTGTAGTTTGCTTGCTTTGCACCATGTATTTGGCGACTCGAATGGGTGTTGTGTATACCTATTTTGGGGGGCGCCACAGTTGGTATCGAGCTTAGGGATATGATCTCTGGCGGAGATCGGGGAATAGAAACTAGGAGGGAGAGAGAGTAAATCCTTCTTTAGTGTGTCCTACCTAAGCTTATTTGTTAGTTGGTCAAGATATAGGGATATTATGTGATATATTGATTTCCTTAATTAACCCTTGTTTTATGATGATTTGAGAATGTCGATCGAGAATATTAACATGATGGAGCAAATGAGACCGTGGAGATGCCTCAGACTCACCAACGAGGAGAACGCGCAACACAGTGGTAATGTTCCTCCTGTGAACAACACCACCGAAAGCGAGATGATGAACGAGGGATGTTTAGAAGCTTTTTTGCGATTCATGCAAAATCGACGAGGAGACTCGTGTTCAAAATACGAGGAGGAAATGATAGAATTCACGGGTGGTCACGGCCAAGCAGTTCAAAGAGTTGGGACCACTGCACTGGGAAAGCCGGATCCGATTAAAGCGGAGACGTGGGTCAAAACAAATTACCAAGATATTCGATGTCTTGGGATGCACGGAGAAACGAAAGTTCCATTTTTTTTTTATGTTCCGTGGCGAGGCGAGACATCGGTGGGAATCGTGAAGCGTACTCCATCCAATTGCCTTCGACGTCATGGGAGACATTCGAAAGCAGTTCAATGACAAGTGTCCCAAAGACGAGGCGAAGTTCGCGGAGTTATCCAGTTTGCACCTCATTTGGTGGAGAATGAGGAACGATGACGCGGATGTTTCGAGAGGTTTGAAACCCGACATACGCCAAAAGATCTCATTTCTCATAAATTTTCTCTATTCGAGGATGTTGTCAATGAGGGCTCGGTTGTTAGAAGCGAGATAACGATACGTTCAACCGAGGGACCATAACCGAGGATCATACCCAAGAAGATAGCGATCATCGAATAACGATAACCGGCGGAGAAAGAAGAATACTGAGACAAAGCGGTAACCACTCCGGTGGTAATCGTGGCCATGAAAATAGAAGAAGCGAGTCGGGAGGAGATTTTAAAAGAGGAGATTCAACAACGACTATATGAAGACGTCGGCGCCCAAGAGCAACTAGTTTTAAGGGAGGAGAACGACCCCCTGGCCGATGCTACAAATGCGGAAAAGAGGACATATCACCAAGCCGCCACAATGAATTCAAGGTATGCTATAATTGTGGAAAGGAAGGACATATCGCTCGAGATTGTACGAAGGCGAAACCTAGTTCAATGGGACGATGACTCAAAAGATCGTCCCGAGAAAAAGTCAAAGTCAACGATTCCGGAAGAAGCGTTTGTTGTGATTGGTCAAAATGCGAGGAACCCGAACGAAGTTAGCACGGGTTAGTTAATTATAAATTCTTGCGAAGTATATACCTTACTAGATATTGGTTCTACCCATTCTTTTATCTCTCTTACTTGCGCCAACGTTTAATCAAATCAACCTTTAATATTTCAAAATAATAAATAGAGAAAATTAAATTTCATTAATAATAAGTTGGGGTCTTACAACCTCTCCTCCTTATGAAATTTCGTCCTCGAAATCGACGTGACGCACTGGTGTTTGAAAAGGTGAGGATACCTCGTTTTCATTTCCGTTTCCAATTCCCGGTCATTTCTATATAGCATGATTCATCCACAAAACTTTAAACTTTGTGGTATGACCTTTCTTGGCGTAGGGACATGCTCCTTCCTATCCAAGATCTTGACAGTACCTCCTCATAATACGTTAAGTCTTGGCTATCTCGTCAAGGTTCTAACTCTATAACGTGATTCGGGTCTTTCACATATTTACTGAAATATGATATATGAAACACATTATGAACACGAGACATACTCGGAGGTAACGCAAGTCTATAGGCTACATTTCCTACTCGGTCAAGAATTTGAAATGGACCAATAAATCGTGGATTGAGCTTTCCTCTCTTCCCAAATCTTGTAACTCCCTTCCATGGAGCAACTCGCAACAATACATGATCCCCCTACACTAAATTCCACGTCTTTTTCGATGAAGATCCGCATAACTCTTTTTGTCGATCTTGTGCCGTTTGTATATGTTGTCGAATCATTTGAATCTTTTCGGTGATCATACGCATTTAACTCGGGTCCCAACAATGTTGCTTCACCCACCTCATCCCAACATATTGGAGAACGACATTTTCGTCCATATAATGCTTGAATGGAGCCACTCCTATACTTGCTCGATAAGCTTTGTTGTTGTAGGAGAATTCCACCAATGGTAAATACTTATCCCAACTGCCCTTGAAGTCTCAGGACACAGAGTCTTAATAGATCTTCAAGAGTTTGAATAGTCCTCTCGATTGTCCGTCTGGTTTGGGGATGGTATGTCGAACTAAATCGCAAATTGCGTGCCCATAGCTTTTTGCAAGCTAACACAAAATCTTGAAGTGAATCTTGGGTCACGATCCAAAACTATGGATCTTGGCATGCCATGCAACCTCACAATCTCATTCACGCACATACTAGCAAGACGTTCAAGGAATAAGTCTCCGTGATCGGCAAGAAATGAGCGACTTGGTTAATCTATCAACAATAACCCAAATAGCATTGATGCCTTGAGAAACCGTAGGAAGACCCAGAACGAAATCCATGGTAATGTGTTCCCACTTCCATTTCGAAATCTCAAGTGGTTGCAACGGACCCTTAGGTACCGGATGCTCCGCCTTTACACGTTGACAAGTTAAACACATTGAGATAAACTTTGCAATCTCTCTCTTCATATTGTTCCACCAAAATGTATGTCGAAGATCACGATACATTTTAGTACTTCCAAGATGGATTGCAAATGGTGTATTGTGTGCCTCCATCATAATCTTGTACTTCAAATCGAGTCGTTAGGAACACAAAGTCTAGAGTGGACTCAAGTATTCCTTCTTCATCAATTCTCGCCCTAATAGCTCTTTTTGTACTTTCTTCTTCATACGACTCCCGATTCTGGGTGGCTCGAAAGCAACCTTAACTTTTTCTATTAAAGTTGGCTCTGTCGCAGATACTTGACATCATCGCACTCGCTCGTTCGCGATATGATCTTCTACTTAACGCGTCACTACCACGTCGCTTTACCGGGATGGTATTGAATAGTGTGGTCGTAGTCTTTCAATAGCTCGAGCCAACGTCATTTGCCGCCGCATGTTGAGTTCTTTTTGAGTGAAGAAATATTTAAGGCTTTTATGGTCCGAATATATCTCCACTTTCTCCCCATATAGATAGTGCCTCCATATCTTTAACAAATAAAACGATCACGCCAACTCTAGATCATGGGTAGGATAATTCCTCTCATACTCTTTAAGTTGTCGAGAGGCATAGGCTATGACTTTCCCACGTTGCATGAGAACACATCCTAACCCTTTGCTCAAGCATTCTTCAGAGATAACAAATCCATCCGAACCGGATGGTATTGTTAGAACAGTCTTAGAAATAAGTCTCCTTTTAAGCTCTTGGAAACTTTTCTCGCATTCTTCGCTCCAAACGAATTTTGTATCCTTCCGAGTTAGCTTAGTTAATGGAGTAGCGATTCGAGAAAACCCTTCCACGAATCTCCGATAATAACCAGCTAAGCCCAAAAAGCTACGTACTTCGATCACCGACTTCGGTTGCTCCCAACTTTGTATTGCTTCAATCTTTGCCGGGTCCACGGATACTCCATGTTTCGACACCACGTGCCCAAGGAATGCTACTTCCTCAAGCCAGAACTCGCATTTCTTCAATTTGGCATATAGTTGGTTTTCACGAAGCCTTTGGAGTACCAGCTTCAAATGGTGCTCATGATCTTCACGGCTTTTGGAATATATGAGGATGTCATCAATAAAGACAACAACGGGCCGATCCAAATATTCTTTGAATACTCGGTTCATCATATCCATGAAAGCCCCGCAGGAGCATTAGTTAGTCCGAAAGACATGACTAAGAATTCATAATGCCCATACCGAAGTTCAAGGCGGTCTTTGGAATATCCTCGATTCTAATCTTGGTGATGATATCCGTAAGCTAAGATCGATTTTGAAAAGAATTGTGCCCTCAGAATTTGGTCAAACAAGTCATCAATACGAGGTAGAGGATACCTATTCTTGATGGTGACATGGTTCAATTCCCGATAGTCAATACAAAGTCGCATACTCCCCGTCTTTCTTCTTTACAAATAAAACAGAGCACCCCAAGGAGATGTCTTAGATTTAATGAAACCGATGTCCAACCATTCTCGTAGTTGGACTTTTAACTCACGAAGTTCAATAGGAGCCATTCGATATGGGGTTTTAGAAATGGGCTTTGTATCGGAGTTCAAGATCAATAAAGAATTCAACTTCACGTTACGGGGTAGGCCAAAGGAAGTTCTTGGAAATACGTCCAGAAAGTCAATAACAACAGAATATTATTCAAATTTGACGTGTCTTTATTCAAATCCATAACATGGGCTAAGAAAGCTTGACATCCATTTTTCAATAAACGAATAGCTTTATGATTAGATATGACGGTGATTGATTTTAATGGTTTAGTTGCTTGAATTGCATAAACAAAGTTGGGTAGGAATATGAAAACTAACAACCTTATTTAAAACAATCAATTTTGGCATGATGAGTAGTTAACCAATCAATCCCAAAATCATATCAAAAGCAAGTATCTTTAAAGAGATAAGGTCAACGGTGTAAGGTAATGGTGCCAACTTGAATCAAACAAGATTTATAAGCAGTGGATGTGATGAAAGTTTCTCCTAACGGAGTTTCCACAGATAGGACAAAGTCTAATTTCTCCTGAGTCAAGTTTAAACGTTGAGCACATGCAGGAGAGATAAATGAAGGGGTAGCACCCAGATCAAGTAAGGTATAAACTTAGCAAGAATTTATAAATAGCTTACCCGTGATCACCTCGTTTAGGTTCCTCGCATTTTGACCGATCCACAACAAACGCTTCTTCCGGAATCGTTGACTTTGACTTTTTCTGGGAGACGATCTTTTGAGTCACCGTCCCCATTGAACTAGGTTTCGCATCATTGTATAATCTCGGCGATATGTCCTTCCTTTCCACAATTATAGCATACCTTGAGCTGTTGTGGGCGGTTTGGGTGATATGTCCTCTTTTCGCATTTGTAAGATATAACCGGTGGTCGTTCTCCTCCTTAGAACTAGTCACTTCACGAAGACCGTCTTCACATGGTCATTGTTAAATCTCCTCTTTTAAAATCTCCTCCCGACTCGCTTCTTCTATTTTCATGGCCATGATTACCACCGGAGTGGTTACCATTTTTGTCCGTCTGCTTTCTTTCTCCATTTGGTTATCATTATTACATTGATCGCTATCTCAGATACGATCCTGGTTGTGGGTCCTCAGTGACAGTACTTTCGTTATCTCGCTCTAATAATTGAGCCTCATTTACAACATCGAATAGAGAAAATTTATGAGAATGAGATCTTGACGTATCTTGGGTTTCAAACCTCTAAGAAACATCCGCGTCATACGTTCCTCATTCTCCACCAAATGAGGTGCAAACACGGATAACTCTCGCAAACTTTGCCTCGTCTTGAGAGACACCGCCATGTTGTTTCGCTTGCTCGGCCTAATAAACTCCACTTCCTTCATACGAGCCGAACACTTTCGGAAAGTATTTGTCATTAAATAGTTTCAAACGTCTCCCAAGACATCCGAGCGCTTGGTGGATGGGTACGCTTCATTAAACTCCCACCAAGAGTGTAACAACCCCAAAATAGGTCCATTCCATCCAACCTATTACGAGTCGTTAAATACATGGTATGCGAAATAACTACAACTTTATTACAACAATTGTCGTGCAAAATACAACAACACATATCTTTGTGAGTTTGGATACCAATATATACCAATCTGTAACTCGGACACCAACTTGGATAACACGTCACCATGACACCTTACATAAAGGTACAGTGAAAAGCTGTTTTAGAAATTAGAATCTTTGGGAAGTGCTCAAGGAAACCTTCATACATGGGAGGCCATGCTTTTAGGTTATGGTAGATATCATATGGCCACGTAATTATCCTTGGTTGACCTAATAAACCCCAAAGAAAAACGAGAAGATTACTATCATATTCTTCCCAATGGTGAGTCTTCTCTCGACATATCATTATCTCCAATTGTCTCTAATTGGGTATTATACTCCAAACAAACACCAAGATTATATAGGTAGTGCTTGTAAATATACTCGAAGAAGTGGATGAGCACAACCATGTCTTATGATAACACGAGGTTGTATGTCATTAGACATCTTGTATGATAGTGACAAAACACCCTTCCAAGTTAAATTCACCTCACCCTCAACATCTATAGACCACCACTCTATTCCCTTGCTATCCCCCGCTCGACCCAGATACACTTTTATTACCTGAAAGGAATTGTGAAACAAAAGGGTGAGCACAACTAGCTCAGTAAAGAATATTATGACTAAAGATAAATAAATTATCAATAGTCTTCATCAGTAATAAATCAGAGATTTAGAACATATGGTAGATGATAAAACTTTTCAACCATAGTTGCAGCGGAATGAGCAATCCATTAGAAGAGTCAAATAGACTATAAAGTCTATTGTCTTCTCCACGTTAAAAGTCCACCAACAATATTTTATCCCTGTAACATCAATCAACAGTTCCTTTCCACAATTATATGAATAACTCATAATCATAATTGTGATTCTAAATTCCTCTTCTCATCCGGAGATGAAGATAATTTTCATCACTGTCTTTACGAAACATCAAATATCATGGTTATACCAAATCACAGTTCTCGCTCATAATCATACTAATAAATTCATCTTTGCATGCTGCGTCAAAGATATTCATCAACGATTCATCTTTACACTACAAAGCTAAAGATATTCAACAACAGTCATCTTTGCATTCACGAGCCAAAGATATTCATCAATAATTCATCTTTTGCACTACAAAGCAAAGATATTCATCAACAAGTCATCTTTGCATTACAAGCCAAAGATATTCATCAATAATTCATCTTTGCACCATGTGCTAAAGATATTCATCAACAAGTCATCTTTGCATTACAAGCCAAAGATATTCATCAATAATTCATCTTTGCACTACAAAGCAAAGATATTCAACAACAGTCATCTTTGCATTACGAGCGAAAGATATTCATCAATAATTCATCTTTGCACTACAAAGCAAAGATATTCAACAACAAGTCATCTTTGCATTACAAGCCAAAGATATTCATCAATAATTCATCTTTGCACTACGAAGCTAAAGATATTCAACAACAGTCATCTTTGCATTACGAGCCAAAGATATTCATCAATAATTCATCTTTCAGACTACAAAGCAAAGATATTCATCAACAAGTCATATCCATATTTATAACACCTTAATCCAAATGTTATAAATCACTTAGAAATCTCATAATCTAATATTATTAATATTATAATAATATTTTAATCATTTCTTAAACTTATAAACAATTTAATTAAATTGTTTACACTTTTTACTAATTAATGCATTTAATCATCATAAAATGCCAAACTCATAAAATTTCATCACCAATAACCAAAACCCTCATCAAAAATCTGCATATACCTCATATATGATTCTCAAACCATAAAATCATATTTTCTAATTTTCTTACTTCACATAACATATTTAATTCATTTACTCATAACTAGAACATTTTCATGAAAATACCAAATCGGCCCAAAAAATATTTCTTTTACGGGATTTAGCATAAAATAGTCCCATATTGAACATATATTTTTCTCGAAATTTTAAAAATTCATTTACTATTTTTCATATGGCCAAAACCATAGAATATTTAAACATTTATCATAAATTGTACTTTTATCCAAAAATTCAAATTCACAGAGTATACTAATCGATATTATATAGATGTACTCTCAATAAAAATTTCATCAATTTTGGAGTTAACCGCAAGGAGTTATAAGCAGTTACTTTTAAAATAGTCTTTTCTCATAAAATTCATAACTCTCAATCTATACATCCAAAAATACCTCAAAATAATCATAGTGGTGTAAAATTCAAGAATGATCAAAACATGGATACAATCAAAGCTAGTATCCGAATAGATATTTTAATCGAAAAGAAAAATTTTTATTTTTCTATTGAATAATGCCGTGATTAAAGTGAATAGTCTTCAGTATCGTGAATAAGAACTCGATACCAAAAGATAGAAATTCCAAAAAAAAACATCACGCTTCGTGAATAGTAAATCGTGAATAGTAACTTCGTGAATAGTAACTCGTGAATAGTAACCCATGAATAAGTAACTCATGAATAGTAACCCGAGCATGAAAAAGTTCCAAATTTGATAAAAACTTCAGATCAACATTTCAAAGATAATGATATTGAAGAAATAATATCATCCGAGAAGAAAATAACATCCCTTACTATCCCTTACCTCAAAAGAAAGAAAGACTTGATTTGGATATCGGATATGACATTTGAAGGAAACTTGCAGATGATGAATATCAACTCACCAAGTATCTAAATACTCACAAAATACACTCAATAATCTAGAGAGAAAAAAGAGAAAACTTATGTTTCGGTGTGATTTTCAATTCTAACAGCCCTCTATTTATAGGAAAATGTTAAATTACCAAGGCAGACTTGACTCGCTACCGATGGCTTTACTCGCTACTATTCCACCCACCAAAAATCAGCCATCTTCCCAACAACCAAGAGTGGGGGCCCACTTAATTCTAGAATTTTCCACCAAAACCTAATTTCCGAATGATTTACCTCTTAAAATTCATAACAAATCATACGTTCATTTTTAACGGTTCAAAATTTGTGGACATATACTCAACTTATATATGTATAACATATCCAAAAATTACAACGATCCAACGGTCGGATCAAAATTTATAACTCACGCAATATAGTGAAGAACAACGATTTTTCGGACTATTAGTCCTTGGACCGATTTCATTCAAAATTTCACCACGAAATATCTACAAAGAATTTTTGGGTGATTCAAATTTCTACATTAGCTTACTTCTAGGGCTTTCTTTTGATATATGGCTCATCTCTTAACTCATTATACAAAAGAGTTATGGATTTTACAAAATCAAGTAATAAACTAATTTTTACGAAAATCCCATATTTTGTTCTCCATTTCAACAAATCTTGATAAAACACCTCATCATTAATTCCTTCACTTATAACCACATAAATAAATCCATCATTTATATCCACATCAAATAAATATTTTCTTATCATATGAATCAATAATTAATTATTCACAAACAATATTACGTAATCACATTTATGACAACCAGTAGTTCTCAGGAAGAGGGGCTTTCAATAAGAATTTCTCCTTCTTGGCAGCGCAATTAGGTGACCAAACCTCTCCTCGACAGAACTTTCTAGACATTACCAATAATGTTATCTAATAATATTATTCAAATAATATGAATTATTGATCCGATAATAGAAAATCTTTACAAAGATCTGCAAATGTCTTTCTTGCAACAAAACGCCAGATTACTTTACTTTACCAATAGGGTATTCCAACAAAGGTTAATTAGCAGTAACGATTACGCCAATTATTTATAAAAACTCAAATTTGTCGCTTTCTCCATCCGAGCATTTATTACATTATGGGGCCCATAAACGATGCTAGTAAATGCGAATATTCTAGACGAAAGAATATTCCACGACCAAACGAATATTCTCCAAACAACAATGAATATTTTATAACCACTTGTGTATTTTGAAAAAAATTCATATATCACCCTTAACTTTAACTTTTATCAATTTAACCATTTATTGAATTGAATACTTTTATTTCATAAAATTAAGGGGTCTTACAAGTAGTCCGCCTCGCCACGGAACATAAAGGTGGCGAATGGAACCTTCTGTTCTCCGTGTGCATCCCAAGACATCGAATATCTTGGTAATTTGTTTGACCCATGTTTCCGCCCATGATCGGATCCGCTTTCCCTTAAATTCAGTGGTCCCAACTCTTTGAAGCTGCTTGTTGTGACAACCCATGAATTGCTATCATTTCCTCTCGTATTTTGAACACGAGTCTCCTCGTCCGATTTTGCATGAATCGCAAAAAGCTTCTAAACATCCCTCGTTCATCATCTACGCTTTCGTTGGTGTTGTTCACGGGAGGAACATTGCCCGACTGTTGCAAGTTCTCCTCATTGGTGAAAGTACAGCGTCTCCACGGTCTCATTTCCATTGTTAATATTCTCAGTTGACATTCTCAAAAGCCGCCATAAAACAAAGGGTTAATTAAGGAAATCAATATATCTTATAATATCCTTATATATCTTGACCAACTAACAAATAAGCTTAAGTAGGACACACTAGCGAAGGATTTACTCGCTCTCCCTCCTAGTTCTATTCCCCGATCTCCGCCAGAGATCATATCCCTAAGCTTTGATACCAACTGTGATGGCGCCCCCAAAATAGGTATACATCACCCATTTCGAGTTGTCAATACATGGTACGTAAACAACTACAACTTTATTATTACAACAATGAAATCGTGAGTTTGAATACAAATATTATCTTCTAGATAATATCTATACTCAAATAAATCCTCATCACATTTATTGATACATTATTTTACAAAATGGTGAGGACTACTAAACAACTCTTTCTAGAACCTTCATTCCATACCCAGGCTACTGCACTCGCCATTATATTCTCGCCTCCCGAGAAAAATGGAACAAAAAGGAAAAGGGTGAGCTCAACTAGCCCGATAAAGAATATTATGACTAAGATAATATACAAGAAATTACCGTTAGTCTTCAACGGTAAAAATCTAATAGAATACAATAGACAACAAATTTTAAATCAATATTCGCAATGAAATAATAATTCATTAGAAGAGTTAAGTAGATAATGCAAACTACTATCTTTTATGTATGAATTTAAAAGTTCATCGTCTATCTTTTATCCTCGTAACATCAATCAATATACATCCGGAATCAAATATTCATCTCTTTGTACTACAGCCAAAGATATTCATCGATTAGCCATGTTCATCTAAACACACATTCATCTTTGCACTACGGGCCAAAGATATTCTTGAGAAATCATTCATCTTTGCACTACTGGGCCAAAGATATTCAATAATATCATCATTTAAGACTCGAGGATGATGAAAAATATTTTTAAAGAAAGCGAATCTAGTGAAATAAAATGACAAGGATTAAGGATTAAGGATTAAGGATTCGTACTTTTGTTTTATCCATATTCAAAAGATACCTCAAAAATAATCATAGTGATGTAAAATTCAAGAATGATCAAAACATGGATACAATCAAAAAGCTAGTATCCGAATAGATATTTTAGACAAAGAAGAAATTTCATTTTTTGATTGAATAGTGCAGATATCGTGAATAGTCCGTAGTATCGTGAATAGTAACTCGACACCAAAAGATAGAAATTCCATAAAAAACATCTTCACGTTTTCGTGAATAGTAACTCGTGAATAGTAACTCATGAATAGTAACTTCGTGAATAAGTAACTCATGAATAGTAACCCCGACATGAAAAATTCCAAATTTGATAAAAAGTTCCAACCAATATTTCAGCATAATGATATTGAAGAAATAATATCATTTGAGAAGAAAATAACATCCCTTACCTCGAAAGATTAGTACTTCTAGCTGGAATACCGGGTATAGTGCTGAAGAGAACTTGCACCGTCTAACAATACTCAAAGTATACTCAAAATACTCACAAGAATATGCTCGATAATATAGAGAGAGAAAACTTCAGTTTCTGGTGTGATTTTCAATTCTAACCTAAGCACCCTATTTATAGGAAAATGCTTAGAACACCAAAGCAGAAAATTTAATAAAATATTAATATATATTATAAATTTCCTTAGCCCATCTTTGAAGATCTGATTTCAGCAATTAATATCACATGTTAGCCCACTTAAATGCAAAAAAACGCTTTTCTTTAAAATAATAATTAAAACTTCCAAAAATCGATTATTTTGAGACTTGAAACTTCAATAATTCACAATAAATAGCCCTTTTATCAGAAAATTTGAATCTCATGGCGTTTTATAGGAAATTCAATTCTCTACAACTTTGCGGAAGAAAGTTTTCCAAATTCCAAATGTAAATCGAAAGAAATCCACAAGCGGGCAATTTTACAGTTATAACCAAATTTTAGTCAATAAATGGGGTCCACCGACATGTTTAACATGTTTTAAACATTTATTGCAACAAAATACTCTTCCTCCTCGTATACTCATATATCCCACATTCGTTGTAAAATATCACCATTATTATATTATTAAAATATAATAATATATTTAAATGAATTATTTTATCGAGAAAAAGATAAAATTTCAATTTTCAACAATTGTCACATTAAAAATTTTCTCCATCTATATCCACATAAAATCAATATTTTCCTCATAATATGAATCAATAATTAATTATTCACAAATAATATTACAGAATCCTGATATTGATAACTTAAGCGGTTCAAAGGAAAGAGGGGCTTTCAATAAGAATTTCTTCTTGTGCCGCAATTAGGTGACCAAACCTCTCCTTAGGATGAACTTTCTAGACATTGCCAATAATTTTATCTAATAATATTATTAGGATAATATGAATTATTGCTTCGATAATGAAAAAATCTTGTGTAATGACAATTATTGAAACAACAACAATATAAAATATCAACGCAAGCAATTATTAACTCAATAAAATCTCGAGCGGTAATTACTGTAACCATTATTGAGTAGTGCCTTCACGTAAGAATCAATAATTGGTGCAATACCACAGGTGTGCTTCTTGTGTTTTAACCAGGAGTATTTTAACAAAGATAATTGCGATGTAATAACTACACGTTATTTTTAACCAACTTATATTTGTCGCGTTTTCTTCATCCAATCGCTTTTAGTTATGGGGCCCACACATGCATTGTCGTCAAGGCCGTTGCATGCGAATATTCCCTGACAAAGAATGAATATTTTATAACCACTTGCTTATTTTGAAATATTTGCGTATCTTACCCCTAACTATCCACATTAATCAAATCAACCCTTACTTATTTCAAAATAATAAATAGAAAATTAAATTTCATTAATAATAAGTTGGGGTCTTACACACGACATATCGTCGATATCTCATTTCTCATAAATTTTCTCTATTCAGGATGTTGTCAATGAGGCTCGGGATTGTTAGAAGCGAGATAACGAAGTACGTTCAACCGAGGACCATAACCGAGGATCATATGAAGATAGCGATCATCGAATAACGATAACCCACGGAGAAAGAAGAATACGGACAAAGGCGGTAACCACTCTGGTGGTAATCATGGCCATGAAAATAGAAGAAGCGAGTCGGGAGGAGATTTTAAAAAGAGGAGATTTAACAACGACCATGTGAAGACGTCAGCGCCAGTAGCAACTGGTTCCAAGGTAGGAGAAAGACCATCGGTCGTATGTTACAAATACGGGAAAGAGGGACATATCAGCCCAAACTGCCAACAACAGTTTAAGGTATGCTATAATTGTGGAAAAGAAGGACATATCGCTCGAGATTGTACGGTATCGAAACCCAGTCAAGTGGGAATGGTGACTCAAAAGGATGTCCCAGAAAAGTCAAAGTCAACGATTCCTGGAAGAACGTTTGTCGTGACCGGTCAAAATGCTAGGAACCCGAACGAAGTTAGCACGGGTTAGTTAATTATAAATTCTTGCGAAGTTTATACCTTCTTGAATCTGGGTTCTACCCATTCTTTTATCTCTCGTGCTTGTGCTCAACGTTTGAACTTGACTCTACGGAGAAATTAGACTTTGACCTATTTATGGAGACTCAGTTAAGAGAAACTTTCATTACATCCGTTGTTTAGAAATCTTGCTTGATTCAGTTGGCACTATCACATTACTGTTAACCTTATTTCTATAGAGATATTTGTTTTTGATGTGATTTTAAGGTTAACTACTCATCATGCGAAATTGATTACTTTCGTAAGGTTGTTAGTTTTCATATTCTAAGCAACACTGTTATTCAATTCAAGCAATCAAACCATTGTAGTCAAACATTTTTATATCAAGCCATGAAGTCATTCGTTTATTACGGATGTCAAGTTTTCTTAGTCCATGTTATGGATTTGAATAAAGACGCCGTCGATTTGAATAATATTCTGTTGTTATTGATTTTTCCCGACGTATTTCACGAAGAATTTCTTGGCTTACTCCCAAAGCCCGATATTAAATTTTGTATCGACTTTGAACCCGGTTACAAAACTCATTTCTAAAATCTCATATCGAATGGCTCTATTGAACTTCGAGGAGTTAAAAATTCAACTATAGAATTTGGTACCGAGCCTTTATCCGGTGACTTCCTTTGTGGAATGCATCGGAGCCGGACTCTCCGTAGGGACACCATATTCGATGCGATAGTAAAGCGATAGGTGTCATTGTAACGTCTTATCCAAGGTTGGGATATGAGTCACGATTGAGAACAACCTAAGTCAGTAATAAAATACGTAGCTTTCTAGGCTTAGTTGGTTATTATCGGAGATTCGTTGAAGGATATTCTCGAATCGCTATTCCATCTTATGGTGACTCGGAAAGATATAAAATTCATCTTGAGCGAGGAATGCGAGAAGAGTTTCAAGAGCTCGAGAGGAGACTCATTTCAAAGACATGTTACGACCATGCCATCCACGGAAAAGTGAGCGTGGTAGGTGGCGTGTTGAGTAGAAGATCGTATACAAATCACGAGTACGATATTGTCAAAGACCGATTTCAGTATAATTTACAAATAATAGAGATGGAGATGAAAACTCTAGGTACCCATGTGATGATATCTGAGTATAATCGACTTTAATCGATAAAGTTAAAAGTCATTTAAGCTACACCGGGGTGATGAATTTGAAAAAGGAGGTGCAAGAAGTTGTTATTTCAAAAGCGAGAATCGGTGAGGTGAGGAAAGCTCAAACCTTCGATTTATTAATCCATTTAAAATTCTTGATCGAATAGGAACTGTGGCCTCTAGACTCGTTTTACCGCCAAGTATGACACATGTTCATAACGTTTTTCATGTATCGATGTTACGTAAATATTTGGACGACCCGAACCACGTCATTGAGTTAGAACCGGACGAGATAGCCGAAGACTTAACGTACGAGGAGGTACCTGTCAAGATCTTGTAGAGGAAAGAACATGAGGTTATACCATAAGTTAAAGTTTTGTGGAGAAACCATGCTATTGAGGAAATGACCTGTGTAAGACCCCGAATTTTATGAAATAAAAGTATTCAATTTTTTTAATTACTATTCATGAGTTACTATTCACGAGTTACTATTCACGAGTTACTATTCATGAGTTACTACTATTCACGAGTTACTATTCATGAGTTACTATTCACGAGTACTATTCATGAAGCATGATAATTTTTTTTCGTAAAAAGGCATTATTCAATAATTGTTACGGTAATTCTTTATTCAATATTTTATTTTATTGATTCGATAATTGCTACGTTGATATTTTATATTATTGTTGTTTCAATAATTGTCACACGGCACTTGATATTTTCCATTATCAGACAATAATTCATATTATCTGAATAATATTATTGGATAACATTATTGGCAATGCCTAGAAAGTTACATCTCAAGGAGAGGTTTGGTCACCTAATCATTGCTACAAGAAGAGGAGAAATTCTTATTGGAAAGCCCCTCTTTCAGGAAGCGCACTGGTTGTTAATATTGTGATTATGTAATATTATTTGTGAATAATTAATTATTGATTTTTATGATGAGAAAATATTTATTTTATGTGGATATAGATGAGAAAATTTTTAAAGTGACAATTGTTGAAAATTAATATTTTATCTTTTTTACGATAAAATAATTCATTTAAATATATTATTTTAATAATATATTAACGGTGATATTTTTACAAATGAATGTGGAATATATGAGTATATGAGGAGGAAGAATATTTTTGTTACAATAAATGTTTAAAACATGTTAAACATGCCGGTGGACCCCATTTCTTATTTGAAATTTGATTATAGCTTTGTAAAATCGTCCGTTTGTGGATTTGGTCAATTTTGTTTGGAATTTGGAAAAACTTTCTTCTGCAAAGTTGTAGAGAATTGAATTTCCAATAAAAAAATCGTGAGATTTGAATTTTCTGATAAAAGGGCTATTTATTATGAATTATTAAAGTTCCGAAGTTCCGAAATAATTGATTTTTGAAAGTTTTAAATATTTTAATTTACAAAAACGTTTTTTTTGTTTTTGTCATTATTAGTGGCTGAATTCAGATGGTCAGATGGTCAGAGTGGGCGTAGGAATTTAATATATATTATATTAATATTTTATTAAATTTTACGCTTTTGGTGTTCAAAGCATTTTCCTATAAATAGGGTCTTGGGTTAGAATTGAAAATCACACCGTAAATCAAGTTTTCTCTCTCTATATTATCGGCGTATTCTTGTGAGTATTTTGAGTATACTTTGAGTATTGCTATCTCTGATGCAAGTTCGATCAAATATTATTATTCCAAATGTAATCTTCGCTCTTTTGAGGGTAAGGGGGATAGTAAGGGATTTTAAGGGTTATTATGTTTTTAGTTTCAAAATTTTTTTGAACCTTCAAAAATTCTGGAAAAATTTAAAATGATATTTTGATGAGTTTTGTAGATTGTGTCCAAAAATGGCGATTTTTGGAGGTATAGATTAGGAGTTATGGATTTTATGAGAAAAGACTATTTTAAAAGTAACCGCTTATAAATCCTTGTGATTAACTCCAAAATTGATGAAATTTTTATTGGGAGTACATCTATATAATATCAGTATACCGTGTAAATTTCAGAATTTTTGGACAAAAGTATAATTTATGATAAATGTTTAAATATTCGGTGGTTTTGGCCATATGAAAAATAGTAAATGAATTTTTAAAATTTAGAGAAAAATATATATTCAATATGGGACTATATTCTTCTAAATCCCAGAAAATAAATATTTTGGAACTGATTTGGTATTTTCATGAAAATGTTCTAGTTATGAGTAAATGAATTAAATATGTTATGTGAACTAAGAAAATTGGAAAATATGATTTTATGGCTTGAGAATCATATATGAGGTATATGCAGATTTTTGATGCGGTTTTGGTTATTGGTGATGAAATCTTATGAGTTTGGCATTTTATGATGATTAAATGCATTAATTAGTAAAGTGTAAACAATTTAATTAAATTGTTTATAAGTTTTAGAAATTATTAAATATTGTTGTAATATTGAGAATATTAAGATTTTGATATTATTAAGTGATTTTATAACATTTGGATTAAGGTGTTATAAATATTGATATGGATTTTATTATGAAACTTTATCTTTTTCGTGTCGAGGATTCTTGTCTACGCATTATACTGTACTTACGTCAAGAATATGGGGTACTATTCACGACAAATTGGTTTCTTCTCTGACCAAATTATCGTTGATTTATGAATCTTACTTTTGAAATTAAAACCATGTTTTGATTATATTATTTTTATATAACATTCTTATAACCCTAATGATAATATTTCTCTTTGACTTGAGTGTAAAGATAGGTAGATTATTGGTATGATCGTGACCATAGGTTCTCTTTGGCCAGTAGTGCAAAAGTTGAATTGTTGACTGGTATGATCATGACCATTGAATTTACAATTGAATATTTTTAGCTTAAGTGCAAAGGTGAATTGATCAACATGGTTATAATTATTGTTATATAACTTCGAAAATGATTATGTATTTCTTTGATACATGAATATCTTTTGCTTTCGTAATGCAAAGATGACACATTGTTGAATATCTTTAGCTTTGTAGTGCAAAGATGAATTATTGATGAATATCTTTGGCTCGTAATGCAAAGATGACTGTTGTTGAATATCTTTTGCACATAAAAAGATGAATTATTGATGAATATCTTTGGCTCGTAATGCAAAGATATTTTGTTGTTGAATATCTTTGCTTTGTAGTGTAAAGATGAAGCTGTTGATGAATATCTTTGGCCCGTGGTGCAAAGATGAATTTATTAGTATGATTATGAGCAGAAGCGTGATTTGGTATAACCATGATATTTGATGTTTCGGTAAAGACGGTGATGAAAATTATCTTCGCGTCCGGATGAGAAGAGAATTTAGAATCACAATTATGATTATGAGTTATTCATATGATTGTGGAAAGGCTGTTGATTGATGTTCTGGGGATAAAATAGTGTTGGTGGACTTTTAACGTGGAGAAGACAATAGACTTTATAGTCTATTTGACTCTTTTAATGGATTGCTTTCGTTTATTTGCAACTATGGTTGAAAAGTTTTATCATCTACCATATGTTCTAAATCTACGATTTATTCTTGATGAAGACTATTGATAATTTATTTATCTTTAGTGATAATATTCTTTCTTGAGCTAATTGTGCTCACCCTTTTGTTTCACAATTCCTTTCGTGTAATAAAAGTGTAATTTGGGTTGAGCGGGGATAACAAGAGAATATAACGGTGGTCTATAGTTGTTGAGGTTCTCTAAAGAGTATGGAAATAATTTTATTGAGGACTTTAGTGTGTTGTATTTTATACATCATTTAATAGTTATTTTTGGTGAATTAAATAGGTGTGGCGAACCCAACTTTAGAAGGGTGTTTTGTCACTATCATACAAGAGATGTCTAATGACATACAACCTCGTGTTATCATAAGACATGGTTGTGCTCATCCACTTGTTTGAGTATATTTACAAGCACTACTATATAATCTTGGTGTTTGTTTGGAGTATAATACCCAATTAGAGACAGTGGAGATAATGATATGTCAAGAGAAGACTCACCATTGGGAAGAATATGATAGTAATCTTCTCGTTTTTCTTTGGGGTCTATTGGGTCAACCAAGGATAATTCTGTGGCCATATGATATCTACCATAACCTAAAAGCATGGCCTCCCATGTATGAAGGTTTCCTTGAGCACTTCCCAAAGATTCTAATTTCTAAAACAGTTTTGACTATACATTTATGTAAGGTGTCATTGTGACGTGCTACAGTTGGTATATATTTAATTATATTCAAACTCACAGCATATGTGTTGTTGTATTTTGCACGACAATTGTTGTAATAAAGTTGTAGTTATTTTCCGTACCATATATTTAGCGACTCAGAATGGGTTGGATGGAATGGACCTATTTTGGGGTCGTTACAACCTGGGAGTTGGAAACGGAAATGAAAGCGAGGTATTCTCATCTTTTCGAAACACCAGGTACGTACATCAATTTCGAGGATGAAATTTCATAAAGAGGGGAGGTTGTAAGACCCCAAATTATTAATAAATGAAATTTATTTTCCTCTATTTATTATTTTAAAATAGTAAGGGTTGATTTGATTAATGTGGATAGTTATGGGTAAAATACGCAAATATTTCGTGTGGCGCCCCAAAATAGGTATACACAACACCCATTACGAGTCGCCAAATACATGGTACAAAAAGCAAACTACAACTTCAATAATACAAATGTCGTGTGAAATACGACAATATATCTTGTGAGTTTAAATATAATATTGTCTTCTAGACAATATCTATACTCAAATAAATCCCCATCATAATTATTGATTCATTATTTTACAAAATGGTGAGGACTACTAAACAACTCTCTCTAGAACCTTCATTCCATACCCGACTAGTACTCGCTACATTCGCCGCCTCACGAGAAGAAAAATGGAACAACAAGAAAAGGGTGAGCTCAACTAGCCCGATAAAGAATATTATGACTAAGATAATATACAACAAATTATCGTTAGTCTTCAACGGGGAAAAATCGATAGAATACAATAAACAACAAGTTTCGGATCAATATTCATGATTGAAATAATAATTCATAGAAGAGTTACGTAGAGAATGAAATCTACTATAATCTATGAATTTAACGGTCCATCATCAATATTTTATCCTGTAACATCAATCAATATGAATACGGAAACAAATATTCATCTTTGCACTCTACAGGCCAAAGATATTCATCGATTAGTCGTATTCATTTAAACACTGTTCATCTTTGCACTACGGGCCAAAGATATTAATCAATCGGTCGTGTTCATCTCAACACTGTTCATCTTTGCACTACAGCCAAAGATATTCTTGAAATCATTCATCTGCACTTTCTGGCCAAAGATATTCAATAATATCATCATTTAAAGGCGAGGATGATGAAAAATATTTTTAAAAAAGCGAATCCGATTGAAACAAAATGACAAGGATTAAGGATTAAGGATTCGTACTTGGTTTTATCACGCCCAAAAATACCTCAAAAATAATCATAGTGGTGTAAAATTCAAGAATGATCAAAACATGGATACAATCGAGTTAGTATCGAATAGATATTTTGGACAAAAAAGAAAATTTTATTTTTCGGTGAATAGTGCAGAGTATCGTGAATAGTGCCGTATCACGTGAATAGTAACTCAAGACACCAAAAGATAGAAATTCCAAAAAAACATCTTCACGCTTCATGAATAGTACTTCGTGAATAGTAACTCGTGAATAGTAACTTCATGAATAATAAGCTTCGTGTATAGTAACTCATGAATAGTAACCCATGAATAGTAACCCGACATGAAAAAAGTTCCAAATTTGATAAAAACTTGAGATCAACATTTCAAAGATAATGATATTGAAGAAATAATATCATTCTGAAAAAAATAATATCCCTTACCTCGAAAGATCGGTCTTTACTAATTTGAAAACCAGGATATAAGCTATGACTTGGACTTGCACCGTATAGCAATACTCAAAGTATACTCAAAATACTCACAAGAATAACGCTCGATAATA
Organism: Panax quinquefolius; assembly: GCA_020205615.1. Classification (NCBI taxonomy): domain Eukaryota; kingdom Viridiplantae; phylum Streptophyta; class Magnoliopsida; order Apiales; family Araliaceae; genus Panax; species Panax quinquefolius. Next base: position 124,139,054 of record CM035159.1, on the reverse strand, counting down.
TAGAGAGAAAACTTGATTTACGGTGTGATTTTCAATTCTAACCTAAGCTTTTATTTATAGGAAATTGCTTAACAACAAAAAGCAGAAAATTTAATAAATTAATATATATATATATATCAAATTCATACGCCAACCTTAGAATTCAGATCCTAGCATTTCCCACATGCCACCTTCTAGAAAGAAATGATAAAAAACGTTTTCATAAAATAAATAATTAAAACTTACAAAAATTAATTATTTGAACTTGAACTTCAATAATTCATAATAAATAGCCCTTTCATCAGAAAATTCGAATCTCACTTGAGTTTTTATAGGAAATTCAATTCTCTACAACTTTGCAGAAGAAAGTTTTCCAAATTCCAAATAAAAATTGGCCGAAATCCACAAGCGAAGGCGATTTTACAATTTATAATCAAATTTCGATCGATAAATGGGGTCCACTGAGCATGTTTAACATGTTTTAAACATTTATTGCAACAAAAATACTCTTCCTCCTCGTATACTCATATATCCCACATTCGATTTGTAAAAATATCACAGTTAATATATTATTAAAATAATATATTTAAATGAATTATTTTATCGAGAAAAAGATAAAATATTAATTTTCAACAATTGTCATTTTAAAAATTTTCTCCATCTATATCTACATAAAATCAATATTTTCCTCATCATATAAATCAATAATTATTCACAAATAATATTACGAGAATCCTGATATTGACAACTTGAGGCGGGTTCTAGGAAGAGGGGGCTTTCGATAAGAATTTTTCTTCTTGGCGCATGATTAGGTGACAAACCTCTCCTTGAGCCAGAACTTTCTAGACATTGCCAATAATGTTATCTAATAATATTATTAGGATAATATGAATTATTAGCCGATAATGAAAGATCTTGTGTAATGTGATTATTGAAACAACGACAATATAAAATATCAATATGACAATTATTAACTTCGATAAAATCTTTGAGCGATAATTCACGTAACCATTATTGAGTAGTGCCTTCTACGTAAGAATCAATAATTGGTGCGATACCGAAGTCTTCTTTGTTGACAAGCAGCGTATTAGTGTGTTTTTAACCACGGGTATTCAGCGGTATTAGCGGTAACAACTTCTGGCCGATTATTTAAAAACAACTTATATTTGTCGTTTTCTTCATCGATCACTTTTTCAGTTATGGGGCCCACACATGCATTTGCTTGTGGTTATACGAATATTTCCAAGCGATCTGAATATTCCACGACTGACGAATATTCTAAGCGATAATGAATATTTTATAACCCTTAACTATCACATTAATCAAATCAACCACTACTTATTTCAAAATAATAAATAAAGGAAATTCCTTTTATTTAAAAATTTAGAGGTCTTACATTTGAATAAGCAAGTGGTTATAATTTATTCATTATAATAGAATATTCATTATTGGATTTCGAGAATCGAAGACGCTGAAAATATTGATTTTATGTGGATCTTAGATGGAGAAAATTTTAATGATAAATTGTCATTGAAAATTAAATTTTATCTTTTTTGATAAAATAATTCATTTAAATATATTATTTTAACAATATATTAATTGATATTTTTATAATGAATTGGGATACGAAAGGAAAATATTGATTTTATGTGGATATAAAAGTTGAAAATTAATATTTTTTGTTAAAGCATTAAATATTTTAACACATATTTTGTGTGTTGGTGGACACAATTATTGATAGAAATTTGATTATAACTTGTAAAATCGCGTTTGTGGATTTCGTTAATTTTTGTTTAGAATTTAGAAAAACTTCCTTACTGAAGTTGTAGATAATGGAATTTCCTATGGAAATACGTGAGTTTGAATTTTTCCGATAAAAACTATTTATTATGAATTATTTAAGTTTGAAGCTCGAAATAATTGATTTTGGAAGTTTTAATTATGTTTTTTAAGAAAAACGTTTTTTAAATGTTAGTGGCCATCTTTAACATGTGCTTGGTGGCTGAAATTTGATTTCAAAGTGGGCGTAGGAATGTGTTTTGTAAATATTAATATTATATTAAATTTTTCATTTTTGGAATTCTAAGCATTTTCCTATAAATAGGTGCTTAGGTTAGAATTGAAAATCACAATTTTAAATCAAGTTTTCTATCTATATTATCGGTTTATTTTTGTGAGTATTTTGAGTATACTTTGAGTATTGCTATATTGCAAGTTCAAGTCATAGCCTTTATATCCTGTTTCAACCAAGTAAATTCTTTTCGAGGTAAGGGATGTTATTTCTTCTCAAATGATATTATTTCTTCAATATCATTATCTTTGAAATATTGGTTGGAACTTTTATCAAATTTGGAACTTTTTCATGGGGTTACTATTCATGAGTCTTATTCACGAGTTATGTTATGATTCTTATTTACTGAGTTACTTAATCACAGTACTATTCATGGCGTGAAGATGTTTTTTTTTGTGAAATTTCTATCTTTTGGTGTCGAGTTACTTATTCACGTATCTCAAGACTATTCACGATATCTGAAGATTATTCACCAATCTGACTATTCATTGAAAATAAAAAAATTTCTTTCGTCAAAATATATCTATTCGGATACTAGTTTTGATTGTATCCATGTTTTGATCATTCTTGAATTTTACACCACTATGATTATTTATGAGGTATTTTTGGACATGAAATAATCAAATACTGAATCCTTAATACTTGTTCTTTTGTTTTTTTGGATTCGTTTTCTTTAAAATATTTTTCATCATCCTCGGTCTAAATGATGATATTATTGAATATATTTGGCCAGATAGTAAAGATGAATGATTTCTTGATGAATATATTTGGCCCAGTGCAAAGATGAGCAGTGTTGAGATGAAATACGACCGATCGATTAATATCTTTGGGCGTAGTGCAAAAGATGAACAAGTGTTTAAATGAACATGATCAATCGATGAATATCTTTGGCTGTAGTGCAAAGATGAATATTTGATTCAGATATATATTGATTGATGTTCTGAGGATAAAATATCGACGATGAACTTTTAAATTCATATATAGAAGATAGTAGTTTGCATTCTCTACTTACCTCTTCTAATGAATTGTTGTTTCCGGCTGCGGTTGTTGATTTAAAACCGGTTGTCTATTGTGATTCTATTAGATTTTTTCTGTTGAAGACTAACGATAATTTGTTGTATATTATCTTAGTCATAATATTCTTTCTTGGGCTAGTTGAGCTCACCCACCCTTTTCCTTTTTGTTCCATTTTTCTTCTCGGGGAGGCGAGAGAAATAGCAGTCTTAGTCGGGATATGGAATGAAGGTTTTTAGAGAGTTGTTTAGTAGTCCTCACCATTTTATAAAATAATGTATCAATAATTATGATGGGGATTTATTTGCATGTGGATATTATCTAGAAGACAATAATTGTATTTAAACTCACAATATATATATTCTTGCGTATATTTTGCACGACAAATGTATTAATAAAGTTGTAGTTATTTTTACATTACCATGTATTTGGCGACTCGAGAATGGGTTGGATGGAATGGACCTATTTTGGGGCGTCCACAGACTCAGATTAGAGAAACTTTCATTACATCCGTTGTTTAGAAATCTTGCTTGATTCAGGTTGGCACTATCATATTACCTGTTAACCTTATTTCTATAGAGATATTTGCTTTTGATGTGATTTTAAGGTTAACTACTCATCATGCCGAAATTGATTACTTTCGTAAGGTTGTTAGTTTTCATATTCTTAAGCAACCTGTTATTCGAATTCAAGCAATCAAACCATTGTAGTCAAACATTTTCATATCAAGCCATGAAGTCATTCGTTTATTACGGATGTCAAGTTCTTAGTCCATGTTATGGATTTGAATAAAGACACGTCAGATTTGAATAATATTCCTGTTGTTATTGATTTTTCCTGACGTATTTCCTGAAGAATTTCTTGGTTTACCCCCAAAGACTCATATTAAATTTTGTGTCGACTTTGAACCCGGTACAAAACTCATTTCTAAAATCTCATATCGTATGGCTCCTATTGAACTTCAGTAATTAAAAATTCAACTATAGAATTTGGTACTTGAATCTTTATCTGGTGACTTCCTTTGTGGAATGCAAAGCCAGAACTCTCGTAGGGGACACCATATTAAATGCGATAGTAAAGCGATAGGTGTCATTGTAACGTCTTATCAAGGTTGGGATATGAGTCACGGTTGAGAACAACCTAAATCATTAATCGAAATCGTAGCTTTGAGGCTTAGTTGGTTATTATCGGAGATTCGTTGAAGGATATTCTCGAATCGCTATTCCATTAACGCAAATTTGACTCGGAAAGATATAAAATTCGTCTTTGAGCGAGGAATGCGAGAAGAGTTTCCAAGAGCTCAAGAGGAGACTCATTTCAGCACATGTTCTGACCATGCCATCCTGAAAAAGCGAACGTGGTAGCTGACGTGTTGAGTAGAAGATCGTATATGTGACGCCCCCAAAATAGGTATACATCACCCATTCTGAGTTGTCAATACATGGTACAGAAACAATTACAACTTTATTATTACAACAATAAAGCTGTGAGTTTAAATACAAATATTATCTTCTGCACAATATCTATACTCAAAGAAATCCTCATCACATTTATTGATACATTATTTTACAAAATGGTGAGGACTACTAAACAACTCTCTCTAGAACCTTCATTCCATACCCAGGCAGCGTACTCGCGTATATTCTCGCCTCCGAGAAAAATGGAACAAAAAGGAAAAGGGTGAGCTCAACTAGCTTTCGATAAGAATATTATGACTAAGATAATATACAACAAATTATCGTTAGTCTTCAACAGGAAAAAATCTAATAGAATACAATAGACAACAAATTTTAAATCAATATTAGCAGCAGAAATAATAATTCATTAGAAGAGTTAAGTAGAGAATGCAAACTACTATCTTCTATGTATGAATTTAAAAGTTCATCGTCTATCTTTTATCCCTGTAACATCAATCAATATACATACGGAATCAAATATTCATCTTTGCACTACTGGCCAAAGATATTCATCGATTGGTCGTATTCATTTAAACACTGTTCATCTTTGCACTACTCTGGCCAAAGATATTCTTGAGAAATCATTCATCTTTTACTAGGGGCCAAAGATATTCCATAATATCATCATTTAAGATGAAGATGATGAAAATATTTTAAAAAAGCGAATCCGGTGAAACAAAAATGACAAGGATTAAGGATTAAGGATTCGTACTTTGTTTTATTCACATCCAAAAATACCTCAAAAATAATCGCAAGTGGTGTAAAATTCAAGAATGATCAAAACATGGATACAATCAAAGCTAGTATCCGAATAGATATTTTGGACAAAGAGAAGAAATTTTATTTTTATGATTGAATAGTCTTAGTATCGTGAATAGTCCAGTATCGTGAATAGTAACTCTCAGAGACACCAAAAGATAGAAATTCCACAAAAACATCTTCACGACTTCACTAATGAATAGTACTCGTGAATAGTAACTCGTAAATAGTAACTCATGAATAGTAACTTTCGTGAATAGTAACTCATGAATAGTAACCCCGAGCATGAAAAAGTTCCAAATTTGATAAAAGTTCCAACCAATATTTCAAAGATAATGATATTGAAGAAATAATATCATTTGAGAAGAAAATAACATCGCTTTTCGAAGATTAAGACTTCAAATTAAAAACAGGATATAGGCTATGACTTGGACTTGCACCGTATAGCAATACTCAAAGTATACTCAAAATACTCACAAGAATACGCTCGATAATATAGAGAGAAAACTTGATTTACGGTGTGATTTTCAATTCTAACCTAAGACCTTATTTATAGGAAATTGCTTAGAACACAAAGCGAGAAAATTTAATAAATTAATAATATAATTATATAAATTTTCTACACATGCCTAGAATCTGATTTCAGCCATCAAACACATGCCACATTCTAGAAAAAGTAAGAAAAAACGTTTTTCTAATTTTAAATATTTTAAACTTCCAAAAATCAATTATTTCAGAGATTCGGAACTTCAATAATTCATAATAAATAGCCCTTTCATCAGAAAATTCGAATCTCGCGAGTTTTTATAGGAAATTCAATTCTCTACAACTTTGCAGAAGAAAGTTTTTCCAAATTCCAAATAGAAATTGACCGAAATCCACAAACGGACGATTTTACAGGCTATAATCAAATTTCAGTCAATAAATGGGGTCCACCGACATGTTTTGTAACAACCCCAAAATAGGTCCATTCCATCCAACCTATTCTGAGTCGTTAAATACATGGTACAGAAATAACTACAACTTTATTACAACAATTGTCGTGCAAAATACAACAACACATATCTTTGTGAGTTTGGATACCAATATATACCTGTTGTAACTCTGGACACCAACTTGGATAACACGTCACCATGACACCTTACATAAAGGTACAGATCAAAAGCTGTTTTAGAAATTAGAATCTTTGGGAAGTGCTCAAGAAAACCTTCATACATGGGAGGCCGTGCTTTTAGGTTATGGTAGATATCATATGGCCACGTAATTATCCTTGGTTGACCCAATAAACCCCAAAGAAAAGCGAGAAGATTACTATCATATTCTTCCCAATGGTGAGTCTTCTCTTGACATATCATTATCTCCTTTGTCTCTAATTGGGTATTATACTCCAAACAAACACCAAGATTATATAGGTAGTGCTTGTAAATATACTCGCAAGATGGATGAAAGACAACCATGTCTTATGATAACACGAGGTTGTATGTCATTAGACATCTTTATGATAGTGACAAAACACCCTTCCAAGTTAAATTCACCTCACCCTCAACATCTATAGACCACCACTCTATTCCTCACTTATCCCCAGCTCGACCCGGATACACTTTTATTACGAAAGGAATTGTGAAACAAAAGGGTGAGCACAACTAGCTCGATAAAGAATATTATGACTAAAGATAAATAAATTATCAATAGTCTTCATCGAGAATAAATCGTAGATTTAGAACATATGGTAGATGATAAAACTTTTCAACCATAGTTGCGGCGGAATGAGCAATCCATTAGAAGAGTCGAATAGACTATAAAGTCTATTATCTTCTCCACGTTAAAAGTCCACCAACAATATTTTATCCCGTAACATCAATCAGCGGTTCCTTTCCACAATTATATGAATAACTCATAATCATAATTGTGATTCTAAATTCTCTTCTCATCCGGGACGAAGATAATTTTCATCAATTTGTCTTTACGAAACATCAAATATCATGGTTATACCAAATCACGTTCTCATTCATAATCATACTAATAAATTCATCTTTGCACTGCGAATCAAAGATATTCATCAACAGATTCATCTTTACACTACAAAGCTAAAGATATTCAACAACAGGTCATCTTTGCATTACGAGCCAAAGATATTCATCAATAATTCATCTTTGCACTACAAATTTAAAGATATTCATCAACAAGTCATCTTTGCATTCTGAGCCAAAGATATTCATCAATAATTCATCTTTGCACTACTGGTTAAAGATATTCATCAACAAGTCATCTTTGCATTATAAGCCAAAAGATATTCATCAATAATTCATCTTTTGCACTACATGGTAAAGATATTCAACAACAGTCATCTTTGCATTACGAGCCAAAGATATTCATCGATAATTCATCTTTGCACTACTGAAATTTAAAGATATTGACAACAAGTCATCTTTGCATTACAAGCCAAAGATATTCATCAATAATTCATCTTTGCACTACAAAGCAAAAGATATTCAACAACAGTCATCTTTGCATCACGAGCCAAAGATATTCATCAATAATTCATCTTCAGACTACAAATTTAAAGATATTCATCAACAAGTCATATCCATATTTATAACACCTTAATCCAAATGTTATAAATCACTTAGAAATCTCATAATCTAATATTATTAATATTATAATAATATTTTAATCATTTCTTAAACTTATAAACAATTTAATTAAATTGTTTACACTTTACTAATTAATGCATTTAATCATCATAAAATGCCAAACTCATAAAATTTCATCACCAATAACCAAAACCCTCATCAAAAATCTGATATACCTCTATATATGATTCTCAAACCATAAAATCATATTTTCTAATTTTCTTACTTCACATAACATATTTAATTCATTTACTCATAACTAGAACATTTTCATGAAAATACCAAATCGGTTCCAAAAATATTTCTTTTTACGGGATTTAGCATAAAATAGTCCCATATTGAACATATATTTTCGAAATTTTAAAAATTCATTTACTATTTTTTTCATATGGCCAAAACCAGAATATTTAAACATTTATCATAAATTGTACTTTTATCCAAAATTTCAAATTCATGAGTAGTACATCGATATTATATAGATGTACTCTCAATAAAAATTTCATCAATTTTGGAGTTAACCGCAAAGGAGTTATAAGCGATTACTTTTAAAATAGTCTTTTCTCATAAAATTCATAACTCTCAATCTATACATCCAAAAATACCTCAAAATAATCATAGTGGTGTAAAATTCAAGAATGATCAAAAACATGGATACAATCAAAGCTAGTATCCGAATAGATATTTTAGTCGAAAAGAAAAATTTTCATTTTTAATTGAATAGTCGTGATAGATTCGTGAATAGTCTTAGTATCGTGAATAGTAACTCCGATACCAAAAGATAGAAATTCCACAAAAAAAACATCTTCACGCTTCGTGAATAGTAACTCGTGAATAATAACTCGTGAATAGTAACTCGTGAATAGTAACCATGAATAAGTAACTCATGAATAGTAACCCCAGACATGAAAAAGTTCCAAATTTGATAAAAACTTGGATCGACATTTCAAAGATAATGATATTGAAGAAATAATATCATCCGAGAAGAAAATAACATCCCTTACTATCCTTACCTCAAAAAAAGGAAGACTTACATTTGGATATCGGATATGACATCAATGAAACTTGCAATCGATGAATATCAACTCACCAAGTATCTAAATACTCACAAAATACACTCAATAATCTAGAGAGAAAAAGAGAAAACTTATGTTTACGGTGTGATTTTCAATTCTAACTTAGCCCCTCTATTTATAGGAAAATGTTAGCCCGTAAAGCAGACTTGACTGCAACACGATGGCTTTACGCTACTATTCCACCCACCAAAAAATCAGCCATCTTCCCCAACAACCAAGAGTGGGGCCCACTTAATTCTAGAATTTTCCACCAAAACCTAATTTCCGAATCGATTACCTCTTAAAATTCATAACAAATCATACGTTCATTTTTAACGGTTCAAAATTTGTGGACATATACTCAACTTATATATGTATAACATATCCAAAAATTACAACGATCCAACGGTCGGATCAAAATTTATAACTCACGCAATATAGTGAAGAACAACGATTTTTGGACTATTAGTCCTTGGACGATTTCATTCAAAATTTCACCACGAAATATCTACAAAGAATTTTTGGGTGATTCAAATTTCTCTGATTAGCTTACTTCTAGGGCTTTCTTTTGATATATGGCTCATCTCTTAACTCATTATACAAAAAGAGTTATGGATTTTACAAAATCAAGTAATAAACTAATTTTACGAAAATCCCATATTTTGTTCTCCATTTCAACAAATCTTGATAAAACACCTCATCATTAATTACGTGACGCCCCCAAAATTAGGTATCGTCACCCATCTTGAGTCGCCACTTACATGGTACATAAATTCAAATACAACTTACTAATATAAGCGTAGGTATGCAATCGACATAAACTATGAGTTTGAATACAAATATTGTCTACTAGATATTATACAAACTCAAAAGGAGTCCTCATTACAACTATTATCACACTATTTCACGAATAGTGAGGACTATTAATGCTATCCTCTCGGACCATTACTTCGTTCCCGACTCGTCCCGGACTATGTTCTCATTTCTGAAGAAACGGTGAAAGAAAGGGTGAGCTCAACTAGCCCAAGAAGAAATATTATGACTAAGATAATGCGAGAATAAATTATCATTAGCCTTCAACGATGTTAAGCGAGATAAAATACAATAGACAACCGGTTTAAGCTGCGGTGAATAAGCAATCCATTAAAAGAGTCAAGTAGAGAATAAAGTCTACTATCTTTTAGGTTTTAAAAGGTTTTCATCAATTTTTATCATTTGAGACTCACTTAATAAATAAACCACCACATCTAATCATCCCTGTACCACGGTCGAGGATTTTCATCAAATTATCAATGGTCATGACTATCTTAGAATCACCCCTGGTCATAATCATACCAAAATTATCCATCATTTGCATTCTGTGCCCACCGAGGACTTTGTCACATCATTTATATCAAGTCGTGATTATACCGAATGATCCCACGGTCATAATCATACTAAGTTCATCTATGCACGTAAGCAAAGATAACATAATATAACATGAGGATGATGACAATGACATAATAATTCAATAAAACAAGTTCAAGAATTATTTAATCCATGAATTATTAACGTCCAAATTGTCGACATGATCTTTGTTTTCAGTAGAGTAAAATTCAAGAATGATCGGAAAAATATTTCCATGAAAGATCTTTGGATGAAACGCAAATATCAAGGATATTCTACTAATTTCATGGAGTATAGAAGTCAAAGTTTTAACCATTTGGGTATAATAAAGAATGGAATAACAAAAGAAATCACCATGCATGCGATTGCTTGCATGAAAAGTTATTCCAACAGAATAATAATAATGGAACCGGTCGGTGAAATTCACTGCAAGCGAGGATGTTCAACGAGAATAATAAAGATGGAACCGGATCCGGTGTAAAACACACGATAGGATATTCCAACGAGAATGATAAAAAGCGGAACCGGTCCGGTGTAAAAACACATGCATGGATGTTCCAACGAGAATAATAAAAAGCGGAACCGGTCAGGTGTAAAACACTGTGATGAGGATGTTCCAATGAGAATAATAGAAGAATGTCACCAAGTATAGGGTAAATCACAGATATCTGAGTTATTCCAAGCAGAATAATAAGCAATGGAATAACATAAGGATTTCACCAAGTATAGGGTATGTCTGGCGTATCTCTGGTTATGTATAGGGTATGCCACTTTTACGAGTTATTCAACAGAATAATAGTGAATGGAATAATGTAAATTCTCTTCAAGAAGAAAGAATAACACCACCTCACAGTAAAAAGAACTGAATATAGAAGTAGTGAAGTAGCAGAATACTCTTCTTCTTTCTATAACTTTTCTCTATAGCTTCTCTCATAATTTCTCTCTACAGAGTTTCAATGAATTCGTAAGAAAATAATGAAGGAATGAGCTTTATTTATAGGAAAATGGAATGCATAGTAACTAATCCATGAGCGGTCCAGATTGATTTACTTTAATCGGCGGATTCCATATTTAAAGAAAATCTTTTAAATAAAATATAATATATTCTATTTATATAAAAACATTTTACTATGCAAACCTTTATGCAATACTATGCAAAACACTATTATGCAAAACACTATGCAACACTATGCATAATAAAATATAATATATTCTATTTATAGAATAACTTTAATAAAGTATTCTATTTTATATAAAAGATGTTTACGCTTTTATTACGTTAATAATCTGAATAAAACAAAAGCGTCATTATCATTATAATAATTCATATTATTAATAATAAATGATAATGGAATCAAACCGAGTGACTTCTCACATAAGCATGATAATCAATACCTGGTATCTTTCTTATGCAACCACACTTATTATTCTTTGTACTTTTACTAATGAAAGTAGTTCAACAAGTAACCACGGTAAAACTTCCGTAGTTATTTCAATAAAATATTTTGTCGTTTTCTCGATCAAAACAATAATTACATTTAATGAGGTCCACTAATGATTGAGTAGTTATGCGAATATTCCTCGCTAAGCCAAGAATATTCCCAGACCAATCGAATATAATATAACCACTTGCATACTTTTGCAAAATTTATAAATACTACCCACAACTATAATATTATCTTAAATTCACACCATAATATTAAAAAATTATTTCAACAAAATTTAAATCTTTATTGATAAAATCTGGGGTCTCACAATCTCCCTCCTTATGGAATTTAAGCCCCTCGAAATTAGGGTACGTATACTGTATGATAAAGAGATGAGGATACCTTGAATACCTTTATCGTTTAAAAATATTAAATTCATCTTTGAAATCGCCAAAGCTATTCATTAACAATTCATCTTTTGCACTACAAAGCTAAAGATATACAAATCAGTAAAACCAATAATGCTAAGACGCAGCGACTTAATAGTATCACGACCACGAATTATCCATGCACCTTCGGCAAGGATATTCGTGTTTTCAATCTGAGTTATGATTATCTAGAACAATCACAGTCATAATCATACCAAGTCCATCTATGCACGCGTAAGCCACGGATGACTTTGAACGCATCCATGAATTAATATTTCATTCTTTGAGACTCAAATTTCAATAATTAATCCACATCATCGAATCATCCCCGCACTTCTGGCCGAGGATATTCATTAGTATCACGACCACAAAAATTATCCATGCACTACTACTAAAGATAATTGTGTATTCATTTACTGATTATGATTATACCGAATAATCCGTGGTCATAATCATACCAAGTTCATCTATACACTAAGTGCCACGAGATGACTTTCAACATAATATAAACATGAGGATAATGATATAAAGAATCAATCAAATGAGATAAAGGATAAATATTAAACATTTATAATATAATTTATCCAGGATTCAAGAATATCCCCATGTTATCAATCATTTAATAATCTCATAATCTAATAACATTAATATTATAACAATATTTTAATCACTTCTTAAATTTATAAACAATTTATCTTAATTGTTTTACACTTTACCATATAATGCATTTAATCATTCAAAATGTCATACTCATAAGATATCATCACCAATTATCAAATCCCTCATCAAAAAATATGCATATACTCTATATAGGATTCTCAGCCATAAAATCCTATTTTCAACTTTGTTACTTCACATAACATATTTAACTCATATGTTCAGTAACTAAACTATTTTCATGAAAATACCAAATCAGCCCCAAAAATATTTCTTTTCTGGGATTTAGCATAATATAGTCCCATAATGAAAATATATTTTTCTCGGAATTTTAAAATTTATTTACTATTTTTAAAAATCAATTTCACTTAATTCCTTAAGAAATTAGCTACCTCAAGTTTAACTCCAAAATTCCCAAATCTTGGCAGGACCTTACACATGTTAACTTGAGCTTCAGTTTAAATTTCATGGTCATCGGAGTTATAGAACTCGGTTATAGCGTTTTTACCGTCGGAAAAACCTAAATATTGAAATAGTCATAACTTGCTCATTTTAAGTCAGAATGAGCTCATTTTTGGACAGGAGGTACTTTATACCATATACTTTCATGTCCCAAAAGGCCAGAATTTTTCTCATAATTTAAGTGGCCGAAACAGCCTCTCTAAAATCATGGCAGAAGCTTTTTCGGTTTTTGCAGCTTTGCACTCCTTTGCTAAAATCAGTCCACACAAAAATCTACAACACCTTTTCCAGTAATTCCACTTGGATTAGTTAGGTAACTCATAGATCTAACTCTAGGACTTGACCACATTCAAAAATTCAAAATATAATAGGAGATATGGTCAATTGAATTTTATGTTACGTTTTTCACCAAAAATCGATTTTCAACTCTTTGTGATTTCTAAGACACTTTCATGTTTTACATACTAACCAACATAACTCATCATAAAACTTACTAATACCACGAATACCCATGATTTTCATTATTCCAATGCTTTTATTATGACTTTCATCATAAACCACGTAAATTCGTTCATTTAGTTGAAGAAATATTTGAGGGTTTAAGAAATGGGTTTTTATCTTTGGGGTCAATACAAAATTCGATTTCACGCTCTAGGGTAGGCTAGGAAATCTTCAAGAATCGTCAAGAAATTTATTAATGATAGAATTATCATTCAAAAGCATTACTCTTATCCAAGACTTGGATATGACGTCACATTGATACTGTGTGACTTCATCCCTTAACCTAGATAGCACCTCACAATGATACCTATAAACTTGCCATCTTCATTCACGATGTCGCCTCTGAGAAAGTCCGGCCGGTGCATTCCACACAAGGAAGTCAACAACGAAAGGTTGAGAGCTTTTTCTTAAGCGATATAATGATGATTAACTTTAGGGTTTGGTTACTTTGAATTCAGTATAACGGGTTGGTTATGAATATAAAAGCTAACAACCTTACGAAAAGCATGATGATTAGCTAACCAATTGATTCCTAAAAATCACATCAAAAGGCAAGTATTTTCAAAAGATAAGATCGACAGTAGCGTGAAAATGTTTATTTGAATCAACAAGATTTAAAAATAGTAAGCGGTAATTGAAGGCTCCTACTAACGAAGTTTTAACCAATAAGTCAAAGTTTAACTTCTTGAGTCAAATTTAAGCGTTGAACACAACTAGGTGAAATAAAGAGTGGGTAGAACTTGTATTGAATAAAGTATAGACTTAGCATTAATTTATAATTAACTTACCCGTAATAACCCGTTCGGTTTCTCGACAAGCGCTCTCGCTTAAATTACCGAAGTTTGACTTTACTATAGGGTACATTCCACCCTTAAGTGCTTCTTCACATTCTCGATCCATTATTTGAATCATTATTCTCGATCCATATCGAATTCGGGTTGACTGCTTATGCATGTGGTAATTAGAATTCGATGTTGGGTTCTCCAATTCTTGTCCAAAAAGCAAAGTCCATTTCATCTATTTTGGCTTTATTGGATCGGACGTCTTTTCTACACTATCAACGCGTTGTGCGCTTTTTTACCCATGCATCGCTTATTCTCCTTCGTTCGGTTGTTTCTTCTTTTAGGCGATCTTTGATTTTAAATTCTCGATTCAACTTTAATATCTTACACCGCCAAAGCGTGATTTTGTTCGAGCATCACATATCGGGTAACCCAATTTTGAATTGTTGTATCCCTTTGTTCCACGACCGTTAGTTCTTTGAGTTCTTGACTCTGTTCTTCTAGCTCACGAACACGATTTTGTAATTCTAAGTTTTGATCATAAATTTCTTCTAACCAATTCTCCTCGGGTTCTCTTCTTCCTCTTCTTCTTCTTCTTCCTCACTTTCATTTGCTACCTCTGCAACTAGCTCGGGTGCAACAATTAGTTCTTCATTCACTACGTGGATATCTCTAATTTGTTCCTCGTCGACCTTTGCATTAACACGATTAGTGATTAAAGGTGTCACAGCGGTCACATTCACTCCATTGTGAATATTTTCATTTGCCATTTCAAACACCGCCACAACACGAGGTTAATTAATATATCAAATATTATCCTATACTCGTGAGACCAATTAAATACCAAATAAACTTAGGTAGGTCATACTAGCGAAGGAATTTCCGTCTCTCCCTCCTAGTTCTTATCTCACATCTTAGCTGAGGATCATATATCGATACCAGCTGTAACTCATGTCCCAATAGTGACGGCACCTCACGATGGTATCGGTTTCCACATCCAGTAAGGCGTCCCCTACGGAGATAGTCCGGTGCATGCATCCCATCAACAGAAGTCACCGGTGAGAGGCTGGGGCTCTTTACTTATAGCTTTGATACTAAAAGTGACGCCCCCAAAATTAGGTATCGTCACCCATCTTGAGTCGCCACTTACATGGTACATAAATTCAAATACAACTTATTAATATAAGCGTAGGTATGCAATCGACATAAACTATGAGTTTGAATACAAATATTGTCTACTAGATATTATACAAACTCAAAAGAGTCCTCATTACAACTATTATCACACTATTTCACGAGAATAGTGAGGACTATTAATGCTATCCTGCGGACCATTACTTCGTTCCCAGGCTCGTCCCGGCTATGTTCTCATTTCTGAAGAGAACGGTGAAAGAAAAGGTGAGCTCAACTAGCCCAAAGAAGAAATATTATGACTAAGATAATGCGAGAATAAATTGTCATTAGCCTTCAACAAAGTGTTAAGCGATAAAATACAATAAACAACCGGTTTAAGCTGCGGTGGAATAAGCAATCCATTAAAAGAGTCGAGTAGAGAATAAAGTCTACTATCTTTTAGGTTTTAAAAAGGTTTTCATCAATTTTTTATCATTTGAGACTCGACTTAATAAATAAACCACCACATCTAATCATCCACGTACCACGGTCGAGGATTTTCATCAAATTATCAATGGTCATGACTATCCGAATCATCCCTGGTCATAATCATACCAAAAATTATCCATCAACTTTGCATTACAGGGCCACCGAGGACTTTGTCACATCATTTATATCAAGTCATGATTATACTAGAATGATCCTCGTCATAATCATACTAAGTTCATCTATGCACGCGTAAGCGAAGATAACATAATATAACATGAGGATGATGACAATGACATAATAATTCAATAAAACAAGTTCAAGAATTATTTAATCCATGAATTATTAACGTCCAAATTGTCAACATGATCTCAATTTTCGTAGAGTAAAATTCAAGAATGATCGGAAAAATATTTCCATGAAAAGATCTTTGGATGAAACGCAAATATCAAGGATATTCTACTAATTTCATGGAGTATAGAAGTCAAAGTTTTAATTTGGGTATAATAAAGAATGGAATAACAAAAGAAATCACCGTGCATGCGGTGATTGGCATAGTATAGCGAGGTTATTCAACAGAATAATAATAATGGAACCGGTCGGGTGAAATTCACAAGCGAGGATGTTCCAACGAGAATAATAAAGATGGAAACGGATCCGGTGTAAAACACGAGATAGGATATTCAGCCAGAATGATAAAAAGGCGGAACCAGTTAGGTGTAAAACACATGCGAGGATGTTCCAATGAGAATAATAAAAGCGGAACCGGTCGGGTGTAAAAACACATGCGGATGTTCCAGCGAGAATAATAGAAGAATGTCACCAAGTATAGGGAAAAGCAGCGTATCTGAGTTATTCAATGAGAATAATAAGCAATGGAATAACATAAAGATTTCACCAAGTATAGGGTATCTGGCGTATACTGAGGTTATGTATAGGGTATGCCACTTTTACAAAGTTATTCAATGAGAATAATAGTGAATGGAATAATGAAGTTCTCTTCAAGAAGAAAGAATAACACCCTTACTAGTAAAGTAAAAAATGAATATAGAAGTAGTGAAGTAGCGAATACTCTTCTTCTTTCTATAACTTTCTCTCTATAGCTTCTCTCTATAATTTCTCTCTACAGAGTTTCAATGAATTCGTAAGAAAATAATGAAGGAATGAGCTTTATTTATAGGAAAATGGAATGCATAGTAACTAATCCATGAGCGGTCAGATTGATTTACTTTAATCGACGGTCCATATTTAAAGAAAAATCTTTTAAATAAAATATAATATATTCTATTTATATAAAAACATTTTACTATGCAAACACTATGCAATCTTATGCAAAACACTATGCAAAAAAACACTATGCAACACTATCGTAATAAAATATAATATATTCTATTTATAGAATAACTTTAATAAAGTATTCTATTTTATATAAAAGATGTTTTGTTTTATTACGTTAATAATCTGAATAAAACAAAAGCGTCATTATCATTATAATAATTCATATTATTAATCGTGATAATGGAATCAAACCGGTGACTTCTCACATAAGCATCGATAATCAATACTGGTGCTTCTATGCAACCACACTTATTCTTGTACTTTTACTACAAGAGTAGTTCAACAAGTAACCACGGTAAAACTTCCGCCGTTATTTCA
This sequence comes from Panax quinquefolius, assembly GCA_020205615.1. Taxonomy (NCBI): domain Eukaryota; kingdom Viridiplantae; phylum Streptophyta; class Magnoliopsida; order Apiales; family Araliaceae; genus Panax; species Panax quinquefolius. Next base: position 124,121,191 of record CM035159.1, on the reverse strand, counting down.
ATAAAATATTTTTGTCGTTTTCTCAATCAGAAGACAATAATTACATTGTGGGGTCCACTAATGATTGGTAGTTATGCGAATATTCCTGCTAAACCAGAATATTCCCAGACCAATCGAATATAATATAACCACTTGCATACTTTGCAAAATTTATAAATACTACCCACAACTATAATATTATCTTAAATTCACACCATAATATTAAAAAATTATTTCAACAAAATTTAAATCTTTATTGATAAAATCTGGGTCTCACAAATTCCTTCACTTATAACCACATAAATAAATCCATCATTTATATCCACATCAAATAAATATTTTCTTATCATATGAATCAATAATTAATTATTCACAAACAATATTACAGAATCACATTTATGACAACCGGTAGTTCCCAGAAAGAGGGCTTTCAATAAGAATTTCTCCTTCATTTGGCGCAATTAGGTGACCAAACCTCTCTCGATGTAACTTTCTAGACATTACCAATAATGTTATCTAATAATATTATTCAAATAATATGAATTATTGAATCGATAATAGAAAATCATGCGGTGATAATTATTGAACAACAATAATAAAATATCAACACAAAGAATTATTGAATCAATAAAATAAAATATTGAGCAGTAATTATCTTGAATAATTATTGAAAGTAGTGCCTTCTCATGCGTAAGAATCAATAATTGAAAAAAAATCTTGTAATACCTGGTGTCTTCTTTACGCAACAACGCGTATTACTTTACTTTTTACCAAGGGTATTCCAACAAATGTTAATTGTGAACGATTACTGTAGTTATTTATAAAAACTCAAATTTGTCGTTTTCTCCATCCGGACGCTTATACATTATATGGGCCCATAAATGATCGCTATCGCGCATTTGAATATTCCCAAGCGGAAAGAATATTCCACGACCAAACGAATATTCTAAACAACAATGAATATTTTATAACCACTTGTGTATTTTGAAAAAAAATTCATATATCACCCTTAACTTTAACTTTTATCAATTTAACCATTTACTGAATAGAAAAATTGAATACTTTTATTTCATAAAATTCGGGGTCTTACATGTTTAACATGTTTTAAACATTTATTGCAACAAAAATACTCTTCCTCCTCGTATACTCTATATATCCCACATTCGTTGTAAAAATATCACCATTATTATATTATTAACATATAATAATATATTTAAATGAATTATTTTATCGAGAAAAGATAAAATTTCAATTTTCAATAATTGTCACAATAAAATTTTCTCCATCTATATCCACATAAAATCAATATTTTTTCTCATCATATGAATCAATAATTAATTATTCACAAATAATATGTAATCACAATATCGACAACTGACGAGCGGTTCAGGGAAAGAGGGGCTTTTAATAAGAATTTCTTCTTCTTTGGTAGCGCAATTAGGTGACCAAACCTCTCCTTGAACATGTAACTTTCTAGACATTACCAATAATGTTATCTAATAATATTATTCGGATAATATGAATTATTGCTTCGATAATGAAAAATCTTGTGTAATGACAATTATTAAAACAACAAAGAATATAAAATATCAACGCAACAATTATTAACTCAATAAAATATTGAACAATAATTACTATAACCATTATTGAGTAGTTCCTTCACGTAAGAATCGATAATTGGTGCAATACTGGCAATATCTTCTTGTGTTTTAACCACCGGTATTTTAACGAAAGATTAATCAGAATAACTACGCTGTAGTTATTTTTAAACAACTTATATTTGTCGTTTCTTCATCCAATCGCTTTTTAGTTATGGGGCCCACACATGGTTGCGCTCGTCATACGAATATTCCCGAGATAGTACGAATATTCCACGACCAAACGAATATTCTCAAACAACAATGAATATTTTATAACCACTTGCTTATTTTGAAATATTTGCGTATTTTACCCCTAACTATCCACATTAATCAAATCAACCCTTACTATTTCAAAATAATAAATAGAGATAATTAAATTTCATTAATAATAAGTTGGGGTTTACAACCTCCCTCCTTATGAAATTTCGTCCTCGAAATTGGACGACGATACTGGTGTTTGAAAAGGTGAGGATACCTCGCTTTCATTTCCGTTTCCAATTCCGTGTCATTTCTCTATAGCATGATTCCTCCACAAAACTTTAACTTGTGGTATGACCTTTCTTGGCGAGGGACATGCTCCTTCCTATCCAAGATCTTGACAGTACCTCCTCATACGTTAAGTCTTGGCTATTTCTTAGGTCTAACTCTATAACGTGGTTGGGTCTTTCACATATTTCTAAAATGTGATATATGAAACACATTATGAACACGAGACATACTCGGAGGTAACGCGAGTCATAGGCTACATTTTCTACTCGGTCAAGAATTTGAAATGGACCGATAAATCGTGGATTGAGCTTTCTCTCTTCCTAAATCTTGTAACTCCCTTCCATGGAGCAACTCATGACAATACATGATCCCCCACACTAAATTCCACGTCCTTTCGATGAAGATCCGCATAACTCTTTTGTCGATCTTGTGCCGTTTGTATACGTTGCCGTTTGTATACGTTGTCCCAACAATGTTGCTTCACCCACCTCATCCCAACATATTGGAGAACGACATTTTCGTCCATATAATGCTTCGAATGGAGCCACACCTATACTTGCACGATAATTTGTTGTTGTAGGAGAATTCAACCAATGGTAAATACTTATCCCAACCGCCTTGAAGTCTAGGACACGAGTCTTAATAGATCTTCAAGAGTTTGAATAAATACTCTCGATTGTCCATCCGTTTGGGGATGATATGCCGAACTAAATCGCAAATTGCGTGCCCATAGCTTTTTTGCAAGCTAACCCAAAATCTTGAAGTGAATCTTGGGTCACGATCCGAAACTATGGATCTTGGCATGCCATGCAACCTCACAATCTCATTCACGTACATACTAGCAAGACATTCAAGGAATAAGTCTCTCCGTATCGGCAAGAAATGAAAGCGAGACTTGGTTAATCTATCAACAATAACCCAAATAGCATTGATGCCTTGAGAAAGCCGTAGGAAGACCCGTAATGAAATCCATGGTAATATGTTCCCACTTCCATTTCGGAATCTCAAGTGGTTGCAACGGACCCTTAGGTACTAGATGCTCGCCTTTACACGTTGACAAGTTAAACACATTGAGATAAACTTTGCAATCTCTCTCTTCATATTGTTCCACCAAAATGTATGTCGAAGATCACGATACATTTTAGTACTTCCGAGGATGGATTGCAAATGGTGTATTGTGTGCCTCCATCATAATCTTGTACTTCAAATCGAGTCGTTAGGAACATAAAGTCTCAGAGTGGACTCAAGTATTCCTTCTTCATCAATTCTCGCTTAGGAATAGCTCCTTCTTGTACTTTCTTCTTCATACGCATCGCCTCCTGCCTGGTGGCTTGAGCAACCTTAACTTTTTCTATTAAAGTTGGCTCTATCGCGTATACTTGACATCATCGCACTCGTTCCGCATATGATGATGCGCCCCAAAAATAGGGATACATCACCCATCTTGAGTCGCCACTTACATGGTATGTAATTTAAATACAACTTATTAACATAAGCGTAAGGTATGCAATACGACATAAGCTGTGAGTTTAAATACAAATATCGTCTACTAGATATTATACAAACTCAAACAAAAGTCCTCATTACGATTATTATCACACTATTTTACTGAGAATAGTGAGGACTACTAATCTTATCTTGAGGACCATCACTCGTTTCCCAGGCTCGTCCCGGCTATATTATCATTTCAAGAGAGCACGGTGAAAGAAAAGGTGAGCTCAACTAGCCAAGAAGAAATATTATGACTAAGATAATGCGAGAATAAATTATCAATAGTCTTCAATAATGTTAAAGCGATAAAATACAATAGACAACCGGTTTAGCTGCAGTGGAATATCTGATCCATTAAAAGAGTCAAGTAGAAAATAAAAGTCTACTATCTTTTAGGTTTTAAAAGGTTTTCATCTTTGTTATAAGCCGAGACTCAAACTTTAATAAATATTCCACATCATCGAATCACTTACGCACTACTACCGAGGATATTCTTTAGTATCGCGACCACAATTATTCATGCACTACGGGCCGAGAATATTTGTGTATTCATTAATGGTCATGATCATGCCAACAATTGTCCATCAATGCACTACTACTAATCGAGGATTTTACCACATCATTTGTAACAATACGGTCATGATTACAAGAATAGTCTCTCGTCATAATCATACCAAGTCCATCTATGCACTACAGTGCCATGAGATGACTTTAAAAAAATATAACATGAGAATGATGACAATGATATAAGAATTCAATAAAACAAGTTCAAGAATTATTTTATCCGGGAATTATTAACGTCCAAATTATCAATATGATCTTTGTTTTGTAGAGTAAAATTCAAGAATGATCGGAAGAATATTTTCATGAAAAGATCTTTGGATGAAACGCAAATATCGAGGATATTCCACTAATTTCATGGAGTATAGAAGTCAAAGTTTTAACTTAATTGGATATAATAAAGAATGGAATAACAAAAGAAATCACCATGCATTCGATAGAGCGCATGCAGACGAGTTATTCCAATGAATAATAAATAACGGAACCGAGGTCGTGAAATTCACACCGGCCAGGATGTTCCAATGAGAATCATAGAAGAATGTCACCAAGTATAGGGTAAACGGCATGATCACAGAGGTTATTCAATAGAATAATAAGCAATGGAATAACAACAGTTCTTCTTCATGAATAAGAAAGAATAACACCCTTACATTTGGTAGGAGATTGAATCTTATAGCGGTGTAGTAACAAAATACTCTTCTTCTTTCTCTCTTATTCTCTATACTTTCTCTCTATAGCTTGAATGAATTAAGTGAAAATAATGAAGCCCTAGGCCTCTATTTATAGAAGATTTCTAGCTTAGCACTGTCGTGTGAAAAAGCAAGTGGCTTGGCATTTGGTTTGACTTTTGTAATGTGAAACGACAAGTGGTTCGGCGCTTTGTAATGTGAAAGCGACAAGTGGTTGACGTCGGTAAAGGTAATTACTATTAACGAAGGTAAATACTATTGGCGAAGGTAAATACTATTCACAAGGGTAATTACTTATTGATGAAGGTAAATACTATTCACAAGGGTAATTACTATTGAATGAAGGTAAATACTATTCACAAGGGTAATTACTATTGACGAAGGTAAATACTATTGATGAAGAGACTCTTAGATGATGACATATAGAGCCCCCCATAAAATAATCAAACTTACCACAAATCATACACATATTTAATCTTTCAATAATTATTAATCATTTATAACTTGTCGTCTCAATTATTGATTTAATACTATAACATATTATACTGGATAATCTTGACAATAATTGAATCAATAATATAAGAGATATGATCAAAGCAATTCGTAGCAATAATTGAGCATAGCCGAAAGGTGACTTCTCACGAAGCATCGATAATCAATCTGTAGTGTATTTCTTATGCAACCCCAGCGTATTCTTGTACTTTTACCATAAGGTGGAGTTCAGCAGTTTTAACGGTAACACCTCCGCCGTTATTTTTATAAAAAATATTTTTGTCGTTTTCTCAATCAAACAATAATGTTGTGGGGTCCACCAATGATTGAGCCATTATCTTAATATTCCTAACAAAGAATATTCCCAGAATAAACCAATATTTTATAACAACTTGCATACTTTGCAAAATTTATAAATATTACCCTAACTATAACATTATATCAAATTTATTCCATAATATTCAAAAATAATATTTATAGAAAATTCATCTTTATTTATAAAAATGGGGTCTTACAACCTCCCCTTCTGAAATTATGAAATTTCGCCCTCGAAATTAGGTGCGATACTGGTATGTCGAAAGAGGTAAGGATACCTTGATTTCATTTGATTCTAACTCCCAAGTCATTTCCTCAACATCGTGGTTCCTCCATAAAACTTTGACTTGAGGTATAACCTTGGGCGTAGAATATGTTCTTTCTTATCAAAATTTGAGCAGGAACCTCTTCATACGTCAAATCTTCCGCTATTTAAATCCGGTTCTAACTTCGATAATATGGTTCGGGTCTTTCACATATTTACGTAACATAGATATGTGAAAAGCGTTATGAACACGAGACATATTTGGTAGTAAAAGCGAGTCTATAGGCCACGATTCCTACTCGATCGAGGATTAAAAATGGACAGATGAATCGAGGATTAAGTTTTCCTCTCTTCCAAATCTTGTAACTCCTTTCCATGGAGCTGACTCTTAACAACACATGATCTCTATATCGAATTCCACGTCCTTTCGATGAAGATCGGCATAACTCTTTTTATCGATTTTGTGAGGTTTTTATCGTTGTCGGATCATTTGAATCTTTTAAAAGTAGTCATACGTACCAACTCCGGTCCCAACAACGTTGCTTCACCCACCTCATCCCAAATCTTTGGAGAGCGACACTTTCTTCCATCTGATGCTTGAATGGAGCCATGCCGATACTTGCTTGATAAGCTCATTGTTGTAGGAAAACTCCACCGATGGTAAGAACTTGTCCCAACTCCCTTGAAATCAAGGACACGAGTCTTAATAGATCTTCAAGAGTTTGAATAGTCCTCTCCATTGTCCGTCGTCAAATCGAGGATGATATCTTAGAGCTAAATCGTAAGTCTGTGCCCATAGCTTTTTGCAAACTAACCCAAAATCGTGAAGTGAATCTTGGGTCTCGATCGGAAACTATGGATCTGCGGCATACCATGCTGATCTTACAATCTCGTTTATATACATCTGAGCAAAGGCGTTCAAGTGTATAAGTTTCTCGTATCGGTAAGAAATGAGCGGACTTGGTCAATCTATCAACAATGACCCAAATCGCATCAATGCCTTGAGAAACCTTAGGAAGGCCGTGTGAAATCCATGGTAATGTGCTCCCACTTCCATTCGGAATTTCAAGTGGTTGCAATGGACCTTTTGGTACTTGATGCTCTCGCTTTAACTCGTTGACAAGTTAGACACCTTGAGATAAGCGGTATTATCTCTCTCTCTTCGTATTGCTCCACCAAAATGTATGGCGAATATCATGATACATTTGGTACTCCCGAGATGGATTGCAAATGGTGTGTTGGCGCTTCTATCATGATATTATACTTTAAATCGAGGTCGTTAGGAACACAAAGTCCGGAGTTGACTCGAAGTATTCCTTCTTCATCGATTCTTGCTTGACGATAGCACCTTTCTTGCACTTTCTTCCTCATCGCATCAGCCAGTGTGCAGCTCGAAAGCGACTTTAACTTTATCAATTAAAAATCGGTTCTACTGCTAAGTATACTCATTTGTCATCACATGCGTCCACAGAGTCTTTAATTCTATCTCCATCCTTTGCAAGTCACACAAAATGGGCCTTTGCGTTGACAATATCGCACTTGTAGCTTGCATATGATTTCTACTTTCAATCGTCGGCTACCACGTTTGCTTTTCGAGGATGGTATTGGATGGTATGATCATAATCTTTCAATAGTTCAAAGCCAGCGTCGTTGTCGCATGTTGAGTTCCTTTTGAGTGAAGAAATATTTGAGGCTTTTATGATCCGTAAAGATCTCCACTTTCTCCCCATCTGAGTAATGCCTCCAAATTTTAAGTGTAAGACGAATATTGTATGACTCTAGATCATGAGTAGGATAATTCCTCTCATATTCTTTGAGTTGTCGCGAGGCATAGGCTATTACTTTTCCATGTTGCATGAGAACACATCCCAACCCTTTGCGAGAAGCATCTTTGTAGATGACAAATCCTCCGAGGCGCGGATGGTATTGTCGAGCGGTCTTTGAAATAAGTCTCTCTTGAGTTCTTGAAAACTCTTCTCACATTCTTCGCTCCAATAGAACTTTGTATCTTTCCGAAAGTAAATTTGAGTCGATGGAATAGCGATTCGAGAAAATCCTTCCACGAATCTCGATAATAACCAAATTAAACCGAGAAAGCTACGTACTTGATCCAGCGATTTAGGTTGTTCCCGACTTTGAATAGCTTCGATCTTTCTTTGGGTCAGCGGATATTCCATGACTTGATACCACGTGCCCAAGGAATGCTACTTCTTCCGCCCGAACTCGCATTTCTTGACTTGGCATAAAGCTTATATTCACGAAGCTTTTGGAATTGTCGACCTCAAAGTGTTGCTTTCATGATCTTCACGGCTTTTGGAATAAATAAGGATGTCATCAATAAAGAGCGACCACAAAGTGATCTAAATATTCCTTGAATACTCGGTTCATCATATCCATGAAGGCGGCAGGAGCATTAGTCGATCAAAGGACATGGTAGGAATTCATAATGCCCGTCTGGGGAGTTACGAAAGCCGTCTTTGGAATGTCGGTGATTCTAATCTTCAATTGGTGATATCAGGAGCGAAGATCGATCTTTGAAAAGAATTTGGCTCCTTGCTAATGGTCAAACAGGTCATCAATACGTGGCGATGGATACTATTTTTTGATGGTGGCGTGATTGACTCCAGATAATCAATACAAAGTCGCATACTCCCATCTTTCTTCTTCACGAATAGAGCAGAGCACCCCAAGGAAGTACTAGGACGAATAAAGCCGATGTCTAACAATTCCTGCGGTTGGGTCTTTAACTCACGAAGTTGATAGGAGCCATTCGATATGGGGCTTTGGAAATAGGTTTTGTCTGGGTTCGAAAGTCGATACAAAATTCAATTTCACGCTACGGGGTAGGCGGGAAGTTCTTGAGGGAATCGTCGGAAATTTATTAACAATAGGAATATCGTTTAAAAGCGGCGTATTTTATTTAAATCGTGACATGAGCTAAGAAAGCTTGACATAGTTTTCAATAAGCGAATAGCTTTATGGCTTGAGATGATAGTGATTGATTTTAATGGTTTGGTCGTTTGAATTAGCATAATAGGTTGATTAGGAATATGAAAGCTAACAACCTTACGAAAACAATCAATTTTGCATGATAAGTAGTTAACGATCGATCCACAGAATCACGTCGAATCAAGTATTTTTAATGAAATAAGATCGACGGGTAATATGAAGTACCGATTTGAACCAAACAAGACTTATAAGCGAGTGGATGTAATGAAGGTTTCTCCCAGCGGAGTTTCCATAGATAAGTCAAAGTCTAATTTCTCGAGTCAAATTTAATCGATGGCGAAGTAGGAGAAATAAAAGAATGGGTAGAACCCGGGTATCAAATAAAGTATAGACTTCATTAGAGTTTATGATAAAGCTTACCCGTGATGACCTCATTCGGATTCCTTGCTCTTTGGGAGGTCACAACAAATGCTCTCCCTTACACTTCTGGGTTTTGAATTTTACGGGATGGCCTTTGGTGCCTCCATCTATTTGAATTTGTCTTGATGGCGACAAAATCGAGCTAAGTGACCTTCTCTTCCACAATTATAACATCTTTGGACGGCATGACTTGGTTTGGTGATGTGTCCCTCTCCTCGCATTTGAAGCATATGATAGGTGGTCTTTCTCCTTCCTTAACAATGGGTCTTTGGTCTTTGGCGTCTTTCCATCATTGTTGAATCTCCTTTTCTTGAAATGTCCATTCTTATTGTTTTTTGTACGATTACCGCCGAAGTGGTTACCATATATCTGGCTTTGTTGATTCCTCACGCTTGTTGTCACCGCCTCGATGACTATTCTCCATTTGGTATTATAATTTTCTTGAATTTGCTCTCTTTTAGTTGCGTTGACTCATTATCGCGCTCCACTAAGCGAGCCCCTATTTACAACATCCCGAATACAAACACGGTTTATGAGAAATAAGATGTTGGCGTATCTCCGACGAACCTCTTAAAAACATTAGCGCCATTCTCTCTTCATTATCCACCCAAGTGGGGTATGGCCGTGTGATAACTCGCAAATTTTGCCTCGTATTGCGACACGGTCGTATTGTTTTGTTCAACTTGATAAACTCCACCTCCTTCATGTGGCGAATACTTTCGAGGAAAGTATTTGTCGTTGAGCGACTCTGGAACTTCTCCCAAGATATCTTGATGCACAATTTGGTTGAGTACGTTTCTGGATTCCCCGATAATCCGCTTTCTCATGTGACATAAAAGGCGTGAAAGGAACCTTTGCTCCTCGGAGCATCGAGACATCAAATATCTTGGTAATCTGCTTTATCCATGCTTCAGCCGAAGTGGTTTTGGCTCTCCTTAAACTCAAATTGGTCGGCTCCTTAAATTGTTTAGCGGTGGCCTTGAGAGAGTTTCAAGTGTTTCCACCTACGTTTTGGGCGAGAGTCGCTTCGCGCTTCTGCATTGCATAAATTGCATAAAGCCTCTGAACATTTGATCATTTGTCATTTGGTCGGTGTTGTTGTTTGCGTGAGGATTATCGCCTTCACGATGCACATTATCTTGATTATTGATATGTGGTGAATCGGCGATCGCTGCGCTCCATTGCTTATTCTCAACATTCTCGGATGTCATTTTTAGAATCTTGCCACAAAACAAAAGGTTAATTGACATGTAACAAATTATCTTATCTTCTTACCAACCGATAAAATAAACACGTAAACTTAGGTAGGTCATACTTAGCGAAGGTATTCCCGTCTCTCCCCTCTAGTACTATTCTCACATCTTAGCTTGGGATCACATCCCTAAGCTACGATACCATTTGTGGCGCCCCCAAAAATAGGTATACATCACCCATCTTGAGTCGCCACTTACATGATAGTGGAAATTTAAATACAACTTATTAACATAAGCGTAGGTATGCAAATACGACATAAACGTGAGTTTAAATACAAATATAAATACACTAGATATTATACAAACTCAAACAAAAGTCCTCATTCTGATTATTATCACCTTTATTTTACGAATAGTGAGGACTACTAATCTTATCTTGAGGATCATCACTCGTTTCCCAGGCTAGTCTCAAATTTATATTATCATTTCAAGAGAAACGGTGAAAGAAAGGGTGAGCTCAACTAGCCCGGTAAGAAATATTATGACTAAGATAATGCGAATAAATTATCAATAGTCTTGATAATGTTAAAGCGATAAAATACTGATGAGTGACCGGTTTAAGCTGCGGTGAATATACGATCCATTAAAAGAGTCAAGTAGAAAATAAAGTCTACTATCTTTTAGGTTTTAAAGGTTTTCATCTTTGTTATATTTGAGACTCGACTTTAATAAATATTCCACATCATCGAATCACTTATGACTTCGGCCGAGGATATTCTTTAGTATCACGACCACAATTATTCATACTTACTACGGGCCAAGAATATTTGTGTATTCATTAATGGTCATGATCATGCCAACAAGCGTCCATCGATGCACTTCTGACCCATCGAGGATTTTACCACATCATTTGTAACAATACGGTCGTGATTACATAGAATAGTCTGCAGTCATAAATCATACCAAGTCCATCTATACTCTGAGCCCATGATGACTTTAAAAAAATATAACATGAGAATGATGACAATGATATAAGAATTCAATAAAACAAGTTCAAAATTATTTTATCCGAGGGAATTATTAACGTCGAATTATCAATATGATCTTTGTTTTGTAGAAGTAAAATTCAAGAATGATCGGAAGAATATTTTCATGAAAGATCTTTGGATGAAACGCAAATATCGAGGATATTCCACTAATTTCATGGAGTATAGAAGTCAAAGTTTTAACTTATTTGGATATAATAAAGAATGGAATAACAAAAGAAATCACCGTACATTCGATAGGCCTTGCAGACGAGGTTATTCAGCGAGAATAATAAATAACGGAACGGTGGTGAAATTCACACCTGCAAGCGGGATGTTCAACAGAATCATAGAAGAATGTCACCAAGTATAGGAGTGGCAAGCGTATCTGAGTTATTCCAATAGAATAATAAGCAATGGAATAACAGCGAGTTCTCTTCGTGAATAAGAAAGAATAACACCACTTACATTTGGTAGGAGATTGAATCTTTATGACGGTGTAGTAACAAAATACTCTTCTTCTTTCTCTCTTATTCTCTCTATACTTTCTCTCTATAAGCTTGAATGAATTCGTGAAAATAATGAAGCCCTAGGCCTCTATTTATAGAAGATTTCTAGCTTAGCTTTTTGTCGTGTGAAAAGCAAAGTGGCTGGATTATTTGGTTTAGCCTTTGTAATGTGAAGCGACAAGTGGTTCGACGTGTAAGACCCGACTTTTATAAATAAAGATGAATTTTTCTATAAATATTATTTTTGAATATTATGGAATAAATTTGATATAATGTTATAGTTGTAGGTAATATTTATAAATTTTACAAAGTATCTGAGTTGTTATAAAATATTACGTTTGGTGGGGAATATTCTTTTTTGTTAGGAATATT